>CAXKVI010000003.1:19468121-19530621 GCA_964058755.1 Campiglossa producta
TAATTTCTTTTTTATTTTATTTTATTTTTTATTTTTTTTATTATTTTATTGTATTTCATTTTATTATTTTTTATTATTTTTTTTTATTTTATGCAGGGATATTGTCAATTTTTTTTTTTTTATAACACTTGATTCAATTTATCACAGTTAATGCGGCGACGTGTGTAAACTGCGGAACAACACCATAGCAAAACTACTTACAAGCCATATCCACATAAAAATATACTTATGATAGTATGCAAGAACAAAAATAATCAACAATCAAGCGAAAAAACAAGCAACCCAAAACAATTAAAAACCTATGAGCTGTCAAAACGGTTTAAAAACATCATTTTTCATGTAATTAATTAAAACTACAAATTCCATATTCTTTCATATTGTTTACATTCCCACATATGTATGTATGGAAGTGTGAGCCACCCAAAAGTTGATGCTGAAAAATTTATGTTCAATGTAAAGTTGAAGCAATGCATTTTTGATGTTGATGAGCATGGACATTGGCTACGGCTGCTGTTGCCGTTATTGCATTCATTGCCTCTGCTGCATTTGCTGCAATTTCAAACTTATTAAGAGCTTCTTTTTTTATTGCAGCACATTCAAAAGTCAAAATATTTATGTTTCAGCTGATGAGGCGGTAAAGCGTTGAAGAGCAACATTACAACTCAAAATTTTTCAGTATAAATTATCATAATAAAAATGCAGTTAACACACACTTATGATTTTCCACTACAATGCGCTTACAAACGGACAGACATACATACATATGTACTTATGCAGTCAAGCGGTTTTAATGCGCATTACATACTTGTATGGCAAGTCCATAATAAAACACATGTGTATGTATGTATATATGTATGTACATATGGGACTGAAAAGAGTTCTATGAAAATAGGACAAATATTTCAATAACTGAATTCAAATAAACAAATTTAATTTAATTAAACTAAAAAAATTTGAAAATGAAACAGAAACAAAAATAAAATAAAAAAATAAATAAAACAAAATAAAACCAAATAAAAAATTAATAAAGTAAAAAGAATAAAAAATTAAAATAAAATAAAATAAAATAAAAAAAATAAATTAAAATAAAATAAAACTATCTGGGTGACCGAGCTTGCTCGGTGGTATCAATTTAGTGCTAATTTTACTTACCAACCTTGTGAGGATGTGTTACACTGTCCTTTATACATATGTGGGCAAATTATTAAAACTATAGTTCGCCCAGTGGTTGAAATTCAACCACAAAAGCTTATTTTATTTTCCTACCTTTTTGCTGTTTCTTAAATTTGCCATTCTTTTCATATTTTTTATATTTTTGGTTTCTATACATTCCTATTCATTTTGCCTTTTCCTCCCTCTTTACATCATTCAGTAATTTCAATGTTGATAATTATTTATTCTTCTTAGTTCGTCTTCATACGTATTTCTTTCTTCTCCTTTCCTTTGCTATCCTCTGCTTTTATTTCCTTTCCTTTCCTCTCCTTTCCTTCCCTTCTCTTTTCTTTCCTTCTCTATTCTTCCGTCTCCGTTGTTTTCATTTCATTTTATTTCCCTTCTTTCTTTCTTTTTTTGTTCTTTTCTTTTATTTTCCTTTCTTTTCGTTTCTTTTATTTTCTTACCTGACCTTTCTTTCCATTTAGATTACATTCCTTTTTCCTTTTATTTTATTTTTCTTTTCTTTTCTTTCGTTTCCATTGCTTTAGTTTCCTTTCATTTTATTAATTTTTTGTTTTATTTCATTTCTTTTCTTTTATTTTTTTCTTACCTTAATTTTCTTTCACGTTTCTTTTCCTTTCATTTCGTTACCTTACCTTTCCTTCCCTACCTTTCCTTTTCTTACCTTTCCTTTCCTACCGTTTCCTTACCTTCTTTTTTTTTCCTTTCGTAACTCCTTTAGTTTTCTTTCTTTTCCATTCATTTCCTTTACTTATTTTTTTTGCTTTTCATTACCCCTCTTTCCTTTATTTTTCTTTATTTTTATTTTCATTTATTTTCCATACCTTCCTCCTCGCTAACTTTTCTTTCCTTTCTTTTTCTCTTCTTTCCTTTATTTGGCTTTCTCTATTTGCTTCTCTATTGCACTCCTTTACCTACTTTACATTTCCTTTCTTCCTTTCCTTTTTCCTTTCCATTCCTTTCCTTTCCCATTCTTTCCTTTCTTTTATATTTTATTTATTTCATTTTGTTTTATTTTTATTTATTTTATATTATTTCGTTTCCGTTTATTTCCAACAAATTTCTTTTTTTACGTTCAATCAGTTTTCTATTTCTTATTTTACTTTTTTTTAAATTTTATCAATTTTCCATTTTATTTTATTTCACTAAGCCTAGCCACGAAAGGCCTTGTGCATGATCTAGCTTATTTGTGCTTTTTTTTTTCAAAACATCATGTCTGAGCAAGCATTTGCTTCTATGAATACCCACTCACAGATTTTCTTCTCTCATTAAATTTGACGGGCTGGCTCATGTTTATTATTGCTGCCAACAAAACAACTCACACTCGGAATCTCCCCAACTGCAATGAAAGCAAGCACAACAATGCAAGTTTACCTACATACACACATAACAGCGGCTTTATAAAGTGAATGCGTGTTTAGCACTTGTAGTGGTGTGACTTTCAAATCATATTATAATTAATTTTTGGTTTGCTGTCACACACCCTGCTCGGCGAGACCTATCGATACATATCAAATTTTATATACCTTAGAATTGTGGTTATTGCAAAAAACGGAGAAAACTTTTAAGCATTGCGCATTTATATATAATAGATTAAAATTTTGTAATTTTCGTAGCCGTAATGGACTTTTTGCAGACAACACTACTTGAAAATATTTTAGTTGGTATGTCAGCGAAAATACCTTTCATTTGATACCCATATTAGCTCCATAAATAAAAAAAAATTTAAATAGGTGGCCACCCTGTAAACCGCTCCAAGTGACAACCCCAAAGTGTATAGTCTTAGAATCAATCATACTACCTACATATATTCCAAATTTCATCCCAATCGGTCAAGCGGTTCTCGAGATAGTACCGGACCTACAAATATACAAATATACAAGTTTAGCTCGTTTAAAGTTATTAGATAAAATAAAATAAAATAAAATATCATAAAATAAAAAAAAATAAAAAAAAAATAAAATCAAATAAAATAAAATAAAATAAAATAAAATAAAATAAAATAAAATAAAATAAAATAAAATAAAATAAAATAAAATAAAATAAAATAAAATAAAATAAAATAAAATAAAATAAAATAAAATAAAATAAAATAAAATAAAATAAAATAAAATAAAATAAAATAAAATAAAATAAAATAAAATAAAATAAAATAAAATAAAATAAAATAAAATAAAATAAAATAAAATAAAATAAAATAAAATAAAATAAAATTAAATAAAATAAAATAAAATAAAATAAAATAAAATAAAATAAAATAAAATAAAATAAAATAAAAAAAAATAAAATAAAATAAAATAAAATAAAATAAAATAAAATAAAATAAAATAAAATAAAATAAAATAAAATAAAATAAAATAAAATAAAATAAAGTAAAATTAAACAAAATAAAATAAAAAAAAATAAAATTAAAAAAAAATAAATAAAATAAAATAAAATAAAACAAAATAAAATAAAATAAAAGAAATAAAATAAATAAATTAAATAAAATTAAAAAAAAATAAAATAAAAAAAAAATTATATAAAAAAAATAAAATAAAAGATAAAAAATAAAATAAAATAAAAATAAAAAAATTAAATGAAATAAAAATAAAAAAAAATGAAAATAAATAAAATAAAATAAAAAAATTAAATAAAGTAAAATAAAATAAAAATAATAGTAAATAAAATAAAATAAAATAAAATAAAATAAAATAAAATAAATTAAAATAAAATAAAATAAAATAAAAAAAAATAAAATAAAATAAAATAAAATAAAATAAAATAAAAAAAAAATAAAAAAGAAAAAATAAATAAAAAAATAAAATAAAAAAAAAGAAAAAAAACAAATTAAATAAAAAAAAAAAGAAATTAAATAAAATAAAAATAAAAAAATTAAATAAATAAAATAAAATAAAATTAAGCTAAATAAAATAAAATAAAATAAAACAAAATAAAATAAAATAAAATTAACTAAAACAAAATAAAATAAATTAAAATTAACTAAAAAAATAAAAAAAAAATAAAAAAATTAAATAAAATGATACAAAAATTTAAATTAAATAAAACAGGAAAAAATAAATAAAATAAAGTAAAAGTAAATAAAAAAATAACAATATAAAAATCAAAATAAAAAAATAATAAAAAAATTAAATATTGATACAAAAAATTTAAATTAAATTAAACAGGAACAAATAAATAAAAAAGCAAATGTAAATAAAAGAAAAATAAAACCAAAAATTAAAAAAAATAACAATTAAAAAGTACCTAAAATTACCAAAAAGAAAAAATTAATAAAATAAAATCATAAAAGAATTTAAAAAATTTAAAACTAAACAAAAATCCATTTAGTTGCTAAACAATTGTTAGTCCCTCCATTCAAGCTCCTAAAATGCAGACAAGAATTAAAACTCCAAAACTAGTTTCTTTATTGGATATTTCTGTTTTGGCTGAGTGAATGTGACCAGTGCAGCAAACGCCAATGACCAAATCAACTGCATTGAAATTAATACACAAATGTTATGTATGTCTATAGAAACTGTACATACATACATACAGACAAGCAAATATATATACATATATGCATTTAACATATATTTGACACATAAATGTGCTCTCACATGAGGAACAAGTTCAACTTGGTGCCTAAAACTTAGTTGGTTTCTATTGTAAACCAAAACCATAAGCAACAACAAAAACAAGAAAAAAAAAAAAACAAAACAAAACTACAACAAAAGAATGAAACTGAAATATGCTTGTAAGCGCCAAACACTTAAGAAAAATGTTCGTTATACTTTTACTTACACACATAACAACAAAAACTGGTTTCAAGAAACAACAGCCAAACTACAAACAAACCAAAATATATATGTCGAACTTGTTGTCTTGTAAAGAAGTTTAGGGCCAACTTTACTAGCGTACATATAAAAGGGCTGTATGAAAGTTTCTCATAAGCACACATACAAACAAACTGTTATAAACATGCATGCGAGCTTAAAACATACTCAACCTCTAAGTATGTACTTACAGACCTCCACTTTTATCGATTTTTTTTTTTTTTGTAAATATTCTCAAAGCATATGTTGAATGAATAAGGAAAAGAACCTGTAAAGTAGTTCACATGCGAAATAACAAAAAAGCAGGAAGTCATGTGGTGCATTGAAGAGCAGCAGCAGCATTTCTTTAAATTGAATGTTAAAAAAAATAAGCTTCATCGACAAAAGCATTTAATATCGATCGATCGCTACCACAGCGGAATAATATTGATTGAGTGGCGTTCTAAGCATATAAATGGGTTTCAACAGATCAGAACCCTTTATAAGATAATTCAAATATATGTATGTATATATCAATCTAGCCCTCATCGATTCTTGGCGGAGCCCGGTGTAAATTTAAATCTCAAAGGGGTATCATACGCTAGTTTTCTTCCACGCACTTCTTTCCTTTTCCTATAGTCGGAAGATGCCGATACTAACACTCGCAAGACCAAGGTGGCAAAAGCGTTTGAAGAACATTTTCCTCGAGTACCTACTGTAGAGCTCATCGTCTTATCTCCTTTTGAAAACGTCCATTATTCTGTGTCATATAGAAGAAGAATTATGATAACTAGTATCGCATGTGATCGAAAATTCGACCAATAAAATCTGGAGGGGTCATGGGGTCGGTAGCCCCGTCCCCCATCCTGAAATTTCGGGAACGCCCCTGAAAATATACCACCTATACCTCAGTTTTTTTCAATTTCCGTTCCACCGGTGCATATTTCATTCAAATCGGTCAAACGGTTCGCTCACAGGAGGTTCGTAAAGTTTTTCATGTGGCGTATTTATATATATGTACATAGAAGATACTCGTCTCATCTACATTCATTGGTGCTTCCGGCCTAGGCGGGCTTGGTCTTTCATTATATAAGCACGCCTTTTATCCCTTTAGGCAAAAACAGTTCCAATTGAGGCCAAGCTATAGGACACCTGTTTTATTTATTATTATCGGGGGGCAATCCGAGCTCTACTTCCGAGTTCCGGTGTCGAAGGAATAGTCTTCCGCACCATACCTTCATTGTTCATACATTTGTTTTGCTACTCGCCATTGGTACCACTGAAAGGACCGTGTATGCATGTTCCAGATAACTATTCTCCCAAATACTCCAGCTAACCATTACATCTTATTCCGACACCATCGATGATTTTGATATATACATAAATAAGGATAGACGTGGTGATAAATTTATAGAGCGTGGTCTTTTTTACATCGGCATACGACAAGGCGTAGCCTGACAGACGTGACAACAAACGGGCGCTTGTATTTCCCCTTCACAGGAGAGGCTCAGTTTGACAGTAAAAGGTCCGTCACGATACCAATGAAATTAAGGTGTCGTCT
Organism: Campiglossa producta; assembly: GCA_964058755.1. Lineage (NCBI taxonomy): Eukaryota > Metazoa > Arthropoda > Insecta > Diptera > Tephritidae > Campiglossa > Campiglossa producta. The sequence continues at coordinate 19,474,653 of CAXKVI010000003.1, forward strand.
CTGCATAGTTTCACCGTAGAACGGAGTAGTCGAAGGCCGAATTACTGCAGCCTAGCACTGGGAAAAGACTAAAAGTGGTCTGCGTGGAAAACAAACCAATCGCTCTTGTCCCAATCGGCTCGAAAGTTGTCCAGAGCAATGGTATAAAGAGGGAATAGAGAGGAAGTATGCCCAAAGCATATTCGACTGCATAACGGGTAGTAATCTTTTCGACCCAACATTAAATCGAAGGATAAAATAATGTTAGAGTACCGGCAGTTCACATGATTGAGTGATAGTTAGGGGGTTTGTGGAACAACAACTCCCCAAAAATGTGATTGAGGCTATGTTAGTGAATTAGCGGTGATCGCACCAACTTAATTATGCCGTTTGATTGTGTTAGCTCATTTCTTGCTAGTGAACTACTGACCATAACAAACGACATCCTTTGATTGATTTGCACGATGCGGTTGTTGTTGTTAACGAAAAAAATGCTCCCCGAAGTTTTTGGGGAGTGATGTCACAATTTACAGCCTTCGGCGGGATATGAACGCGGTACGCTCCGGTACTCCCTGGCCCCAGTACCTGCTCGAATGTCTCGGGAGCGATTTGGTATGACAAGTGGAACTTTCTAGGTCATGTTATCCCTCCATCCGTACCTATATGGATATAAGTCGTCTCTTACCACCGGTATGCCTACATCGGCCTATCACGAGATCCAGCATAGATCACAGTTAGCTTCAAATGTGGAGACATGCGTTCGTCCGAACATATTTTTATGCTAGTTTTTAAAAAATCTCCATATCATCATAGAATATATTTATTTTGAATATAGATAGTATGGTTGATTCTAAGACTATCCACTTGAGGGTTGCCACTTGGGGCGGGTTACAGGGTTGCCACTTATCTATTTTTTTTTAAATTATGGAGCAGCATATGCCAATATGGGTATCAAATAAAAGGTGTTTTCAACCGTTTTCCAAATATGACAATTTGAAGCAGGGTAACCCCTGAAGTTGCCACCTTATCGCGTTTTATTTATTTTACCTTAAGTATATTTGTATTTCCAGACTATCTTGGGAACCGCTTGACCGATTTGGACGAAATTTTAATATAGATAGTATGATTGATTCTAAGACTATCCACTTGGGGGTTGCCACTTTCGGGGTGTCCAGGGTTGCCACCTTTATCGATTTTTTTAAAATTATGGATTTAGATATGATATAGGTATCAAATGAAAGGTATTTTCGCCAACATACCAACTAAAATATTTTCAAATAGGGTAGCCGCCCAGGGTTACCATTTTACCGTATTGTCTTTGTATTGTATATTTTTGGGATCATATTTGGATTATTTTAGGATAATTTTGAGATAATTTAGGGGTCACTTTGGGATAATTTTGGGGCTATTTAAAGATTATTTTGGCTTCAATTTTGGATTAATTTGGGAAAATTTAGTGGTAATTTTTGGATCATTTTGGAGTCATTTTTGGGTCTTTTTGGGATCGTTTTGGGATTATTTTAGGATTATTTTGGGAACATTTTTGAATAATTTTGGGATCATTTTAGGGTACATTTGAGGGTGTTTTTGAGGTCATTTGGGAATCATTTTTGGATCATTTTAGGGTCATTTTGGGGTCATTTTGGGGTCATTTTGGGATCGTATTTGGGTCGTTTTGGGAACATTTAAGGGTCTTTTTAATTTTAGGATTATTTTATCATTTCGGGTAAGTAAAGTTGGACTAAGGCCTTATAAAAATAATAATATTAGCTCCCAAAGATTTGTGGATGGGTAAGACTAAGTTTGTGCTTACTAATCCGGAGTAACTCAAAGTAATCGAGAAAGTCAGATATCGTCCAGAAAAATATATAAAATGTCTAGTCTATGCACCAATTGAAGTTGATCGAACACCTATATTTTTTCTCAGTGTATGCCTTCCAAACAAGGTTTATTTTACAAACATACCAACAAATAGCATTTAAGTACACATACCACGCTTGTTTTGAATACCTCTGTTTATAAATAAAAATGCAAGCACCAACGGTTGCTTGTGAGCTATTCAAACGTTAAAGGGTTCAGGCCGGTTTTGATGTAGCTGAGCTGTTACAAAAACCCAAACAACAAACGCTATTAGCACAAGAAACAACAACAGGTTAGCCAATCGACGAGCACACACAAGTATGTAGGTAGCGCGAGGACAGGAGAAGGGCAAAAAAAAAAAAGGAGTTTGAGCGAAAAATAGAGAAGAGTGTGGCAGACGCCAGGTAGCACATAGTACACCTGAGTGGCACACACACACACACAACGAGATAACGAAAATTTCCTACAAACGGAGGCTGAGTGAATGAAGACCTGCAACTGGCGCGCATGCGCAATAAAAACAAAGCGCTCTCCTTTCCAGCTGTGCAGCTACTCATCAAACTTCACTTGGACCAAGTTGAAACATTCCAGTGGCGCGCTCTACAGATGCTGTTTCTAATTGCCGTCGACTCTGAGTAGCGATACAGAGTTTGCGCATAGTTTTCTAACTACCTCTCGCCTACACGTGAGTATTTGCTCAGGCTGCAAGTGTGCGCTGAGCTCTGCATTGACTTTTCAACTTTCCAGCCTCGCTTGCTCTGTGCTAGCCTGGTGCTTCACAATTTAGTACTCAATTGTTGTGCCCGTTAAGCGAACGAGTTCGGTTGTTACAAAAGCGTGTGCGCTGGTTCATTCATTCTTATTATATACATTGTGTAAAAGTGTGTGGTGTGTAGTGAGTGTAATAAAAAAGAGGTATACATCGAGTAGAGGAAAATTCTTTGGTTTTGGTTATATGTAGCAACCAACATCACCACCACCTCCTCAACAACCACCATTATTAACAACAACAACAACAATACGACATAATTATACACCGACATCAACACTTAAAACCACTCAAATCATTAAACCGTTGTGTGTGTGGTGTTGATGTGTGTGTATGTGCCAAAGTGAGTGTGTGCCAAAATGTGTATGAGTGTATGTGTGTGTATTTTTCAGCAAAGCAAAAATTTAAGTGAAGTCAATCGGTACTAAATATTGAGAAAATTGTTAGAACCAAAAAAAAAAGGTAAAAAATTGCTGTGAAAATTGGAAACAGAAAAACAAAAGAAAATAAAGAAGCAACTCAAGATATATCTAAAGTGTATAATAAATTACAAAAAAAAAAAAAAACCAATTAAAAATGTCAACAAATGCGTGGTGCGAGGCGTACGTTTTGTAGTGCTCGCCTCTATGTGTGCTGGGTGTGTGCGTCAGTGTATGTGTTCGTGTGGCGCTTAAGGGTGGGAAAATGTTGTGTATCGCTTGTTGGAAAAAATGTTTTCAAACACGAAAAGTTATCATAAATTCTAATCGCGCAACAATTTAGAGTAGCACGAAAAAGGTTAGAGCGAGGAAAATTTATTATGTGGGAAAAAGAAAAAAAAAAAATTGTAAAAAAAAAAATCACAGCACGCACCTTAATTATGCACATGTGCGTGCTAAAGAAAAAAACATGCACAATTTTACACCCAAAAAAAAAACTATTACATTTACAAAAACAAAAATCATGTGTATATAAAAATAAAAAATTTCAAAAAAGGAAAAAGCAAGCAGCAGCAAAAAAAAACAACAAAAACTCAAAGCTAAATGCTACACAACCAAAAGTCTGCAAATAACTTTAGCACGCAACTCCGGTTTTTGCACGCCAAATGTGTGGTGGAATGGCAGCAGCAGGGGGGGGGGGAGGGAGCGCATTCTAGTAGAAGCAAGAAAAACCAGTAAAAGCAAAACAACCAAACTGGACACAAAAACCTGCAAATTCCTTATGCAGCCCAGTTTTGCTATGCTTGTACACACACAAACATACTCCTGTGTGTGTGAATGTGTGTTATGAGGCACACACCAAAGGCCACACCCGCGCGCATTTTGCACAGGTTTGAAAGAATTTCGGAAAATTTTCCAGGTTTGCTACTTTGCAAAACGACGAAAAAAAACAATCAAAATAATGAAAAACAAGAAGGCAAGGCAAGAAGTTAAAAAAGCCTGCGAGGCAGTGAGCCAGTACGACAGTTAGCCTAACAGTCAATCCGCCCATACAACAGACTGCCCACAAACATGAAAGTTGTTTTAAGCTGACTCTCAGTATGTTGTGCTGGGAGAGGGAGACCACCAGCATCAAAGTGGAAAACAGGAAGTGAGCCAAGCAGGCAGCTAGTAAATATTTCAGGCAGCCAATATTTCCGCCGCTCTGCATGTTCTCCTGTCAGCTGGCACTCTAGTCAGAACGTCACCGTCTCTAGTTAGCTCTTCTAGCCAGCTTGTTTGTATTCGCCTATAGTCAGCTCATATGTCGCTGCAATCAAATTGCTTCTCCGTCGGTCCAACAGTTAAGCAGTCAGTCTGCCAGTCTGTTAGTCTGCCGAAGTACCAAACAGCCTTAAATTCAGTCAGTATGGCAATCATGCCAATTTGCTGGCAACGAATTCGTATACATACATATTAAAGTAGAAAGGAGTTTTGGGAAGAACAACAGCTTTAACAGTAGTCTAACATACCAGTAACAGCAAGGAAGAAGAAGAATTAACTTTACCAACATGCTTTTATCAAATATTGTGATGGGTGCGCAGCAAAGTGGCAGGTTCAAGGGATTAAAAGCCCCATCTCAGCCATATTCCTGATCCTCTAGAATGAAACAAAGGTATAGAATGTCTTCTAGGGTGCAGTCTTGGCAATAATGGATGCCCGATCTTGGATAGAAAAACGTACTATCAGACGGGATGTCTTTGTTTCCAGCGACAGCCTAACGGCTATCAAATCCTTTGGCTCTTACTCGTTCAACTCTGAGCTAACGCTCAACTGTCGTCGATCTCTTCAATAGATGTAACCTCAAGAAACCCACATGGGTCCCAGGACACAGAGAAATTGAGGGACACTGTAGGGCAGACGAACTTGGAAAGCAGGGCACGACCAAGTAGGATCTTCCGGATAAAGAACACTACTATTCCCAGCGTGCCAGATATTCAAGCAAACCTGACCAAATTCGGTCCTCTGGGATCCATAGATATCTGTCGTGGATCTCTTCAATAGATGGAACCTCAAGAACCTCACATGGGTCCCAGGGCACAGAGAAATTGAGGGAAACTGTAGGGCAGACTCTCTTGCTAGGTAGGACACGACCAAGTAGGTTTTTCTAGATAAAGAACGCTACAATCTCCAGGATATTCAAGCAAACCTTACCAAATTGGATCCTCTAGGATCTCGAAATATCTGTCGTGGATCTCTTCAATAGACGGAACCTCAAGAACCTCACATGGGTCCCAGGCCACAAAGAAATTGAGGGAAACTGTAGGGCAGACGAACTCGCTAAGCAAAGGCACGACCAAGTAGGATTTTCAGGATAAAGAACGCTGCAATCCCCAGGGTGCCGGATATCCAAGCAAACCTAACCAAATTGGATCCTCTAGGAGCTCGATATATCTGTCGTGGACCTCTTTAATGGATGGAACCTCAAGAACCTCACATGGGTCACAAGGCACAGAAAAATTGAGGGAAACTGTAGGGCAGACGAACTTGCTAGGCAGGGCACGACCAAGACGGATATTCTGGATAAAGAACACTACAATTCCCAGGCTGCCAGATATCCAAGCAAACCTGACCTAATTCGGTCCTCTAGGATCTCGTTATATCTGTCGTTGATCTCTTTAATAGATGGAACCTCAAGAGCTTCACATGGGTCTTCCCGATAAAGAACGTTGCAATCCCCAGGGTGCCGGATATCTAACAAGCCTGAACAAATTAGATCCTCTAGGATCTCGAGATATATGTCGTGGATCTCTTCAACAGATGGAACCTTAAGAACCTCACATGCGTCCCAGGGCATAGAGAAATTGAGGGAAAGGCAGGGCACGACCAAGTATGTTCTTCCGGATAAAGAACGCTGCAATCCCCAGGGTGTCGGATATTCAAGCAGACCTGCCCAATTTGGATCCTCTACGATCTCGAGATATCTAAACCTTAAAAAAAAAACGTATGACGGCGATATACCAACTGGTTATCATGATAACCTGTAAAGAGATTTCTTTTTGCAGAGCATCTCTTCCAACAGGGTTGCCACTAATAAAAAAATTGTCTTCTTAAATTACCGACCAAATCGGCCAAAATCCATAGGCTGTGCATAACAAAAGTTTTTCATTTCCGTCCCATTTTCTATTTCTAATTCAAATTTCACTTTCCATAAAAACATTACATCACCAGCTAAGAAGTTAACTTAAAGAATTTTTTCTGGCTTAACACATGACTTCCAGAGTTGGCTTATTGCTGCTATTTCTCATAATTTCTAGGCAAAACTATGAGAAGTTCGACCAAGATCTTCTCAGAGATATTAAAATTATGTTAAATTAACATAACTTTCTGTTATATTAACATAACTTCCTGTTAAATTAACATGAATTCCTGCTAAATTTACAGGAAGTCGTTTAAACTCCTGTTAAAATAACACTACCTGCCCCATTATCTCATGCAAGTTTAACAGGATCTTTCTTGTTAGTTTAACATGGCTCATGTTGAAAAAAATTATTCTGTGTGTTGCCATCAAACTCCCTATAAAAAAAATCTGCTATACGCACATGTGCTCTCAAATTTGTTGTTGTTACATTACCAATTGGCCGACGGAGCATGTTGTGGTGGTTTCGCTAAAACAACATTCTTGGCGCAAAGAACAACCAAATTGCATCTACAAACATACATACGCAGAAATGTAACTGCAAACCCTGCAGCATAAATATGTAACCATACAATCGCACACACATACGTACAAACGCACATTTCTTTTGTGTTCTTAGTGCTTCTTAGCCGCATGTAACAGCCACTTTAAGTGTCAACTTGCACAAATGTACGTCCTTTTGGCCCACAAATCAGGCACTTGTCACACGAACAACTAAAAACTTACAAAAGCAACAACAAAGAACAACTAAAAATGCAATACCAACAAATTGCATACTGCATACAGTTCAACTCGCAACACTCACTCTGCCACATAACGTCCCACTCTGCTGTACTGTTATGTTATTCTCTCCTCTACCATCACCAACGTTCGTTCATCAATTTTGCTTGCAGCTTTTCAGTCTGCAAAACACTCTATGGCAACTCTGCAATTAACTGGGTGTTGTTTTTGTGCAGAAATATTGCGCAAAAGCAAAGCAAAGAAAAAATAGCAAACAAATTGAAAAGGAAAATGCAAAAAATTGGGGCGCTGCTATTTTTCGTGAATTTTCGTTTGCTCATTTTTCTGACTCCTGCTGATACTATTGACAGCCTATGATGTGCTCTTGTCTTTTGCAGATTTTTCCATTCGCTCTCAATTTCCGTTTGCTATTTATTTGCTAGCTCTCTCTTGTTTTACCATTGAATTGGTATATTAGTAAAAATACTCCGCTATTTTTGTTTCTATTTGACATCTGACATTTGCGTTTTTACAGGGCACCACCATTTCTTGTGTCTGCAAATGTCATCAGCTGTTTTTGAGCTGTCACTTTTGAGGTTAGGTATATTATTCCTTTCGTAGTTTTGATATTTCAACTATTCGAACTACGTTTAACGTGTAGAGCAAGTTATGTTGGTGTGCTCTTAAACGGCTTTGGACCCTGACATGTTTTGACATGGTCCCACCAACCCAAACAGTTATCTTCTTACTCTTCTCAAAACACTGCCGCCTAAAATGATAACTTCAAACATACTTTTGAGAAGAGCCCTAGCTCAAGAAGAAGGACAAGTAACTAAATAAATGGTTCGCGTGAGGTTTCCATAAGAAAACGAGATATACGAAAAAAAAAAATTGTGTTTAGGTGGCAACCCTAAGTGGCAACCCAGCTTGAAATTGTCATATTGGAATACGGTCGAAAATACCTTTCATTTGATACCCATATTGGCATATCTAGCTCTATATTTAAAAAAAATTGGGATAGGTGGCAACCCTGTAAATCGCCCTAAGTGACAACACCCATGTACATAATCTTAGTATGAATCAAATTGTCTATGTGCACAATTTTATCCAAAACGGTCAAGCAGTTCCCGGGATATACGAAAAAATAAATAAATTGCGGTTAGGTGGCAGTCCTAAGTGGCAACCCCGCTTGAAATTATCTTATTTGGAATACGGTAGAAAATACCTATTTGATACCATATTGGCATATCTAGCTCTATATTTAAAAAATTGGGATATGTGGCAACCCTGTAAATAAATTGCGGTTACGTGACAACCATAAGTGGCAACCGTGCTTGAAATTATCCTATTTGTAATACAGTCGAAAATACCTTTCATTTGATACCCATATTGGCATATCTATCTCTATATTTAGAAAAATTGGGATAGCTGGCAACCCTGTAAACCGTCCTAAGTTTATTAAAATTTATGCAATGTTAGCTAGATCCTAGAATTTCACCTTCTATTTGATTTGCATAGCTAAACATCGTGGTGAAAATCGCCTACGCCTGAAAGTCGGCTACAATTTATATTTCCGTTGCACAATTTCCGTTGCATCATCAACCATTTTCTCAAATTTTACTCTCAGTCAAAACTTCATATCGCCGCCTAAAAAGTTAACTTCAAAAATTACACTCAGCTTCAGTAAACTTTATCAACAACACCTCTTAATCATTTCAATCCCTGAGTTACCCCAAGATGATGTGTCTTTTTGCCAGCACGAAGGCTATCCGTCGTTGCTTTACAGTGGGGTAAATATCGCCAATTACATAGGCTCCTCGCAAATTCGTCCGAAGCAGAGAGAAGAGCCCAGTGAGAAAGTCAATGCGGAATCCTCCAGTTCCGAAAGAGCCAACGTATTAACTCAGCTGATATCGATATCCTCATCAATCTGGCCATTGTCGTACTTCTCTAACTCCTGGTCATTTACTGGACCTTGGCTCTGACCCACCAAAATGCACCATAACTTTTGTCCTTTCCAGGAGAGGAGCGAGTCGCCCTATTGAGCATGAGGACTTCCGGGTCGCTAAAGGGTTCGTTACTAACACATGGATTCTCCAGCTGCCAGTTGGAATATCAGCTTTGGATGGGGTGCAGAACCTGGTTCTCGGTATACATGGCATAACTATTTCATCATGTCTACTGTCATCTTATACATGGACGCTGACATCGAGTCACCACAGGCCACTTCTCCACCAAAAGTAGACTTGGACCACTCAAGCTCGGCCTTGATATCGGCTACATCACCATACAACGCCTTGTCTAGCAGATCTTGGGTTGTGCCACAGTTGGTGACTCCCTCAGTTGTTCCTCCCTCGTTTACTTTTATACTCCAGTCAGGTTGGCCGGAATAGGTATGGCAGCCAACATGTCACTTTCGTAACAGCCCTTCCGACTTTTTATGAGTGTTGGCCTCATTTAAATTTATAGTTTTTGTTCATTGCTCCCACAAACCTAGCCAAAATGGGATCATAAAAGATCTAGACACATTCACGCCCTAAGAAGGAGATAAATCTCTGCCTTATTGGTACACACGCAGAAAATCTAGGTGTGCCCTACCGACGATGTTGTAGGAGTTGCAAAGATGAAGAGGAGGAGGAAACGGTGGAGCACCTCATCTGCAACTGCCCGTCTTTGGGTGGTGCAAGAACGCGCTTTCTGGGAGTTTCCTTCCTGGATATAGAACTTAAAGGCCGCAATCAAGTCGTCTGAATGGTTCGAAGAAGAGTAACGGTGTCACCTTAGGAGTCTCAGTGCCGGGACTCTGCTATTTGAAGAATTCCAACAGCTCAGGCACTGACTTTTCTAGTGTTGTTGGTATGACCCTGCTGTCATTTTAAAACTGGCCTAAGTGTGCCTCTGCGGCAGCTTCTTGAACCTAACCTATTTATCCATAATTAGAGCCCACTGGCTTCGCCCACCCCGAACAGGAAATTGGTAGTACTCGCGATAATGCCAAGAATTGCAACTCTGGTTTCCAGAGTGTACCTTACGAGGCTGGGTTTGAATGAAATTTGACACAGATATTGTATGCATAATTTTAAGACTTTCAACATGGGTGTTGCCACAAAGGTTGCCACCTATCTTATTTTTTTCAAGTTGCCTTCAACTGCATTTAATTTAATCTCACGTATGTCGGCCGATATCTCTGAAGCTTTTTGACCGATTTGGATGAAATTTTTTATGTATGGAAAGTATATTTAATTTTACTTGGGTGCTGCCACTTCAGCCCATTTACATTGTTGCCACCTACCTAAATTCTTTTCAATAGGGTTGCCAACTAACTGCTTTTTATTTACTCCTTCATATATCGGCCGATATCTCGGGAACTTATTGAACGATTTGGATGATGGTATACCGATAGTACGCTTCATTCTAAGATTTTCGAATAGGGTGTTACCACTTGAGGGGGCTTACAAGGTTTCCACCTAATTAATTTTTTCCGGAAATCTTTTTTTTAAAGCTCTTACTGTTGGTAAGTATCTAAAGCAAGCTCGGTCAACCAGATACTATCCATTACCAGTCGGCACCCTCTCGGAGGGTTCAGCCTATGTTTTTTTGGCTGGCCATTGTCGGGCTCAGCTTGCAGCTAACCTATCCTAACCTACTTGTATACCATCTTCATTCAATATTTCCATCTACAACATCACTCTTACAAGAAAAATTTCACCAATCCATCGAGAAAAACTTTGTAAACATTTAAGCTCTGCAGTGGAGAATGAACGAAGAGCACTCCACTAACTAAATATAAAACGAAAGGAAAATTAAAGTCGGCGGTTGCAGCATTTTGATATTTGTTCTGCAGAAATTTCAGAGTAAAGAACTTTTCGGCAAAAGAGCTGCCAACTTTTCGCTCCCCTAAACTTAACTTTACTCGCCACAAATTAAGACTGCTGCTGTTACTTTTGAGCAAACTTTTGGGTTGCTACGGCTATCGTCATAGCTCTTGCCGACTTCGTCATCGTCATCGTCAATTATACTTCGCGTCCTGCTGCCAATATCTGCCCATTTCAGCTGTGTGCGGCTGTAAAACGAATTTTGTGGATTGTAATCCAAAATGCTGGAGCACACTAAACAGACGAAGACGGACACAGACGCAGCTAACAGACACAACGGAGTAGGACAGACGCGCGCGCGATTCAAATAAATTTAATTAAAAAATAATAATAATAGTGTTAAAAGAAAAAAAATTTAAAAATTTTAAAAAAAGAAAATTATAAAAAAAGTGAGTTTAAAATTAGTACACCAACTTAGGGTTAAGTGAGTGCAAGAAAATTTTAGTTTTCCATGAAAATTAAAAAAAAATATTGCAAATAATTGCTGCCTTACACGCCCGCAACCACCGTTAACATCATCATCGTCCTTGCCCCACTGTGTTGTGTGTGTGTGTATGTGTGTGTGTGTGTGTGTGTGTGTGTGTGTGTGTGAAGTGTTGGTGAGCACGTGTGTTTAGTAGTAGTATCTATTGTGACCTAATCTCTGGCTATAGAAAAGTGTGTGAAAGTGCTTACCTTCGAGAAAAATATTCAGGCAGGTTGCGGAACGTTGAGGCCAATTGGTAGACTAGTTGGCTGGTGAGGAGCTGGTGAATTGTTGTGTGGCATGCAAAAGAAAAAAAAAAACCTACACGGACAGACAACCAGGCGGCAGCCACAATGCCATTAGCACAAAACAGTCACATGCGTTCATGTCGTCGAGTGAGTGAGTCACGTGCAAAACTGTGTATTCGGAAACGAAAAATATTTTTGCGTGTATTATTATGAAAATTGGCAAAAAGGGCGTGGATGAAAGGTCAAAAATGTGCAAAAATTTGCAAAAGCCAGTTAATGGCGCACAGTGGTAGTGAGTGTGTGAAGAAACTTTTAGAATGTGCTAAAGTGGAAACGGAAGATTTTAAAACATATTTTTTTTGTGATTTGTAAAGAGATAAAACAAAATTTCGTGTTGTGTTTTTAGTTCGTAACAAAAACTTTGAAACTTTTTAGCTGGGCTAGAACTTTTTTTGTTTTCGAACAAATAAAAGAGTTATCAAATAAAATTATGTTGAAAATAGTGTTTATTCAATGAAAAAAAAAAAAAAAATAATAATAGACGAAGTCAAAATTTTACTTTTTTTCTTAACTCAGAAATAATAGTGTTAAATTTTTTTTTTTTAATGTTTCGTCGATTCTGTGCGCGGATTTTTGCATTCGATTTTAAACCAACTTTGTGTGTTGAAATCTTCACCAAAAATTTCTGATAGGTGGCGCGTGGGTCACAAAATAGCATTTATAGTCCGATTAGGCTGAAATTCGGAACATGTGTTACTTACCACAATGAAAAAAAATAATTTTTCTTGCAAAAAAAAAATATTTTCTTGCAAAAAAAAAATATTTTCTTGAAAAAAAAATATTTTCTTGAAAAAAAAAATATTTTATTGAAAAAAAGAATATTTCTCTTGAAAAAAGAAAAAAAATCCGCTAGGTGGAGCTGAGATCGGAGCACCTAAAAAAAACTAAAAATTCAAATTTTTTTTACCGATTTGACTGAAATTTAACGTGTGTATTACTTAATTAATTTTCAAATCTTTAAATTAAGTTTCGAACCGCTAGGTGACGCGTTAGTCGCTCTATTTAAGAAATGTGATTGTCTGTTTTCGTTTTTCCATTCGTTTTTCAACTAGCTTCCCATTGAGTGAGGATATTCCAATTTTCATTATCTTTTAGTTTTCTATAACAGAAAACAAAAATTCCGATAGGTGGCGCACGGGTCGCGATATATGAAAAAATTCATGCCCAGAAATTTAGCTTTTGATATTGAACTAACTTTCCGTTGAGATGGGATTTTGAAATGCGATTGTCTGTTTTCGTTTTTCAATTCGTTTTTCAACTAGCTTCCCGTTGAGTGAGGATATTCCAATTTTCATTATCTTTTAGTTTTCTATAACAGAAAACAAAAATTCCGATAGGTGGCGCACGGGTCGCGATATATGAAAAATTGCATGCCCAGAGATTTAGCTTTTGATATTGAACTAACTTTCCGTTAAGATGGGATTTAGAAATTTTCACCATCGTTCAGGTTTCGGTAACAATTCTCAGCTTTATTTGCAAAAATCTCATTTATCGTCGTATCTGAAGTTTAGTCCTTTGGCCTTATTGTCGAAGATATTATTTGAGCCGAGCAAATATCCCAACATCACTGTCCATTGATACACAGAGGGCGCTGAAAGGCAAAACATCGCATGCTATTGTGCCGTAAAAGTTGCCTACATTGAGGCACAGTCATTACATATCAAGCCTAAAATTTTCACAGAATCACAACTAAAAAGTACAAAATAAAAAATAGAAAAAAAAAATATTTTTTTTTAGTTTAAACTGATTTAAAATGTTTAATACTTAAGAATTTACATTCACAAATGTAATGGACAAGCTCTACGTGATGAAGAATCTATGTAGGCAGAGAAGATATTATAATATATATCTTGAGGTTTTTATACCATTTTAAAAACATTTTAAATTAAGATTTTTTTTTTCTATTTTTTATTTGTTTTTAATTAAAAATAATAATCAAAATTAGTTTTAAAATCAGCATTTTCCATTTTTGGTCGTACATATCGAAGATGCGTTCATGCTGCCGCATTTTGAAAATGCGCATTTAGCTAATTTTCGAATACTTAAGGTGCGTTCCTACATCGCAAGTGGAAGTATGCTTGCTTTTTCAGATATACTCCATTTCTTTTATCTTTTATAAAAGTGAGTTCGTGGTTAAAGAAACCGTCTGTCTAAAAAAACTTGGAAATTCTTCAACTCGAAAATTGCAACTTTTAGCAGGAAAAATTACTGATTAAGCACGCTGACTTGCTTAGTTAGAAGATATCCTAAAATAAACAGCGGTTCGCCCAAAAATATGCACCATTTTTTCAATGTTTCTTCATACAAGGAAATTTTTGTTCGTACTGTATCTTCGAAGATGCTAAAGCTAATGCAGAAATAATGTAGCATTTAGTTGCGTTTAGCTTTCAAAATTGTATGGAAAAAATGCTGCATTTTGGGCTAAATGCTAAAAGGCAAAATGCAGGCTCAGCATGAACAGCACATTAAATTGAAGAAACAATAATGTAAATTTTCACTGTTCTGTTTTTAAGTCATATAAAGTTTCAAATTTGACAAAAATAACAAGTGTGTGAAGTGATTTTCCTTAAAACTAAACTGAAAACTGATGTGTTAAAATCGAGACCTCAAAAATGCTATGACGATATCCAACGAGTAAATAAAACAAAACTTAAATGTTATGACTTGAAGATAAAGTGGAACAAAATAATGATTCTAATTAAATTCTTTTCAATAAAAAATATGCCAAAGTTTTTGTGCGATAAATTCAAATCAGTCTTATTTAACAACTTTAATAATCGTAGATAATTTTTTTTAACTGGCAAGGGGGTGTGAGCAAACCGACAGCTGTTTCGATGATACCACAGTACATCTTCAAAGGTTTTCTTTTTCAGTACCCCGTTTCTGTAAAAAATCGACAAAATTCTCGATTTTAATGTCGTCACACTCGACTCGATTCAAAATTGAAACAAGAAAAAATTTTGTCACTACCTCAAAAGCAAGTGAGAAAATAAATCGACAAAATAATTTTTTTTTTACAGAAACAAAAAAAATTAGCGTGACGTCAATATGACGTCAAATCGAAAATTTCAGTCGGGACGATCGATCGAGTTGAGTTACAGAAACGCAGTACAGGAGTGAGAATGTCTTATTTTTTCTCACCGTTCGTTAGCGATTTCCCATAAAAAGTCTTTGGTTTGAGGTGAAAAATAACAAGTAAGGAATTCTAAGTTTGGGTAGGCCGAACATTAACTACCCAGCGACTTCTACCAGTTTCATCAGGAATATTTCCGATACCACAATGAATCCTGTCAATTTTCTTCATTCTACTATAATCAGTTTTAAAGTTATGATCAGTCAAATTTTTAAAAACTCCTCCTTAAAAGTGGGCATGGCAAAATTATCAAAAAATCATAATAGAATGACTAGCGGTTCATCCTACCAAATTATGTTATTTTGGCCATTTACTTGACCAAAATATGTAAATTTTCGACAGCGAAAAATGGGGCGTGGTTATCATCCGATTTCACTTATTTTCAATAGCAACCTACCTTGGTCAGAAAGTGACCTGTGTACCAAATTTCAAGCAAATATATTAATTTTTGCTCAACTTATCGTGCACACGGATGGACAGACGGACGGACGGACATGCCTTAATAACCAACTCCTTCTTTCAACCTTAGAACTTTCATATATGGAACTCTATATCTATATCGATTTTTTGTGCCGTTACGTTGTACCATTACGTTACGTTGTTTTTTTTCTAGTGAGCCATCTATCGGAATTCTGATCTCATCAATTTATATTGTCATCCTGCTCACTACTATGTGCCGAATTTCAAGTCCCTCGGTTTCCAGGAGGTTAGTTAAAAGTCAATCGCAATATTCCCAATTTCCAAAGAATTTTCGAAACAGCGCGATCCGTACACCACCTATTGGATTTTTTTTTGATGAGGAATTTAATTTTCATCGGGTTCTAAAGAATGTGTCAAGTTTCAAGTCTCTAGCTTACTGAGAAGTGACTCCAAAATCGATCGCAAGATCCCCCCCCCCTTCCTTTTCAGGAATTTCAAATTATCTCGACTAGTGCACCATCTAGCGGAATTTATATTCCAAATTTCAATAAGCTAGCTTACCAGGAAGTTACTCAAATATAAGATGCAAAATTTTAATTTTTAACTGAATTTACCATATATCTCGATCTTTGCGCCACCTAGTGGATATTTTTTTTTGTTCACATTGCATTGTAACGGAGGTCTGAACTATGTATGTTCCCATTTTTGAGTGTCTAGCTCAACGGCATGCTACCTAAAGTGGAAATGGTAGTGCAAACAAGAAAGCGACTTGATATAAAGGTGGTAAAAATATAGAGACCTGTCAATGAGTGGCCAAAATAGATAAGTGATGTATCGAAAGTAGTATCTACGATCGAACCAATACCAAAAAAAAAAAATTCAAAGTTATAACCGATAATTTTTTCGATTAGAACTGCATATCGACGTGCCATACGAAAACTAACACCAGAAATGTTGTGTCTGACGAAAAGTAACACTTTCACATCATATTTTCTCTGAAGAAAATGTAGATACCTACTGCCGAAAAGTGTTAGTTTTCGTCAGATACAATAAAAAAGTGTTAGTTTTCTTACAGAACTCCAAAAGTGTTAGTTTTCGTATGGCACGTCGATATGTTTTACTCTAATACAGGTGTAACGAGGCCTTTCAACCTAGTGGGTCAAAAATATAAATATATTTGGTTTGTTGTTGCGAGCCACAAAGGGCACCATGATGTTGTTGTTAGGCCACAGCGAGCCAAAAGGGCCACAGCGAGCCAAAAGGGCTACTAAGTGGACATGCCTGATCTTATGCTCATACAACCCATGCTTCACATATGACATTTCTCACCGTTACTCAATCAGTTTGCAGGCTTAGTTCGTACACACAGAGAAAATTGAGCTGGTGATGGATAGGAATTGACAGTGATTTAGTTCTATCAACCAATATATAGTTATATCAACCAAAATATCTGTTGATTCAACCAAAATCACGGTCAATTCTTATCCATTCTCAGCTCATTTTTCTCTGTGTAGGTAATCTACATAGTTAGTAGACTAGCAATCTTAATACTGCTTCAAAAAATATTTTATAAATTTTTCAAGTAAGAAATAGCAGAAAATAGCCAGTGAAAAAAAAATAATATGGGTCAACTTAAATCAAAAAAAAAACTTGTGTGCTTGGAAAACGCCAGCGATGCACTTCATTTTCACGTGAAAATTTGTTGTGGTGTGTCTGTGTATATGTAACTTTGAGTGTGTAACTTTCTAGGAACATTCTTGTATATGCATACAAAGTTGTTTTTTTTTTTTTAACCCAACCTATGCCTCTATTCAGTCTAGTAAAAAAAAATACTCAACAAAAAAAAAAATCAATTTGAATTGACAGTTTCAGAATAAGATTCTCAACTGAAGTGTTTGTAAGCTCGAGAGTAAACAAAAAAATGCCCTAAGGGCTCATGTACATGGTACGAGCTCAAGCACCAACAAATAATAAACAGGTGAAAAATATCACAGAAAAATAAAATAAAAGTGAAACGAAAAAAAAGAAACAACAGAAATAATATACCAACATCTTCAAAAGCTGTAATATAAGAAGAAGAAAATAAAAAGAAAAAAAATTAAGTAAAAAAAATCTGCAAAAAAGTGCACAAAAATTAAATACAACTCACAACAAAACACAAAAAAAAAAAAACTTGTATGAAGAGTTCTGAGTGCTTTTAAAGATTATCCTGCAAAACGTGTAATAAAGTGAATGGAAAAAAAAAATCAATAAAAATATTACTTAAAAAAAAAACACGGCAAGCCTATCAGTCAATGGGATTATACTGGCAGTGAGTGAGTTTCAAGTGAATTGAGTGTGCTTAAAAAGTATCAAATTTAGTATTTATTTTATGCAAATTGGTTTAAAAGAATTTTGAACCCCAAAAAAAGTTAAAAATTCACGTGAAAAGTTTTTTTTTACATTTGCTTGTGAGCATATCACATTCAAGTTTTTGTTTGCCAGTTTTCGTGTAAAAGAAATCATCATCATTGATTGGTTCATCAAGTTGGATAATGAATGCGCAAAAAAGGTGAGTTGTTGATAAAAGTTTTTTCTAACTTTTAGTAGCTCTTAATTGAAATGATATACTATGTATGTACTTGTGTTCTGTATGTGAGTACTGAGAGTAAAATACTACATTATTATTTCAAACTAGCAGACCCGGCCCATAGATACGAACCTCCCACCGTTCTGTTTTTAGTTAGAAAGTTTAGGCGTTATCTCCAAAACCAGGTGAGGTATTTGAATTAATCACATCCCTTTTAGCAGCAATCGTTATTACCTTTCGCTTGATACCCATATTGTACCAACAAGTTTTTGGTCACGTCACCCCTAGTTTACATATTGGTCGATAACTCGGAAACCGCTCGAGTTATCGCAATAAGGGATATCTTAAATTTTAAGTTGAACGTCTGCCAAAAAAAAGTGAAAGTTTTGTCTCATTCCATTCAGCAGTTTTCCAGTGATACGGCTACAAACATACAGACAGACAGACGAAAGTTCTAAAAACGGTTGATTTCGAGTCTGTTGGCTTAGTAATGATTGACACTGTCAACTTTTTTGGAATGTTTTGCAATAAACAGACAACGAGGTGAGGCCCTATTCTCTAATGGGAGAAAATGATGATGACAGATTATATGTGGAGATAAAAATTCAATAAAGTAAAAAAATCCATCTGAGGTTAGGAAGGGCTAAAACTATTTTGGTCTAGAAAATTCCAAGATTGTTTTAAGACAATACGTTGAATACAATAATCTCTGGATTCGTTTTACATTATATTGAGTGTAAAATCTTTTCAAAATTCCCAGTGTGGCTAGGTTTCAGAGCTAAGACATTCAAGATCAGTGCTGCTCAGACCCTATTTACTTGCAGCACTTTTGTTTTACCCAGAAATATAGGCTCAACAGATTTTTCACTTTGAAAACAAAAACAAATGATGAACGTTTTTGAGTTTCGGAATGAAATTTTGTGAGCGGCACTGATCAAAATCAATTTTTAATTAATTTTGTTATGTCTCGGAATATTGTTGAAGGTACCTGAAAAAATGCTTTGAAAAGATTTAGAGCATATACAGAGCACAATATTCTTCGGTTTTCAAAAGGATATAAATATTGAAGGCTGTGAAGGCTCCGTTTTGACGATAACTTCATATGTCGGCCATTTTTTTATTTAAAAAGTAAAGAAAGTTTTTCAAAAAAATTCACTTAGCTCAGCGCAATCACATTTATCTTATCAGTTTCAGTTTTCAATTCTGTCTTATTGTTTGTTACTCAGCAAAACCATCCAAGCCATAAATGAGTCATGAGTCCTTAATCGGAGTTTTTACGCTCCTTATTAGCTCGTACATGATTCTACATTGAATGTATTTTCCTTCTTACGATGGTCATCCGATTTGAGCTAATTTTCTTTTTATTGGACCTGAAATTAACCCCTTTCCCTCCTCCGTAGATCCGCCCCTGCTGATGGCACAACTTTATTCTAATGAATATAATTAATCCAGTTATCGGTCCGAAAAATCTCACCTGTAAACTCGCCACTGATCTTACTGATCAATATTGCTTTGCATAATTTTAGGCGATATTTTGTCCATACAAAAAAATTTAGGTATACTTTCAGGCATGTCTTTATCAAACTATTATGTTCTGAACAAAAACTGACCAGTCTAGGATGACTTCAAAATAAGTCCTAAAGGAGTTTTGATATTTTATTTGCGTGATCTTTTGCAATCGTTAGTGACGAAAATGCACTCAGAAAAATGTTTCCTTACCGCGTGTTATGTACGTGTTGACTCGCCGTCATACACACATACTAACATTACCTGATACAGCGTCCAGACTATAAATACGTGACAAGAGATAGACATAAATCAGAACGAAATTAAACACTGAAGATGGCGGATCGCCGAAACCATACAAATTTCACCGACATTATTTTGGTTGCTTGCTTCGATAAAGTCGATAGAATTGGTCAAATTTGAACTTATGAAAATCAGACTTTATTTATTCGAGTAACCTTACTGTTCCCAATACACACCAATGTGCCACAAGGGTAAAATTCGACCGACGAAGACATTGATGATGTAGCCGCAAGAGCAGATGATGTCAGGAACATACACTCACCTGTTCCTTTTGCTACTGCAATAAGTTGTGCTAAAAAACTACTCGCTCCCCATGTGAGTGAAATTTCATTCAAATATTCTGGTTTCAATTACTTTAAGCCTCTCATTGTAAATCCGCAATCTGCAATTTATGCAAGACAAATATGGCGTCGGAACACGTTTTAAGGAAATTATTGCTTGTATTGAGGAAATTATTGCTTGTATTGAGGAAATTATTACTTGTATTGAGGAAATTTTTACTTGTATTGAGGAAACTTTTACTTGTATTAAGGAAATTATAACTTGTATTGAGGAAATTATTACTTGTATTGAGGAAATTATTACTTGTATTGAGGAAACTTTTATTGTTATTAGGGAAATTATAACTTGTATTGAGGAAATTATTACTTGTATTGAGAAAATTATTACTTGTATTGAGGAAATTATTACTTGTATTGAGGAAATTATTGCTTGTATTGAGGAAATTATTACTTGTATTGAGAAAATTATTACTTGTATTGAGGAAATTATGGCTTGTATTGAGGAAATTATTACTTGTATTGAGAAAATTATTATTTGTATTGAGGAAATTTTTACTTGTATTGAGAAAACTTTTACTTGTATTGAGGAAATTTTTACTTGTATTGAGGAAACTTTTACTTGTATTTAGGAAATTATAACTTGTATTGACGAAATTATTGTTTTTATTGAGGAAATTATTACTTGTATTGAGGAAATTATTACTTGTATTAAGAAAATTATTACTTGCATTGAAGAAATTATTACTTGTATTAAGAAAATTATAACTTGTATTGAGGAAATTATTGCTTGTATTGAGAAAATTATTACTTGTATTGAAGAAACTTTTACTTGTATTAAGGAAATTTTTACTTGTATTAAGGAAATTATAACTTGTATTGAGGAAATTATAGCTTGTATTGAGGAAATTATTACTTGTATTAAGGAAATTTTACTTGTATTGAGGAAATTTTCAATTGTATTGAGGAAATTGTTGCTTGTATTGAGGAAATTATTACTTGTATTGAGGAAATTATTACTTGTATTGAGAAAATTATTACATGTATTGAGGAAATTATTACTTGTATTGAGGAAATTATTGCTTGTATTGAGGAAATTATTGTTTGTATTGAGGAAAATATTACTTGTATTGAGGAAATTATTGCTTGTATTGAGGAAATTATTGCTTCTATTGAGGAAATTATTGCTTGTATTGAGGAAATTATTACTTGTATTGAGGAAATTATTACTTGTATTGAGGAAATTATTACTTGCATTGAGGAAATTATTGCTTGTATTGAGGAAATTATTACTTGTATTGGGAAAATTATTACTTGCATTGAGGAAATTTTTACTTGTATTGAAAACTAAGTTCTTAAAGTTAAAGACAACATTTACTTAAGTTGAGGAAAAAAGTCTTTTAATTAAGGTACATTAAGTAAATCGAAGTAAGGAAACTGGCTCGTTGATTCAAGGAAATGCTTTTTTCTGAGTGTGGAAATCGAATGCAACATAAAATAGTGATTTCAGAACATTCATAAACGAAATATCTGAAATCGTATTTAGCACCTTTTAGACTTTGTGTGAATTTTTTTTTTAATTTCGGGCGGTAACTTAAGTTTAGTCCAAATCAACCGATTTTAGAATTGTTGTACATCTAACTGTACATATGTTTTTGGTCGTATCACTCGAAAGTTGATTAATGACAATAAATGAAACCTTCACCATTTTATTAGTAGATGTTCAAATTAAAATTTAAGATATCCCTTATTGCGATAACTCGCCCGATTTCTCTAACCCGATCCCTATATCAATTTTAATCCATATACCTATCTCCTTCGTATAGGAGGAACCACGCTACAATTTTTCGTTATCCCCATTTTTTTTTTTGGAGGTGGCAGGGATTAATCTTATATAACTCCTCACAAAATTTCAGTGGGAATCGATCTCATAAAACCCCTTACCAAATTTCAGTGGTCTAACCTAAATACTTCCAGAGATATGGACTATGAAGTATTCCATTCGTATGGGAGGTGCCACGCCCCCTTTTTCGTTATCCCCAGTTTTTTGGAGGTGGTAGGGATTGATCTCATACAACCCCTCACCAAATTTCAGTGGCTTAACCCGAATACTTCCAGAGATACGGACAATGAAAAATTCCATTTGTTTGGAAGGTGCCACGCCCTCTATATATATCAAAATATTTTTTAGCCTGTGACCATCCTGGAAGATATCCAGTGTGTGTGTAAAATTTGGTTACGATCGGCTTATTCGTTTATGAGCCAAGTGTGTCCATATATAGGTATATAATTTGAATTTTATATATACAGATAGATAGATAGAAGAAGAGCTGGGAACGCCCTTGGCTTTTTAGTAATTCCTGGCTTAGTAGTCTTTGCCGTTTGTTCTTTCCAAAAATTCTACTAAAAAATCGTTATTTTTTCATCATTCGATATTTTTCATTCCATTTCCATAGACAGTTTTTTTTTATAAAAATATATTTAAATTTTTCCTACCTAACCAACTAAATAAATCACCAATCATTTCCAAATATGACCGATGCTTAAATTGTTGAGTGTTATTCACATTTCGAGTTGCATAAGTTATTATAGCAATCAACAATAGATAGATAGTCCTTTGTGATAACTACAAATTATATGCCTCATAGTACGTTAATTGAATGTCAGAACAGAAATATCATGCTATATCGCGTGATAAAAGAGTGTCAAACACACACACATATAAGCACACGTCAATGGTATCGATTTAACACAAATAATGTTGGATGAGGTTGTGCGGATGTTCGCCTGGTTAACGTGTCCAACTAGCTTTAATGAGGGAGAGTTGGTAGGAAAGAAAAAGGTATCAAGTTCGAAGTTAACTGTATACTTGCTATGAAATGAACACGAAGATTAACAAGAGATATTCCCTAGTCTTTAAAGTGACATTTATTTCTTGTTTTATTTTCAAACCATGCCAAAAAAAATATATTCATGTACCATTCTCAAACTTTAAATAGTTCACAAGTGTATAAAATCCACATCTTATCAAATTTATAAGAAACCAGCAACACGTTGTTGGTATAAAACTGCACACACAGTACAAAAAAATCGAGTAGATTTATAATTTTAGTTAAATATGTGTACAATAGTAATCGATTTTCTTGCTCCAAATACTTAAGAGTATAATCAGAACTAAGCTGTAAGCAACAGAAAAAGAAATCAAATAATGTGAAAACTAACAGATGCCGATACGAGTACATAGTAACACAAACAAAAAATTAGCTGAATATCTTTTACCAACACAAATTCTAAAACAACAAAGCTAAATGTAGGCTTTTGTTCGATTTCCATTGTGTTTATTTTCATTGAAGTTTGAGATATAAGATTTATATTATGTATTATATGGGGAAATCCATGAAAGTTTTACATTTTTCGGATTGCTTTTTTAACTTCGAATAGTTTAAGAAACCATCCAATTTAAAATGCCAGAAAAGTTTGATGGAGAACTACGACTTTTTAATTCGAATTGAAATTAATTATGTAGATTGAATAAAAGTTTGCAAGAAATTCAAACTGTCTAGTTATCCCCACACAATACTAATATCACTTGGTACATAGAACTCTAACTTTTTTTCTGCATCCCATTCAATGTATCGAAGAAAATTCCTATAAAATGTTTACATTATTTTAGCGTTGTTTTAGATTTCTTGACAATAAAGTTAAAGGTTTGTTGGACTTGCCCCTAAACCAACAGAACCTTAATAAGTAATTCATGGCAAGGTGTAATCATACGATTTGCCACACTCTGACGGCCTTTTTATCCCCAACATATTCACTAACTAGTACTAGTACAAGGCAGGCTCATATCCAAAAAATCTTTTCCGGGAGGGTTTAAATTTTTTTGTCATAACAACCATTTTGATTGTATAATGGAAATGACTTAGCTGAGGTTTAATTTTGTACTAGTCTCCCGTGATACAACCAAAAATTATATAAGATCAAGTTCTGGTTTGCGTCTTCACTACTCCCGTGACACAATAAAACAAAATAGGCGCCTCCCCCGGGACAAATGCCATACCAAGTCATTAGTTGTGAAATTAACTGAGACCTTCTTGGTGTTGCATTTGTCACGGGAGAGGTACTTACTTGGATTTTTTGTGTCACGGGAGTGGTTCAGACGCAAACCAAATTTATCAAAAAATCAAAAATCAAAAAAAAAAAGTTTTTTTTGAATTGTCAGGTCCAGAACTTGATCTTATATAATTTTTCGTAAAAAATCCAAAATCCGACGTTGACCTTTGACCTTTGACTCCTAATAACTTTTTAAGCACACATGGAATCGGCTAGTTTCTTGTATTGCCGGTTCTACGAGAACGGTACCAGTACTTGTGCTGTACCCATCGTGCCGAAACGACCCGGGTCGTTTTCTTATATCGACCCGGCCAAGAGCAACACACTCGGGGTGCCCTGTCTGACATTTAGAGAGAGCTGCACCTCGCTACAACAACAACAACAACAACATGAGGATTTTTGAAGTTTTCTTTCTGACGGCGAATCTAAGCTCTCTACAAAAATATGGCACTGTCGAAAATTTTGTTATTTGAAATGTCTTATTTGACCGGACTATAAGTTTAAATCAAAACATGTTATGCCATGAGTTTGGGATTTATTAAAAAAATTGCCACAAGTTAAAATTTGCAATAAAAAATCGCGCGTTTTCATATTCCAAATTTTCATTTTTATTGTAACCTCTTATTAAACAAAATTAAGCCACGATTTTGGGATATATTAGAAAAATCGTGCAGTTTTATATTTGGTATGTTTTCTTTTTCACACAGACACAGATACAAACCTGCACTACCGTGCACATTTCGGGAGGGGTCTGACCCCCAGGAACCCTCCCCTGAATACGCGCCTGGTACAAGGGTATTATAATTTTGAACGCATAACGGTACTACGTAACAGCACAGAATAAATGAGATAGATTTAGAGTTTCATATACATATGTATGAAAGTTCTTAGGTTGAAAGGACGAGTTGTTGTTGTTGTAAGCGTACTTCGCCCTGCCTAGTCGGAAGATACACTTATAAAAAGTTACGTGACGGACCAGACAAGGTTTTACGGATATTGAGAGTCCTTTGCCGGATATCAACCCGGTAAGTTTCGGTTAATAGCACCTTGTGACACTAGTCCGACTTTCTTGGGAACGATTTCATTCTTATATTATTTTAAAAATTTTTTTTATTTTATTTTATTATTTTTTATTAATTTTATTTTTTTTACTAAATTTTTTTTTTTATTTTATTTTATTTTATTTTATTTATTTTATTTTATTTTATTTTATTTTATTTTATTTTATTTTATTTTATTTTATTTTATTTTATTTTATTTTATTTTATTTTATTTTATTTTATTTTATTTTATTTTATTTTAATTTATTTTATTTTATTTTATTTTATTTTATTTTATTTTATTTTATTTTATTTTATTTTATTTCATTTTATTTTATTTTATTTTATTTTAATTTATTTTATTTTATTTTATTTTATTTTATTTTATTTTATTTTATTTTATTTTATTTTTATTTTTTTTTTATTTTTTTTTTTATTTTTTTTTTATTTTATTTTATTTTATTTTATTTTATTTTATTTTATTTTATTTTATTTTATTTTATTTTATTTTATTTTATTTTATTTTATTTTATTTTATTTTATTTTATTTTATTTTATTTTATTTTATTTTATTTTATTTTATTTTATTTTATTTTATTTTATTTTATTTTATTTTATTTTATTTTATTTTATTTTATTTTATTTTATTTTATTTTATTTTATTTTATTTTATTTTATTTTATTTTATTTTATTTTATTTTATTTTATTTTATTTTATTTTATTTTATTTTATTTCATTTTATTTTATTTTATTTTATTTTATTTTATTTCATTTTATTTTATTTTATTTTATTTTATTTTATTTTATTTTATTTCATTTTATTTTATTTTATTTTATTTTAATTTATTTTATTTTATTTTATTTTAATTTAATTTAATTTAATTTTATTTATTCATGATTTTTTTATTCTTTTTAAATTTTTTATTAATTTTTTTATTTTTATTTTATATGTTTTCCTTCCTTTTGTTTTATTTTAAATTATTTTTGTTTATCTTAGAGTATAATATCAATGCATCGCACAAACATTTATCTTCGTTTCCAGCATAAAATCGTAGAATCCCACGAAATTCGGTAATAATGATAAATGGTGGCTCGTTGTTTTTTTTTTTGTAATTTAGATTTTGTTTTGTTTGCCATTTTCATTGCGCTAAAGGATTAGTTTTATGTATTTGTTGAAGATTTATGGATTTTTAAGTAGTTATTGTCATTTGTTTTGGCATGTTTTTGGGGATGGGCTGTGTCGACCAATGCTTTAGCATGTTTTGTTGGTTTGTTATGTCGCTTATTTTAGTGGTGCCGTTAATCCTCGACAATAAACAGTTTGTCTCAGAATCGTTAAATATATCTCAGTTGCAAGCGTCTATGTACATATGTATGTGTGTTATGTTAAGCTTTTGTTAAATATAGCACACAAATAACTTTTTCCACCATAATTAAAACAAATGAATGAAAAACTAAATGAATGATTACGGTGGAATTGAAAATAATTCTAAACAACATCAATGAATTAAGTTGTGCTAAGCTCTTTGTGATTTGTTTGTGGAATGGGGTGGAATCGTTGCAAATATATGTATGTATGTATGTGTGTATGAATGTATGTGTGCTGACAGTTGTTCGGGATTACCGTTTTGGAATCCAAGAAAGAAAAGTTTGATGAAAGCTTAGTTGCTAATTCTTGATGGATATTCCATGTAGATACGTTTTCCAAAGATTGATAGAGTAAGTCGTATTTTAGTTTAGAACATGCAAGTTTTTTTGTACTTTCGTACCTATGTATATACACTACGATCGCGGGTGCAACTGATTTCAAGTAAGGGTTAAATGGTTGTCTTCCATGCTGAGGGTCGCAGACTCGTAAAAAACACAAGCAACATCCAAGTATTTTAGAAAAACCATTTGTGCTGTTGAAAATTCAATTTGAAATAGTTTCTATAGCGGAATCGACGAAACAAGTTTCACAAATTCATTTTGTCCGCTCTAAAATGGGGCTTAAATGTGGCTGATGTCTGCAATGATCCATTCAATGCATCGTATATTCGATTTGCGACAGCTGTAAAAAAAAAAAAAAAAAAAAAAATAATAATTATTGGCATGAACAAAATCGGTTTATAAATTTTAAATTACTTATTAGTTGAGCTTTTACAACTTTCCCAGCCTAACCGCAATCTATGTTTTTAGGGCAAACTCCAACTTCTTTGCGAGCATTCATAATTGTAATAACTTACAAAGGCATAAGCAATAACACAGACACATCCCAACCAACATTTCTGGTGTGAACAACACAAATAACACAAAAAAAAAAAAAAAATTACAAAAAAATATTTCAAAAATGCCTCCCTACGTCTTCTTAAAAAATTGTATAAAAAAATCATAATATAATGACTAGGTGGCTACTTCTACCAAACTATATCATTTTAGCCATTTCCGTTACCGATATATGTCAATTTTGGGGATTTTCGAAGTTTTCGATATCGAAAGTGAGCATGGTTGGTGGGCGATTTAATACAATTTAATCAGGTATACTTTCAACGATACTAGTATACTTTGTGCCGAATTTCATCGTTCTACCGTAATCAGTTTAAAAGTTACGACCAGTCGAATTTTCAAAAATGCCTTCCTTAAAAGTGGGCGTTGCCACGCGCACTTTAAAAAATTTATCAAAAAAATCGTTATATAATGACCAGGGGGATTCACCAATGTATATATAAAATTATATCATTTTAGCCATTTTCTTTAACGAATTATATCAATTTAGGTGATTTTCGAAGCTGTCGATATCGAAAGTGCCAAATTTCATCATCCTATCGTAATCAGTTTTAAAGTTACGACCAGTCGAATTTTAAAAAATGCCTTCCCTAAAAGTGGGCGGTTCCACGCCCACTATAACATTTTTTGGTCAAATCATAAGAGAATGGCCAGGGGCATTCACTTATAAAATTATATCATTTTCGCCATTTCAGCTACCGAGATATGTCAATTTATGTGATTTTCGAAATTTTCGATATCGAAAAAGGGGGCGTGGTTATACAAAATTTCATGCAAATATCTCAATTTTTACTCAAGTTATCATCTACACAGACAGACGGACAGATAGACTCCTCTTTTCAATCTAAGAACTTTCGTATATCGGACTCTATATCTATCTCTATTATTTTGTGCCGTTACATAGTACCGTTATGCGGACAAAATTATAATAACTTTGTACTAGTACTAGTACGAAAAAGGTAAAAAAATTGAATTAAAAAAATAGAAATATAAAATAAATATGCAAAAAATAAAAAAAAAAAAATAAATATGCAAAAAAAAATAAAAAAAAAAAAAAATAAATCAAAATATAATAAAACAAAAAAATAAAAAAATAAGAGAAAAGTAAAAAGAAAAAACAATTAATCATAAAAAAATAAAAAATAAAAAGAAATAAAAAAATTAAATAAAATACAAGAAATTGAAATTAAAATAAATTAAAATAAGATAAAATAAAAAAAGCAAAATTTAAAAAATGTACATTACACGGGGCAAAAAAACAGAAATTTTGTGTTTTTTTTTTTAATTATATTGATTTGATTTTTCAGAACTGTGAAAAAATTTACAGTAAAAATCTTAATATTAAATTCTAGAGGTTTAATATCGCCAGTTTAGATTTTACAGAGCCTTTGAAAATCGGATGATAAAATTGTCTCCCTATAAACAAGGGCCGCCCTAATTTACATACATATATGAGAAAATAGGTATAGCTAAACCTTCACTTATTTGTTTCATTCCGTTATGCCGTTATCATTTTCCTTCCCAGGTGTAAACATATCGTTAAAAATCAACATCATCCATTCCCATTTGGAACTCTTCCCTGACAACCTGTATGATAAAAGCGTCTCCAACAAAAAATAAAAGAAACGGAATTGCGATACCAAGGACATCTGTGATAGGCGATTTTTTTTTGGTTCTTCGAGAAGAAAAAAATGTAATAAACACATTTACGCTAGGTTAAGGTGACTGCCGCAGAGGCACACCTTGGCCATAAATCTTCTAATTTTTCACAAAGAAATAAAAGTTGAAAATGTTACCCCCCCCAGTTTGAACACTTACCTTATGAGGTTTTCAAAAAAAAAAATTTTAATTTTTTTGTCACCCTGTAAAAACAGCGAAATTTGTTTTTCTCTATAATTTCTATATTTCTCGTTCGATTTTCAAAAGTGATACATTTTTAGAAAGGTATTCACCAAGGCAATATTTAATCCATAGAAACTTTTAGCCCTTCATGCCAAGTTCAGTTTTTATTCTATTTTTACTAAAACCAACACCCTGTATCTGAAAAAAAAAAAAAATTTTCCGAAAAACTAAGAAAAAAAAGGGCTAAAAGTTTCTAATGATGAAATATTGCCTTGGTGAATACCTTTCTAAAAATGTATCACTTTTGAAAATCGAACTAGAAATATAGAAGTTATAGAAAAAAATACAAATTTCGCTGTTTTTACAGGGTGACAAAAAAATTTAAAATTTTTTTTTTGAAAACCTCATAAGGTAAGTGTTCAAACTGGGGGGGAACATTTTCAACTTTTTTTGGTGATACGCTCTAATATACATGTATCAAATGTCGAGGATATGAAAATTTTTGAATTTTGTCGGGTAGTCTAGTTCTTACAGTAATTTTTTTTCACCTTTCTGAAAAATAAAATCAATAGAGTTTTTGAAAACCAAAAATTTTTTTTTTTGGCCCAGTCTAATGTACATCCATGCTAAAGAAATAGTTTCACTCTACTCCTAATTGTGTTACTATCACACTAGTTTTAAAAGTCAATATTTTGCGTAAGCTCATTTGCATGTATTCATATTTCGTTGAGTGTATCGCACACCAAACGCATTACGCATTCACTTCTTTTATGCCTTACACAAAAAATTTACACGCAACATTTTATTATGGATTATGCTTTGTTTTCAAACTTTTAAAGTGAACAGTAGTTTTCAACAATTATGTCATTACTTTTCTGCGGTTTTTGTATGTAACTATTTTCTCACACATTTTTTGTAAATTTTACTAGGTAGTCATCTCTTGAATACATATCTTGCAGATGCATACATATATACTTATTTTCACACTTTAACCAAGAAGATGAAAATTACCCTGCCGGGAATTATTATAATTGATAGCTAAGCTCAGCCTAGTTGAATTGAAAAATGGTCTCTATAGATTTTTGAGCTCTCAGATAGATTAGCTCTCAGGTGTCGTGAATAAAATATGTTTCCATACATAAAATGTATTAATGAGCGTTGCCAACTGAACTTAGATGTTGCCACTTTGTAACCCAAAAGGTTCGTGCTTCCTACAGGGTACTAAATATTTTAAAGATTTAAACAGTTTTCTTGTTTTACATGATTATGAAGTTGTCTGCATAGAAATTCAAATAATTTACAAGGTATAACTGTTTTGTAACTATTTACATTACATCTACTTCTTTTCGGACATGCAATTATAAAAAAGTTAACTGTATGCTCAACAAAAAGTGAAGGTTAATTAACTATTACTGACTGTGACCGGTGAACTCAAATAAAGCAGCAAAAAGGAAAACTAAATACCAATTTTGGTCTCGTTTAAAAAAAAGTTTTCTCTTGTAACAATTGGTTGAGACTTTTTTAATTTCGGTTTTCTGAACTTAATAGTTGCATACACAATGACAATTTGTGGTCAAATAAATTTTATAAAAAAAAAAAAATACTGAACAATTATTAATTAACTGTAATAAAATTTGAATGACGAAGCAGTCGAAAAATAAAATAAAATAAAACATAAATATGCACGCCTAATAATATACTCATATTCCGTGTATCATATGGGAAAATATGTCGCGGCCTTATGTCTAAAGGTATGAAATTGGCACGCTTATAAGAAAAGTTGACTTAGAAATACTACAGGGCATCGTAGCTGATTTGTTATAAGCAATTGCTTTAACCGCTTCGGTGCAGACACAGTACTTCTGTGTCCGAAAAGCCATCTGATGTGGACCCTGAAAAGTCCGAAACGCGTCATGGTATCCATCGCTGTGTCAATCTTTGTCAATTTTCTCTAAGTATCAAAATTCATCAAAATTAAATTAAATTAAGTAAAAAAATAAAGAAAAGATGATAAAAAAATTTTGAAGACAACCTTTATATGAATGCTGTCAAAAATCCTCAGCAAATTTGTCGTTAAACAAAGACATGGTTTCGATGTTTTTGGTTTTGAAATTTTAGTCATACCAATTGTAATAAATTTTTGAGATTTGAAAATATAAAGGTGGAGTGCACGTTTCCAAACTAAGGCAAACAATTTCTGAGAGCCCAAATAGAACTTCGGTTATCGACAAACATTTAAAGCCTATTAATTGCAGTCCACCTTTATATTTTCAAATCTCAAAAATTGATTACAATTGTTATGACTAAAAGTTCAAAACCAAAAAACATCGAAACCATGTCTTTGTTTAACGACAAATTTGCTGAGGATTTTTGACAGCATTCATATAAAGGTTGTCTTTAAAATTGTTTATCATCTTTTTATTATTTTATTTTTAGTTTTGGTGATTCCTATCGGAAATTTGATTTTTAAATATGGTATTGTCACGGTTCCTTTAACTAAATGCTAAGTTTCAAGTTCCTAGGTTACCTGGAAGTTGGTCAAAAGTCGATCGCTAAATTGCCAACTTCAAATTAGTTTTCAAAATATCTCGATCCGTGCGCCACCTACCGGAATTGGTTTTGACGAGGAATTGCATTGGCATCGGGTTGTGACAAATGTGTAAAGTTTCAAGTCTCTAAATAATCTGGAAGTTACTAAAAATCGATCGAAAAAGCCAGGAGTATTCTAATTTTTTTTAAGATTTGCAATTATATAGACCAGCGTGCCATCTATCGGAATTTTGATTTTTACTATTTGTAGTGTCACTTTTGCCTCAATTTAATGCCAAGTTTCAAGTGCCTAGGTTACCAGGAAGTTGGTCAAAAATCTCAATTTCAAATTACTTTTCGAAATATCTCGATCGGTGCGCCACTTACCGGAATTGTTTTGACGAGGGATTGCATTGTCATCGGGTTGTGACAAATGTGTCACGTGTCAAGTCTCTAACTAACCTGGAAGTTACTAAAAATCAATCGCAAAATTCCAGGAGTCTTTTAATATTTTTTGTAATTATCTCGACCAGTGTGACATCTAGCGGAATTTCTTGTACAACAGTTTGTATTGTCTTCAATTGTTCATATGTATGCAAATTTTCAATAATCTAGCTTGCTGGAAAGTTCCTCAAATATGCGTTCCAAAATTTAAAAGTATTTTCAATGAATTTACCGTATTTCTTGATCCGTGCGCCACCTAGCGGATACGTTTTTGGTTCACATTGCATTGTCACGGAGCTCCGGACTGTGTCCCAAGTTTCAAGTGTCTAGCTCAACGGGAAGCTACCTAAAAAAGACTTTGCAAGATTCCGAAA
Organism: Campiglossa producta; assembly: GCA_964058755.1. Taxonomy (NCBI): domain Eukaryota; kingdom Metazoa; phylum Arthropoda; class Insecta; order Diptera; family Tephritidae; genus Campiglossa; species Campiglossa producta. Next base: position 19,507,044 of record CAXKVI010000003.1, read on the forward strand.
TTTCGTATGAAAAAGGTGGTAATAAAAAAATAATAAACAATTAAAAAAAATGAAAAAAATAGAACTAAGTACAATTAAATAGAATAAATTAAAATTAAAACTAAAATAAAATAAATTTAAATAAAATAAAGTAAAATAAGAAAATAAAAAAAAAAAATTGAATAAAAAAGAAAAATAAAATAAAAAAAGTAAAATAAAATAAAGTAAAATAAAAAAGTAAAATAAAGTAGAATGAAAAAAAAAAAAAATAAAAATAAATAAATAAAAAATAAAAATAAAATAAAATAAAATAAAATAAAATAAAATAAAATAAAATAAAATAAAATAAAATAAAATAAAATAAAATAAAATAAAATAAAATAAAATAAAATAAAATAAAATAAAATAAAATAAAATAAAATAAAATAAAATAAAATAAAATAAAATAAAATAAAATAAAATAAAATAAAATAAAATAAAATAAAATAAAATAAAATAAAATAAAATAAAATAAAATAAAATAAAATAAAATAAAATAAAATAAAATAAAATAAAATAAAATAAAATAAAATAAAAAAATATAAAAAATTTAATTAAACTAAATTTGTAGAAATTAAATTTAATTTAATTCAATGATGACTATGAAGCTTAGAATAATTAACTTTCTTGAAACTTATTTTTGCATAATATTATAAAATATTCGCAATACACTTTCATTTCCGTGAGGATTTATAAAACAAAAAAACATACTCCCATCCTAATATTACACGCTCCTTTTCCTTTGTGAGTTTAACGAACATATCATGAAATTTTTGATATGGTAATGAAATAATTCGGATATTACTGTCATTTATCATATAAATTATAAAAGCATTCGTGAATATGAACCGTAACTGAGTCAAAAGTCGATTTTATTGAATGTCAATTTGATTTCCGTTCAATTTTGGTGAGGAAGTCGATACGTTGTTGAGATTGTTTCAATTGCTGAGGCTTGTCAGCTTAGGCCACATGGGTGAACACATGCACTTATAAATTTCCATACAGATCTGGATGTTTGTATGTGTACATATATTTGCATGCACGTATGTTTATCTTACAAATATATGAAATGAATTATGGTGCGATGGGATATGCGCTGACAAGGGGCTGTCATTTTTAAGTCATTTCAAAAACCTATGTTATAAAAAAAATTAGTAAAACAAATAATTCAAGTTACGCACTTCAACATAAAACAAACAAAAACAAATAGAAATTCGAATATAAACAAAATCTGCTTCAAATGCCTTTACGTCAAAACGGGTAGTGCCCACTTTATCTTATATGGCCTTTTTTTTATTTTATTTTCTTTTTTGACCTTTTTTCTCAATATTTGTACATAAAAACAATAGCAATGTTTATGTAAAGTGCCAAGAAGTGAGAAAAAATTAAATCTCATGCAGCTGCAGTGGGTGCGTGAATAGCTACGCAAATATTTGTGTGTTTATAAAAGTGTATCTATGAACGTACTTGTATGTATGTATGTAATATACAGAGAATGGAAAGAAAATAATTTGAAAATTTTGAGAAAAAAATAAAATAAAACAAAAATAAAAATAAAATAATATAAAAAAATAAAAAAAAAAAAAAATAAAATAAAATAAAATAAAATAAAATAAAATAAAATAAAATAAAATAAAATAAAATAAAATAAAATAAATAAAATAAAATAAAATAAAATAAAATAAAATAAAATAAAATAAAATAAAATAAAATAAAATAAAATAAAATAAAATAAAATAAAATAAAAGAAAATAAAATAAAATAAAATAAAATAAAATAAAATAAAATAAAATAAAATAAAATAAAATAAAATAAAATAAAATAAAATAAAATAAAATAAAATAAAATAAAATAAAATAAAATAAAATAAAATAAAATAAAATAAAATAAAATAAAATAAAATAAAATAAAATAAAATAAAATAAAATAAAATAAAATAAAATAAAATAAAATAAAATAAAATAAAATAAAATAAAATAAAATAAAATAAAATAAAATAAAATAAAATAAAATAAAATAAAATAAAATAAAATAAAATCAAATAAAATAAAATAAAATAAAATAAAATAAAATAAAATAAAATAAAATAAAAGAAAATAAAATAAAATAAAATAAAATAAAATAAAATAAAATAAAATAAAATAAAATAAAATAAAATAAAATAAAATAAAATAAAATAAAATAAAATAAAATAAAATAAAATAAAATAAAATAAAATAAAATAAAATAAAATAAAATAAAATAAAATAAAATAAAATAAAATAAAATAAAATAAAATAAAATAAAATAAAATAAAATAAAATAAAATAAAATAAATAAAATAAAATAATATAAAATAAAATAAAAATAAAATTAACCATAATTAAAAAATAAAATAAGATAAAAAAATAAAAAAATAAATAAATATAAAAATAATGAAATAAAATAAAATAAAATAAAAAAAAAAAAAAGAAATAAAACAACTAGATTTCAGATACAGTGATTTACTTCATATCGTCGTGTACTTCTGCACTTCTCTGATATGTTGTATATGCTTGTATGTCTTTGATGGGTTATGTCTACGTCTTTTTTTGTAAACAACTCAAAGATGCTGAAAATGTGGCACACTGACTCTTTGGCGTTTGCCTAACGCACATCTTTTGTTTAGTTTTTTTTTTTTTCTTGTAAAGAGTTTTCGTAGTGTGAAGATCTCAATTGTGTACGAGCTGCGCAATTGCGAGACACAATAAGTGGAGGTCATTCGAGCAGTGGTCATTATGTTTTTTTTCCTCATTTTTAGTACGTGCTTATAAATATGCATTTATGAAAATGAGATTCAGTTTCTGTTCACACTGGATGCTGTTTATCGTCAATGAGTAGTTATAGTAACCTAACCATAAAATAATTAAAGCGAAGTAAACTGAGGAGGTCTATCAAATGTATATAGAACTTGGTAACAAATATCGTCGGACTGTTATCATCTATATACATAAGTAGTGTGTAAATAAATTAGCATCAATTTAGTTGTATGTGCGCACCTTTAACCTGAGCGCAGCACTCTACTTTTATAGATACCTCACTTTGACTCAGAACACCTACTTGTAGCATAAAAATTGAGGTGAGTATGTTGACCAGCAATTCAGGTGAGCGTCAACGCTCACTAGCATGATCAAATCATAACTAATACAAAGGAGCTGATTCGAGTACATTTAGCAGCGCATGATGCTGTGTACTAAAAACCTGATTTGAGTAGCACGAACGTGTTTCGGTGTAAAATATTTTAAAGTAGCTCTTTCCAATGAGTAGGTATAAGAGTTTAGCAGTAGGTGAGTGACCAAAACAAAGCAACTCTACATAACAATAATAAGACGCGGCAAAACATTAAACATTGAGAGTAACTGAGTATCTTGCGAAGGCAGTAGAACTTAGCTGTTAATTTGAGCTGCATTATTAGCTAGTGCAACCTTATTTTAGTGACGTCATGCTTTTGAAAGTAACGAGGTATGGTTGAAAAGTACGGATACAAGCTACCAAATATAATGTAAGATGATTTAATGTTAAGATTTTTATGACTTTGGCTGTGTCCTCTGGCAAATCTGTCACAACGTCGTAGGATTGAGCCTATGTGAGCAAGTTAAGAAATATTCCAAAAAATATTTGAAATCAGCTCAAAATATCAAGACAACTTGTTGTTGTTGTTGTTGTTGTTGTTGTTGTTGTTGTTGTTGTTGTTGTTGTTGTTGTTGTTAACAGCAAAAACACGTCCCGAAGGTTTTGGAAAGTGATGCCGAAATTGACAGTCCTTGGCCGGATATGAAGCCGGTACGCTGCGGTACTCCATTACGGTACTGCCTGACTGGAACCTTCTAGTTACATGTCATCCCTCCATCCGTGAGAAAAGCGAAGATGGGTAATCGAGTTAGCACTTCATTACCTATGTGCTTATTTATAGTTCGCTTGTAACTGGTCGAAAATTTCCACTCCCTAAGGCACCTCCCTTCGACCTATGTATACAAAAGATTTTTCTACAAATTTTAATTTCAACTAAAAAAAAACATACCTTCGAAATCAATGTCAAAAATCAAAATACAAAAAATGGGAGAGATTGGCAAAAACGTATACTTAAACCGAATCAAAAATATAACTAGGGGTATATGGCAAAAAAATATTACGAAAATGTTTGTTCAGTTAGTATACCTTTGACAACATTATCTATTCAATTTCATAGACGTTGGTAAGAACTTGCCACGTAACATTTTTTCACTTTTATGAAAATTTGAAGTGATTTTTTTTTCATTAAATTAATTTTACATAAAAGGGGGCAAATATGGGCAGAGAATTTTTTCAAGAATCGATAGAACTTATTCCAAACATTAATTTTATTATAGTTAGTAGCTGGAGCAAGCCGTAGCACACAAGCTTTTTGTCTACCCAAAGAAGCAAAGGTAGTATTTGTGAAGTATAATTATTGCTAACTTATATTTTTTTATTAGTTGATCGATTGCACTTATTTTTTCTCTATTTAGCCAAGATAGTGCTACATATATTTTTGTTCAAAATCAGAACTAACCTTTAAAAGTTATATGCAAAATATAAGCTAAAGTTTTTTTTTTCAATCAAATTTTATCTAATATCTGATTCCACTAACAGCAAACCCTAGAAAACATACGTAACCTCATAAGTATTTTTATGTAACGAAAGTATTTTTCTGAAAATTCAAACAGATGCTAACGTGCGATTATCTTAATATACAGACATACATGAAAATCTACTTAAGCACATATGCACATATATACATACACATTTATGTAAATACATGCATATGTGTTTTCCCCTGCACATAATTCATTTACATTTGTATGCGTGTCTATTGGCATTTTAACACTCTTCAAATGCGGTTACGGCATCCGTATTGACCTAGAAACGTGATTTATTTTATTTTTACCTGCCCATTAATGTTACCCGATTCTTTTATTACCCTTTTCTTGGTGCGTTTATGTGCACGTGCACGCACACTATCGTCCATACGTATGTTTTTCTACTTACGTATTCACCTTTTAATGTCGTTTTATATTGGTAATAAATTTTATCATTTCAAAAAAATAAACCTACATATGTATGTGAATATGTATCTGTTAATGTGGGTATTTGCGAAAATATACTTTTATTTATTTGTTTATGGTAATTGATACGTTGCATAGTTACTAGTTTTATTGAAATGAGAGTAAAACGTTTGTATGGCGCCAGTTTTCTTCAATACAAAAAATTTATATATGTACCCTGCAGGGAAACCTCAAACTAGTCAGAAAAAATACTAGTATACAACTATAACTTTCTGGTAGAACTCATACTAGTCAGGAAATATCCTTTTCATACTATTATACAACTAGAATTTTCTGGATGAAATTCTACCAGTTAAAAAATACAAAATTCATTCGTTTCCTTTTCTCTTATAATTCATAGATGCTTTTTCGCTGCTTTCTTAAGAATAGACATGAAAATAAAGTCAAATGATAAAATAAAGGGTAAGCCAGGAAAACTCTGGTTGAAATCATACTAGTCCAGGTTCAATGCTTTTTGGACTAGTACGGGACTAGTATATTTCATACTAGTCCTTTTTGGACTAGTATGTGGACAAGTTCATTTTATGGAAATTATACTAGTCCAGGTTGAACTATTATGGAACTGGTATTTCCTGACTAGTAGATAACTGGTATATTCTGGTCGAAATTTGACAATTGACATCTCATAGGACATCAACACGTAAAAAATACCAGTTGCTTATATGGAAAAAAAGACAGAACACTGACTAGTTGGGCCCGGTGCACCAATTAGTTGTAAAGTAGTTTTCAACTAGTTGCTTTCGCTGCAGGGTATCTATATTAGGGTAGGAGAAAAAAAGTGTTTTTTTATTTTAATTTTTCAATGCGATTTTTTTTAATAAGGGTAATCCTTTAATGTTGCAAACTTATTGCATTTGTGGTAAACGTCGCAAAATGGCAAAGTCGCCTATTTGAGTGGCATTTGTAGCAATAGCTTTGTTTATTGAGCTGCTCTAGCTTACGCCAAACAAATCTAGATTAATCTAGATCACACATTTCTGCTCTAGCTTTTTTTTTTTTTGGAGTAAGTTAGCGCAGAGAAGGTATTGTCAGTCAAGAATAAATACATTTTTGAAAACTTCAAAAAAACTAGCTTGCAAGAAAAGCAACGTTTTAGTATACGTTTAGCAAAAAATCAAATAAATAGAAACTATCGGGATTCAAGTGTTTCATGACATTTCTGCTCTGAGTTGCTCTAAGATGCTCTATTTCTATTTTGACAGCTGCCCTTCTCTGCTCAGCTCTAACCTGCTCTGAACTTTTTTGTTCAGTAAACATACCTAATATCAGCTTATCGTAAAATTCGATAGCACAAATGCGTTTTTTTTTGTTCGTATTGATAATTTCTGAAGTTTTTTGGTTCATTTGAAGGGCTCAGAACCAAAAGGATCTAACTGACATTTTATTTTAAATTGAGTTATACCCATATTTGTATAGTTAAATATAGTGTCTATTTGTTGACAATGCGATCCAAGCCATTATGAACATTTTAGTGCCATATATTTGTCAGGCCAAAAACGTACTGAATCTTATTGCATTAATGATTGGAGCCAAAAGGGTCTCAGTGCGCTCCTCCAAGCATTAAAATTCAATTTTAGTCTAACAAAGTGCTAAACTTAAGTTGGTAGGAAGTCTCGTTGATTTTTGGAAATTTTTTTCTGAATCCAAGCGCACTTAGACCCTTCTGGTTCCAAAAATTCTTGTAATAAAATTTCGAAAATTGATTGCTCGGCCAAGAGAACATGTAGAACTTTTTCGAGTATGCAGTTTTGTAGCCCCTTTAATTTTAGTCTGACAAAGTGCTAAACTTAAGTCCGTAGGAAGTCTCGCTGATTTTTGCCAATTTTTTTTCTGGAGCCAGAGAGATCTTAATTATCTCAATCAACGTCAATGTTACTTGCTGGGATCATTTCGGGATGGTTTTCGGGACTATTTCGGTATTTTTTTTTTTTGGATAAATTCAGTACTTTTCGGGATATATATCGGACTGGTTTGGGATCATTTCTGGCTTTGTTGGGATCATTTCGGAAAGGTTTTCGGGTCTATCTTGGGGTCATTTATTGACTTTGTTGGGATCATTTCAGGATGGTTTTCGTGAATACTTTGAGACTGAAACCATTTCGGTACTATTTTTGGATCATTTCCGTCTTTGTTGGGATCATATCAGGATGGTTTTCAGGACTATTTTGAGACTATTTCAGGACTATTATGGGATCGTTTCTTGACTTTGTTGGATCATTTCGGGATAGTTTTCGGGACTATTTTAAAACATTTTCGGCACTATTTTGGGATCGATTCTGGACATTGTTGGCATTATTGGGATGATTTCGGGATTTTCCAAAACCATTACGAAATGATTTTAGGGAACATTTTGGGATTTTTTCTTGGACGTTTTGGGAAAAGTGGTCCCGAAAACAGTAATACGGAAATGGTCTAAAAAAACCCATGAATGAAATAAAAAAAGTAAGGAACTGATTCCGAAAAATTCTGGACTATATCCCGAAAAAGTACTGAAATTACCCCAAAAAAAGTTTCCAAATGATCCCAAAACAGTTCCGAAAACCATCCCGAAATGGTGCCGAAAAAGTGCCAAACTGATCCTAGAAAAGTCTAGAATTGGTCCCGAAAAGTTTCGGAACTTATCCCGAAATGTTACCTCAAAAGTCCAAAAATTATCCCAAAAAATTCAATATATTATCCCGAAAAAGTCCTAAAATGATCCCAAAAAAAGTCCAGAAATTAAACGTAGGTACATAAATTTCCGAGCTATGCTTTTGAGACACGACAACCTTTATTTTCCTGCAAATTATGTGGAAAAATTTGTTAAACGGTCTTTTAGTGATAAGATAGAATCATGTCCATCCAAATTAATTTTTTTATCTTTTATCTTTTTGACATATTAGAATATGCAGAAACTATATAAACCAGGCCCCGGCACAATTGCAAGTAAGGATGTATTAGTTAAAGAGTGGTAATCGTAACAATAAAGTGTTGTAGTTTGTTTTTGGTGCGTCGCTCATCAGCATCAAGTAGGGAAACCCGTATGCTGTTGTCTCGTTGGTTGCAAGTGAGCGACTGAGCAAAACAAACGTCATCGATAACTGGTCAGGGTGATCAGAGTGCTCTCTACAAGCGTAGCAACAATTTCATTGTTCTAGAGGCCAAGCACAGAGCGTAATAATCGCTAAGAGTTTGATTTTCTGAATTTCGGACAATTGTCCCACTAGTTGTCGGGGCTTGTCATAAACATTCTCACCAAAAGTATAATGAACATAAATGTCTGAAAAACTGCAAACTACCAGATATTTGAGACGCGTTCCTTCAATGTTAATTAAATATACGCCGCCGTAAATAATTATTTCACAGAAACTTTAAGTTGCCTTCACAACAATTTAATTACATTCCACCGACAAAAGGACGAATGCCTCCCGAAATGCAAATATTTCCATATAGAAGTAGCAGCGCTATTAAATGTTGAAGGTGCTGATGCATACTGCACTTGAACATATACAAACGGAGACGCTATTTACTGCAGCTGCACTTCTACAAATTTCTTTCATGGTAGCGTTGCCACACCCGCTACTTCACCTAGTTTTTTAGTAGTACTTAAAGGGGCAATAACTTTCAATTATATGATGTTGTTGCTTTTTTGTTAATTTTGTAGGAAGTTGTTGGCGCTGTTGCGTTTAATATAAAGGTACGGAACAATATTAATGCATTTTTTTAATGAAAAACAAGTAAGGAAAGCTGTCTTCGGCTGTGCCGAAGGCTAAATACCTTTCATGAATAAGCGTCACGATTTTCACTGTTTGATCCCCAGTACAGCCTGTGTGAATTTAACTTTAGCTCATACCGAAATTATCGGAGCTATCGATTATATGGGGACGATGTGTTATATTGGTCCAATCTCATTAATTTTTAACATCGACATTCCACATTCTAAAATAGCAACATTTACGAAATTTCACGTTCCTACCGATATAATTACAGGAGTTATCTACCAAAATCCGTTAATCGGAACAATCGATTGTATGGGGGCTATGTGAAATATTTATCCCATTTCAATGATTTTCAACATCGAGATTTTACTAATAAAAATAGCGACGCTTCCAAAATTTCACGTTCCTATGTGTTTAATTACAGGACTTATAGCCCAAAATCCGCTTATCGGAATAATCGATTGTATGGGAGCTATGTGAAATATGTATGCCATCTCAATGATTTTCAACATCGATATTTCACATATAAAAATAGCGATACTTCCAAAATTTCAAGTTCCTACCTATATAATTACAGGAGTTATCTACCAAAATCCGTTTATCGGAACAATCGATTGTATGGGGGCTATGTGAAATATTTATCCAATCTCGATGATTTTCAACATCGATATTTCACATATAAAAAAAGCAATAGTCCAAATTTTCACGTTTCTACATGTTTAATTGCAGGAGTTATAGCCCAAAATCCGTTTATCGGAATAATCGATTGTATGGGAGCTATGTGAAATATTTATCCCATCTCTATGAGCTTCAACATCGATATTTCACATATAAAAATAGCAATACTTACAAAATTTCACGTTCCTACGTGTTTAATTACAGGAGTTATAGCCCAAAATCCGTTTATCGGAATAATCGATTGTATGGGAGCTATGTGAAATATTTATCCCATCTCTATGATTTTCAGCATCGATATTTCACATATAAAAATAGCAACACTTATAAAATTTCACGTTCCTTCGTGTTTAATTACAGGAGTTATAGCCCAAAATCCGTTTATCGGAATAATCGGTTGTATGGGAGCTATATGTTATATTGGTCCGATCTTGCTGGTTCCGACAAATGATTCCTATATTGGAAAATGGTGGCCGCATACCAAATTTCAGCCAGATATCTCAAAAACTGAGGGACTAGTTTGCGTTCAAACAGACAGACAGACAGACAGACAGACAGACAGACGGACAGACGGACAGACGGACAGACGGACGGACGGACATGGCTAAATCAACTCATCTCGTCATCCTGATCATTTCGGTATACTTATTGATGGGTCTATCTCTTCTTCTTCTCATATTTACAAACATCGGACCAAAGTTATAATACCATTTCATGTTCATGAAAGGTATAATAATTGTCTAGGCTCCATTAAGGTAAGAATGGGAATTATATCGCACACCTAGATCTAAACAGCGATAAACTCAAAAAATCACAATGTTCAGAGAACTCAAGATAATGTCTGCCTCTCACATATGCGCCTATGAAATGTCACCTTTTTTGCATACCTTTTCTAGCTGCGTATTGAAGCTATTGGTTTACCATAGTGAAGCAGTTCAAAATAGGTTCAAAATTTCCGATTTTTTAGTTAGCTCCTTTTAGATCTAGGTGGGTGATGTTTAATGTTTGGCCAGTAGTTTCGACAAGTTGCATACAGTACCTGGGGGACCGATCTTGCTCGGTGCTATCAATTTAGCGCTAACTTTACTTACCCAAAAAGATCCAAAAATTACCAAAAAAAAAAATTCGAAAATAATACTAAAATTATCCCAAAAAGACCCTGAAATGTTCCCACAATGATACGAAATTTAACCCAAAACGATCCAAAACGACCAAAAAATGATCCGAAAATGATCCCAAAATGACCCCAAAATTACCCTAAAATGATCCCAAAATGATCCAAAAATGACTCCCAAATGACCACAAAAACACCCTTAAATGTACCCTAAAATAATCCCAAAATGATCCAAAAATGTTTCCAAAATAATCCTAAAATAATCCCAAAACTACCCCAAAAGGACCTCAATTGTTCCCAAAATGACCCAAAATTGATCCAAGTTACCACAAAATTGCCCCAAATTAATCAAAAATTGAACCCAAAATGATCTCAAAATAGCCCCAAAATTATTCCGAAGTGACCCCTAAATGATCTCAAAATGATCCAAAAATAATCCAAATATGATCCCAAAAATATACAATACAAATACAATACGGTAAAATGATAAGCCTGGGCGGTGAAAATATTTTAGTTGGTAAGTCGGCGAAAATACATTTCAATTGATACCAATATTAGCATATATAACTCCATAATTTAAGATAGTTGGCAACCCTGCACACCCCCAAGTGGCAACCCCCATATGGATAGTCTTAGAATCAATCATACTATCTATATGCCAAATTTCATCCAAATCGGTCAAGCGGTCCTCGAAATAGTCCGGATATACAAATATGCTGCGGTAAGGTGGCAAACCTAGGTGGCAACCCTACTTGAACATATTTTAGTTGGCATGTCGATAAAAATACCTTTCATACCATATTGTCATATTTTGCTACAAAATTAAAAAAAAAAAATGAGATAGGTGCCACCCTGTAAAGCTCCCCACGTGGCAACCCCAAGTGGATAGCCTTAGAATAAACCATACTATCTACATTCAAAATTTCATCCAAATCGATCGAAATAATATGCTTCTTTTTGAAGTCGATAATCAAATAAATCACCTAAAATGTAGTGGCAACCTTATAACAACATAGTGAACAACATAGTGGAAAAGTGGCAGCCCTATAAAAATAATATACCACAAAGCTTAATTGGGAGAAATTTGAATTGCCTATACTCATAAGCTCGCAGGTTAGGTTGAAGTGGCTGCCGCAGAGGCACACTTAGGTCAGTTTTGAAAGGCCCGTTGTGCTACCACCAACACTAGGAAAGTCAGTCCGGGGACCCGGCCATATGGAAAATCCATGGGTTGTTGGTATTCTCCACATAGCAGATCCCGGAAATGACACTCCTAAACCGACACCGTTACTCCTCCTCGAACCATTTAGATGACTTTATGAAGGCCATGAAGTCTTTTATTTCCAGCTCCGCGATCTGACGTAGGCTATCCAGGAAGGGAACGCCCAAAAAGCGGGTTCTCGCTACTCTTAAAGCCGGGCAGTTGCAGATGAGGTGCTCCACCGTTTCCTCCTCCTCATCAACTGTGCAACTCCTACAGCATCATCGGTAGGGCACACCTAGCCTTTCTGCGTGCTTACCAATAAGGCAGTGCCCGGTTAAAACACCTATTAATATGGAGATTTCTCTACTTCTTAGGGCGTGAATGTCTCTAGGTCTTTTATGCTCCCATTTTGGCCAGGTTTGGTTGGATATCCGGCACACTGGGGATTGTTGCCATCTTTCGTTGACGGGGTGTGTACACTGCATTACCTTGCGTGTAGCAAACGGCATACATAAGCGCTCTTTATCCCGAAGAACCTGCCTGGTCGTGCCCTGCCTGGCAACTTCGTCTACCTTACAGTTTCCCTCAATATCCCTGTGTCCCGGGTGCCATGTGAAGTTTACGCGGTTCTGTTGGGCCATCTCTTGAAGAGATCGGCTACAGCTGAGCGTCAGTTCAGTGTTGAACGAATAAGAGCCAAGAGCTTTGATGGCCGCTTGGCTGTCCTCGCGGATAGCGCGTTTACTTATTCAGGTCGCGGCATCCAAGATTGCTGAGACTTCAGCCTGGAAGACGCTGCAATATCACGTGATTTGAAGGAGAGCTCAAGTTCCAGCTCCCTTGAATAAACCCCTCCTCCAAATCTGCCGTCTAACTTCGAGGCGTCAGTGAAATGCCGCCATTAGTATCGGAACACCGAACCATCCTCTCCCATTACTCCCTGCTGGTAATGTTTGTTTTGAAGCAGCTGTCTCCGACTGTAGTGGCCGCACATCGATCTTTGCTCAGAGGAAGAAAACTGTAAGATCCCAGAACACTGGAGTGTAGAGTTGTGCTTGCGCCCCAGCCAGCCGTTTCCCTTAGACGCAGAGCAGCTGCCGCTGCTGCCCGGTACGCTTCCAGGTCGAGTTGCTTCCGATCACTGCTTTAGATACAATAACATCCTTCTTTTACTGAATTTTTTTTTTGTTCTCCAGCGCTACTAACTTTTAACTACTTTTCATATTTTTTTTTTTTTTTTTTTTTTTTTTGTTACAACAATGTTGATATAGTTGCAAACTATAACAGAAACTATAACAGCAAAGTTATAGAAGACAGCAAATGAAAAGTAAAATAAACACTATGAAATGTAAAGAAGTAGTAAAATGAAAATAGTTTTTAACATAGAATGGGCTTGCAAAGTTAACCCGTTGTTGTTAGATGAATGAGAGCAGCGCAGTATGCTACATGAAGACGCTGTCCTTACTGCGTCGGCAACGGCAATAATTATTTTGGAAGTTGGTATGAGTGCAGCAACTAGCTGCAACCAAACGTAAATTCGTTAAATTAAAACGTAGCAAAAGTTGTAAAGCTCAACACAAAGTTAAAGTTGAAAAATGCTCAAAGTTTTTGGGTATATAAAAACAAAAGTGAAATAATGGGCAACAGTAGCAAGGAGCGCAGCAGCAGCAGCAGCAGCAGCATGGCGCTTATCTGCCCGTATAAACTTATACAAACGTGCATTGCATTAAATTTATCTCGAAATACGAGCGAAAACATTTGTATGCATAAACGAACGCATTGAGATAACCCTTGAAATTTTATATTTTATGCGCCTGAGAATATGCTACAAAAAATGTATTTAGTGTACACATTGATGGTAAATGCACAGATGGAGCTAAGTGTATGTGTAATAACCGGAAGAGAACTAAAACATAGAAGTGTAATGGGGTGTCGTGGTATAGTTAGCCAAACAGCTCCAACTGTGCGACCTTGCTCAATCCCGACTCTTGCGTTCTTGTTCGTGAATTCTAGGCAACGTGAACTGCTTATGCTCGCGGCAGAAAGAGAGGGAGCTCAAGTGGGGCCACTCTGACATATTCAGTTTAAGGGCTCACCGAGTTCTTGTTTCGCAGCGTCTGTTCGCCATGTGGTGTGGCTGCAAGCGGGTGTCTGTCTTGTAGCAAGTGGCTCGCTATATAAATTTGTGAATATTTTGTTTCAAAATCCCGGAGACGGGTTGTACGCTATAAGTCTATAAGTCTCTCGTCATACACCAGTCCTTATGTACGGCTTGGAATCATGGACAGTATCAAGAGAAGATGAGATGGCCCTTGGAGTATTTGAGAGAAAAGTTCTCCGGAAGATTTATGGTGATGCCAACGGCGAGTATCGAAGCAAATTTAACGATGAGCTGTACGAGCTTTACGCAGACCTGATCATAGTTCAGCGAATTAAAACCCAAAGACTCCGCTGGCTGGATCATGTTATGCGAATGGACAAAGACGCTCCAGCACAGAAGGTATTCCAATCGACACCCCAATTTGGCAGCAGAGGAAGGGGGTGACCTCGAGTGAGATGGTAACAACAAGTGGAGGATGATTTGAACTCCCTTGGGGATTCCAATTGGCGGTAGTCAAGATTTTTATTTTTTTATTTTTTTTTATTTAATCTATTTTTTATTTTTTGATTTTATTTTTTTTTTTAATTCTTTTTTTTTATTTTTATATTTTATCTTTCTTATTTATTTTATTTTATTTTATTATTTTTTTATTTAATTTAAATATTTTTTTATATTTTTTTTATTTTATTTAATTTAATTTTCTATATTTAATTTAATTTTATTTTTTTATATCTTTTATCTATTTATTTTTTTTTTCATTTTATTTTATTTTTTTTCTTTTATTTTTTTTTTTTTTTCATTTTATTTTATTTTTTTTTATTTTTTTTTTCATTTTTTTTATTTTTTTTTATTTTATTCTTTTTTTTCAAAAGTAATTATATTTTATTTTTTTTCTATTTCATTTTTTTATAAATTTATTTTTTTTTGATATAAATATAGATCCCTACAGGGCATATCAGTATGTTTGTGTTAAAGCTTACTGGTTACTTGTATGAAATTTATGCTAGTGTTTGGCTGCCAGCTTAACTTTTGCTTCAAACAAAAGATACATAAAAACAAAATTGTAAAGTCTTTTTAATAGCATGCAGCGGAAGCATATCCACAGCAGGTTCAGCTAAACAAATACAGAAATGTGTTAAATGTCAGTACAATGAAGTTTTAAAGTTCAAAACTTATGCCTTACCATAAAAATGAGTACATGAAAGGATTTTTTTTCTTTTCATTTTACATAGTTGACATATACAATATACAGGCATTTGTTCTTGTAAGTTAAATTTGTATGAGTATGCTCGATACATTTGTGGGCCTCCAAAACATTACCGTTGAAGTCATTCTCACCACCATATTTTCCCACTCTTTGGCTTGGTGCAGAAAATTAATTTGGCTTAACTATTATCAACGAACTGGAAGCCGAGTGGAAGAAAAAGTTACTATGCCAGGCAAATGTAGAAGAAAACTAGGTTAAAAGGGTGCAAATTCTGCTCTTAAGTATTTAAGTAAATGAAATTAAAAGATAAACAAGAAACTTTAATTGCTAAACCTTTTTACTAATAGGAGTTTAGTGTATGTGTTTGCTCAGAGTGTAAATAAATTTTTATAATTTCATCTTGAGAAATAATATTAAAATGATGTAAAATAAGATAAAAAATATAACAAAAAATAAATAAAATAAAATAAAATAAAATAAAATAAAATAAAAAAAATGAAATAAAATAAAGAAAAAATTTAAAAAAATAAAATAAAATAAAATAAAATAAAATAAAATAAAATAAAATAAAATAAAATAAAATAAAATAAAATAAAATAAAATAAAATAAAATAAAAAAAATGAAATAAAATAAAGAAAAAATTTAAAAAAATAAAATAAAATAAAATAAAATAAAATAAAATAAAATAAAATAAAATAAAATAAAATAAAATAAAATAAAATAAAATAAAATAAAATAAAATAAAATAAAATAAAATAAAATAAAATAAAATAAAATAAAATAAAATAAAATAAAATAAAATAAAATAAAATAAAATAAAATAAAATAAAATAAAATAAAATAAAATAAAATAAAATAAAATAAAATAAAATAAAATAAAATAAAATAAAATAAAATAAAATAAAATAAAATAAAATAAAATAAAATAAAATAAAATAAAATAAAATAAAATAAAATAAAATAAAATAAAATAAAATAAAATAAAATAAGATGAAATAAAATAAAATAAAAATATATAAAATAAAATAAAATAAAATAAAATAAAATAAAATAAAATAAAATAAAATAAAATAAAATAAAATAAAATAAAATAAAATAAAATAAAATAAAATAAAATAAAATAAAATAAAATAAAATAAACTAAAATAAAATAAAATAAAATAAAGTAAAATAAAATAAAATAAATTAAGCTGCACAAAAAGATATAATTCTATTATCAATATTTGTACCATGCTAAACATTTTTTTTTTAATATAAAAACAAAATTATTTATTTTATCTCTTTCTCTCTTTACAGGTAATTCAACTCAAAATCTACAATATTTAATAGCATATTTCGCAGTTCGTAAGTAACTTGAACTATAACTCGTACTACATAATTTAAATCAATCAATTGATCAATTAAAATGTCCTCCAAGTAAAAAAAATTTCTTAGAAACTGCGTTTTAAGTAGGACAAAATATAAGCGAAAATAAAAAAAAAATACAGAAAAATAATGACCAACTGGAGAGCAATCATTATTGAGCAATGGCAATTGGAGTGCGCTTAAAACTTTCCGGTCTACTTATCGAGAGCTGCACACACACAGAAAGTGTTCTTTTATAGCAGCAAAGAATAACAGAAAAAAAAAAAGAGAGCGGAATACTGAAGCGTTCGCAATGTTTGCTTGATAATGGGAAATGAGAAGACGGGTCAGCGAATCAATGGAAACAAATTAATATAACAAAAAAAAAAAAAAAAAAATATAATTTAAATGCAAATAATAAAAAAAAGCATATGCTACCGACTAAAATGGCAAATCTTCTTCAAGCAAACTTTTCTCATTAGAAGAAGAAAATGACGACAAACAAAAGAAAAAAAAAAAACGAAAAACGTATATTGAAAAGCAGCAAAACAAAATAAAAAAATGGCATATTTATTTTCCTTCTACATCGCTCATTTATCGAAACGGATGTCAGTTAACGTTTGATATTGATGGCACGAAATTATTCTAATATCCGTTTCTTATCGCAGTTTTGGTTTCTTGTTTTTTTTTTTTTTTTGTTTTACTTGCTGCAAATTTGTGTGGGTAGCAAAAAAAAAAAAGAAATGTGTGCGGAAGCTCTGATTACATAAAAAGCGAATATTGAAGTTTACCAACTGTTTGAGGCGATATTTATTTAATATTGAACGATTTATGGAAAAGCTTCAAAAAGTTTATTATTTATTGTTAATCGTTGTAGAGCAGAGCTTTATGCACATATACATAAAATTTCAGGTATGTAGATTAGACTGTCCCAAAAAATCATTACCATTATGCATCAAAGACAACCCTGACAAAGTCGTAAGCAATTCGGAGCACGGCAACTAGTTAATAGTAAAATCTTACTGCACTTAGCAAGTTTTAATCTAATAAACGCCCTGAAAATGTATATGAAAGTATTTGTTTTTTTTATCCAATATGTGGACAACATATACCCTAGAAAGTGATTTTAAAATATGGTTATCAAATGAAACGTGTTTATCAGGGCCTGAAAGTAGTGTAAGTTTTTTTTTTGGAAATCTCAATGCGTTTTGGGGATATCAACCAAAACATGAATACAATTTATCTGAACTTTTCATATAACTCAATGTTACTCATACGCCGTGTATGATCTATAAAAAGTGCACTATAATGGCAAAGTTTTAAGATGTACTCAATTATTTTTGCTAGAAAACATATTGTTACAAAATCTACTAAAACACTTTTAAAATTTCAATGTCCTTGTCTAGTGAAAACTTTTTTTTTCCTATATTCTTGCGAAGGATCCTGTTGTCCTTATAAAAATTCAAAGGTGGACATTTGTTACACAGTTCTTTATGGATGGTCAAAATATTCATGTAAGTAGTTTTGGAAGCCTTGATGTCGTTTAAGCTGCTAGCTAAAGCTTTAACTATAAAACCGGATTTGTTACCGTTGTCCTAGAACAATAAAAAGTCGCACTTTTTAGCAAAAATTTTTTCCATAAATTTTTGGTGCACTCTAATTTACATCTGCCGTATGTATTCGTGCTTTAAAGGCAAGCTAAACAAACCTTATATGCTCGTTATATTATTTTCATATTTTATTCTTTATGGTGCGTGCATATTTTATTTACGTACAAGCAATCAATTTCAATTGAATTTTCACAAGCTGATTTTTTGACTGCCTGCCATAACCTGAAATTTAAACTCACCTTTATTCAGATTTTTTTAGTCTCATTTTTGATTGATTTCCAATAAAAAATATTTTATTTTTATTGTTAGCAATTAAAATAATTTTCAATATATTTATCAATAGCTGATGACTGATTGAGAATTGACTGCGAGGTCAAGTCATCGCTCATTTATTTTCTCCATCTCAGTGTGGAACTACTCCGGCAAGGACTGTCAATTACGGCCAAGTACTGTAAATTTCGGCATCACTTCCAAAAAACCTTCCGGGAGTGTTTTTCTGTTAACAACAACAACTTCTCGTTTCTCTACGATTCACGAAAATCCTGTGTTTGCAAAGTAAAAGAAAATTTGCAACACCATTTTCATGAATGTGCAGATCAATCTCTGAAAAAAGTTTAAAAATTGAATTTTTAAATTTTTTAAGATTTATGTTTTGCCAGAAACATGAATGTGTAGCGAAATAGATTGTTACGTATGCGCCATGGTGTCTGTGGTTGAGTGCATATTTTTGGCAAAACAAATACTTTCAAAAAATAAAAAATTTAGTTTTTAAACATCTTTGTTGCGCCAGAAACATGAATATGGTAGCACATTCGTGTTTCAGCCACACTTTATTCATGTTTCTGGCAAAACGTAAATTAAAAAAAAAATTAAAAATATAGTTTTTAAACATTTTTGTTACGCCAAAAACATGAATATGCTACACATTCGTGTTTCTGGCACAACGAAAGTTTTAAAAAAAATTTCTAGGGAAATTTTTAAAAGTTGAATGTGCACAATCTCGAGGAGTTGAAGGAATATTAATGTAATAACGTTAGCAGTGGAAAGTGTATAATGAGCATGTAACCTGCAAAAACATATTTATGCCAAAAACTAAAATTTAAAATTTTTCGCGAGGAATAAACTTTCAAATACGATTTCCCAGAATTTTAATTTTGGCACATTCATGCTTCTGACAAGCGATTAAAGATTTAACAAAAGAAGTTTCTTGGCTGAATTTATATTTTATGAGCTCACAGAGTTTTATTTATATCCATACACCATCTTAAAACTCAAGCCATTCTTTAATTCACTCACTTTCCTTTGCTCCTTTGTGAATGTTAACAACAAAATACGAGCCCTACATAAAATCTAACCTACGTACGCTTGTGTGTTATGCAATTAATTATAAAACTTGAGACACCGCAACAACCACAAACCGCAGACTAAGCAATTCAGGCAGGTAAAAGTCCAAAACAAAGTCTTTACTTCAACTCAAACATCCGGCACAAAGATGTTAGATGCTCAAAACACAGAAAAAAGGGTCAGTTGAAAAAGTATTTAAAGTCCTGCCAACTCACTTGCATTGTTACCTTTTTACGCTTTGACGTTTGAGGATTTTCAACTTCATGCTCACTATATCTACGCTTACAAACCGCCTACTATTTTGTGCTTTGTGCATTCTTCTACGATTACTTATTTTTCTACTTTACTACAGCTTTTGTCAACTTTTAAGTAAATGATAGCGGTTAACTCGACTTTGTTGGTGTAGTTGTGAGCGAGTATGTGTAGGTATGTATATACGTATAAGTATAAGTGTATTAGTGTGCATTAATTTATTTTTTCCTTTTGAAGGAGAATAGTAGCTTTAAATGCGAGTTCTAGTTGTAAGCAATGAAAAAGTTTTCTTATAAAATGACTCAGCAAAGGATTTTGTACAAATAAATGCTATTAAAAATGCAACAAAAGCTTGCTTTGTAAAAAAAGGCTTAAATTGAGTTAGGTAACAAACAAGCACCTAAGCAACGCCACATATGCTCTCACTGAGTTTATGTGAGTTGACAAAAGCTAGAAGAGGGATAGCTCATATTATATGAGTGTTATGCATACAAATGAGTAAATGTCCTTTTATGGAGTTTTTTCTTTATTGAATTATTGAATTGGGTCCTTCTTTTGTGTGGTTATGTATTTGAGCCAGAAAGAGAAAAAGTTTGTATCGCTCTAGAATCGATGAAATTCTAAATGCCATTTTTTAAGAAAAATCTGCACCTTTTTTAAAGAATGCTTCATCGATACTAAAAAAGTTTAAAACTAACATCACAGCCAGCTGTTCGCATATAAGATGATTTGTGCGTTAACTTTCAAGAATTTTTTTTAACTATTATTAAACTCAATACATGGTTAACGAGCTTACCCAAAATGGTCCCAAAATTATCCCAAAAAGACGCTTGAATGTTCCCAAAATTATCCGAAATTGAGCCCAAAATTACCTTAAAATAATCCCAAAATAATCCTAAAATTATCCCAAAAAGACGCTTGAATGTTCCCAAAATGATCCGAAACTGAGCGCAAAACGACCCAAAAATGATCCCAAAATGACCACAAAATGACCCTAAAATGATCCCAAAATGATCCAAAAATGATTCCCAAATGATCCCAAAAAAATCCTAAAATAATCCCAAAACGAACCTTTTTTGGGTTCATTATCCCATTCATGATCCAAAAATGATCTCAAAAATGATCCGAAATTGACCCCAAAAATGTCCCAAATTAATCCAAAATTAAATCCAAAATGATATAAAAATAGCCCTAAAATTATCTCAAAGTTACCCCTAAATGATCTCAAAATGATTCCAAAATAATCCAAATATGATCTCAAAAATATACAATACAAATACAATACGTTGAAATGGGAGCCCTGGGCGGCAACCCTAGTTGAAAATATTTTGGTTGGTATGTCGACGAAAATACCTTTCATTTGATACCCATATTGGCATATCCAGCTCCATAATTAAAAAAAAAAATTGAGATAGGTGGTAACCCTGTACACCCCCCCAAGTGGCAACCCCCAAGGGGATAGTCTTAGAAGCAATCATACTATCTATATGCCAAATTTCATTCAAATCGATCAAGCGATTCCCGAAATAGTCCGGATATACAAATTTGCTGGGTAAGGTGGCAACCCTACTTGAAAATATTTTAGTTGGCATTTCGCTTAAAATACCTTTCATTTGATACCAATATTGGCATATTTTGCTATAAAATTAAAAAAAAATTGAGATAGGTGGCAACCCTGTAAACCGCCCCAGGTGGCAACCCCAAGTGGATAGTCTTAGAATCAATTCATACTATTTATATTCAAACTTTTATCCAAATCGTACAAGTTTAGCTCGTTTGAAGTTTTAAGATAAAAAACCTTTAGAATTAACCAAAACAAAAAAAAAAAATTAAAAAAAAAAATTTACCAAGAAAAAAAAAATAAAAAAAATAAAACTACAAAAAATAATTTTAATAAAATGTGTGCTGAATTCGAATCTAGAGTCAGATTTTTCGGGTTACCCTAGGTTTTCTCCCCACAGGGTAGCTTGTTCAATTTTTTTTTATTTTTTATTTTTTTTCTTTATAACTTACTAGACCTTATATTTGTGTAGTATGGAACGTCTGTTTGCCGCCAAATATAAAACAAAAAACAAAATTTAAAGAACCAAAAATTTATCAAGAACAAAAATTAAGTACACTTCACTAAAAAAAAATAAAAAATAAAAAAAAAATAAAAAATAAAAAAAAAATAAAAAATAAAAAAAAAATTAAATAAAAAAATAAAAAAAAAATAAAAAAATAATAATATAAAAAAAAATAATAGCAATTAAATTTGTGCTGAATTCGAATCTAGAGTCAGATTTTTCGGGTTATACTAGGTTTTCTCTCCACAGGGTAGCTTTTTCAGTGATCGGTAGTAGTAAACAAATATTTTTTTTTTAATTTTTTTTAATTTTTTATTTTTTTTCTTAATAACTTACTAGACCCCAATTTTGTGTAGTATGGAACATCTGTTTGCCGCCAAATACAAAAACTAAAATTAAATTATGGTGCCTGGGCCACAGAAAAATTGTTAAATTATTAAAAAAAAAATTTTACACAACTCCACCTCTTTACAAACAACCCTTGGGAGAGTAAACCTAGGTTGACGCGAGAAATCTGACTTCAGTTTCGAATTCAACAAACCCAACAGCTTCAGTGGGATTTTCAATTTTGCTGCACAGTATTTTTAGGTCCTTGCCACGAAACCTTTCAGAGATATTCAGCCTGAAAAGCTAAGTTTTTATGGGAGGCGTCTCTCCCCCTTTTCCTAAAAAACTTTTTTTTTTTTAATTTGGTCAATATCTCGGAGAAGTTAAGGGTCACATTTGGTCCACATTTAGGTTAATATCTCGGAACCGGGTTCGCATTTGCAACTAAATACCAGACCCTGTTAAAACACTCTTCTACACCTTTCATAAGCTACTAATATTGTCCAAACACAATCAAGGGTCACACCTGGTCCACATTTCGGTCGATATCTTGGAAACGGGTTCTCAAATGGGTATCCATAACGCAGAAATATCTTCCAGGGTCACAGCTGGGTCACATTGGGTTTCAACACCCTAATCAGCTAGAAATATGAAATATAGCTTAGAACCTGATCTCATATCCCCTAAATATAGATATTTACATACATACAACGTTTCATAAAAATCAACCAAGCCCCTAAGAAGGTTTCAACCGTCATACAGCTTAACAAAAGATTTTTATATATTAAATAGATATGGAAGTTTTTTTCTGAGACCAACACTTTTCCTGAATATTTCTTCATCCTTTTCTATAAGATATCTTTGCTTTTATTTTAAGCTGAATGCAGAGCTTCAAAAATTATGCACACGAAGACAGTTAGAATTCACTGCATTTGAATAATGAATGCGACATTTACATTTTATAAAGTATACCCAGTAAACATTTTGAAAAACAAACTTTTTCTAAAACCGCCAAAGTTTAGGTGACTGCGAAAGAAAAACTACCCTAATTTAGGGTTAACAGCAGTTTTGACAAGTACTGACGGTACTTGCCATGCATATCTAGGTATAATAAAAATGTTGGCTGGGTAACCTTGCATATAAACATGTAGATATATTTTACACTGTATGAAGAATTTGAAATTGTCAAGCTCATGCAATATGAGGCGCTTAAATACACACATACATACATGAATATCAGCTATGTAACGTGCACTAAAGTGCTCTTGCGTGCAGTGAATGAAGCTGCTAATGGGTTGTCAAGTTGTTAGCTACCTATTACTAATGATAATTTTGTAATAGGTAAAGTGATAAGATATCCAATTCATGTATAATGATGTAATAATTAATGGAGCATTTTACATAATAGTTGCGACAAAAATAATATAAGACGTATCGTCGCTCCCAACGAAGACTAATACGGTTCAGTTAGCGTGGAAGACTAACACGATTCGTTCTCTTCGCCGAAGACTAACA
>CAXKVI010000003.1:19535621-19541333 GCA_964058755.1 Campiglossa producta
AAAACCGTAACAAGGATAAAGAGGGCTGAAAAATAAATGCATAAAAGTGGAAAAGTCCAAACCTGACACCATATATTACAGATATGATCACACTAGTGACTACAAAGAAATAAATATCAGTGCAGGGAGAGGTCGACCTCGAACGGGTTCTGCTAATCTGAGCCCTGCGATGCTTCCGATATCTGCAGCAAAAAAAGCAGATCTTATAAAACTTTGCAATGCCGGACAAATACCAGAGGAAATGGTGCCATGGTATAAGAACTAGCCATCAACAACATTTACCGGAAGGGAATCTTTGCCTTTATTCGAAAGAAGCGATAACGAATCAGATGAAAATAAATTGTGCACATGTATTTACATTAATAAAGGGAATTCTGAATGCTTAAGTTGTTTATTTTTTAATTTTTTACAAAGCTATAACAAATTTTTGGACAGGGAAAAGTCACTAAATACAGTTTTGTCAATAACGAAGATTATGGCTGAGTTCTAAAAAAAATAAGCTTGCAGCCGTATTGTCACCTCTCTAGATTTAACTACATGAAACTTTAAAGATATTAGAGCGTCTGGTTGAATTTTGACGTTAAAAAGTGTTTAAAACCTTAATATCTCAAATTCTTTGTTAGTGTACTTAATGAGTTTTACCTGTCACCCCACGATTAGTAAATTTCAGTCAAGCGTATAAGAAAATGTCGAATATGCGCCTTGATGTATGCTACATAAATGTATTATAGAGCTAAAATGAGTAAAGTCGACAAACCGTATAGAATTACATTTCTACTCAACCAAATATTCAAAATCCTCCGCAGCCCCAAATATCTATGTACACTTTTGACTACATTTTATCAAATTAACTTAACACAAATGCAAACGTGCAGAAGCGAGTGGATGCTCTCACGCGTTTCATTAATTCCACAGACACTTATGTGCTTCAAGTTAATGTCGTTCATTAAAATCTTAGAGCATCTTCTCATTTTGCAGGCTAGAAATTGTTTAAATTGGAATATGTATCTATGTGTGCCTAGCCTTATAATTTAGAGTTTTGGGATTTGCATTTATTTAAAAAAAAAACTCGCTTCTTCTTACTTTAACATCTTTCATTTTTGGATTTTTCTCTGTTCCCTGCGAACTGGGCGTGGGTTGTAAATAAGTAAACACGACATTTTTAATTCAATTAGGTAATTTTTTGAACTCTAAAGATGCGATAGGTCGTCAAA
Organism: Campiglossa producta; assembly: GCA_964058755.1. NCBI lineage: Eukaryota > Metazoa > Arthropoda > Insecta > Diptera > Tephritidae > Campiglossa > Campiglossa producta. Next base: position 19,536,836 of record CAXKVI010000003.1, read on the forward strand.
TTAGAACCAAATGTTCCCTAGATAAGTGGTTATCGAATTTCATCAGTTATACTTCCAGGGATGCTAATATGCCCTGTGTAAAATTTCATCGTTCTATCGTAGTCAGTTTGAAAGTTACGACCAGTCGAATTTTCAAAAAATGCATTCCTCATAACTAGGCGGTGACACGCCCACTTCAAAAATAAAAAAATCTTGACGTGAATTGATAGCACCAAGGGAGTTCAAGTCATCCTCCACCTGTTGATTCCATTTCAGTCGCGGCCCCCTCCTTCCTCTGCTGCTGAATTCCGGCGACGATAGGAAACCCTTCTGGGTTGGAGGTTCTTTGTCCATTCGCATGACATGACCCAGCCAGCGGAGCCTTTGGGCTTTAATTCCTTCCGGGAAACATTTCTCTCAAATACTCCAAGGGGCATCTCATCTTCTCCTGAGATTGTTAAGGAATCTCAGCCATACATCAGGACAGTATGATAAGAGACTAATAGAGCGCGATCTTTGTTTGTCGAGAGAGAACTTTACTTCTCAATTGCCTACTTAGTCCAAAGTAGCACTTTTTGGTAAGAGTGACTCTCCGTTGGATTTCTAGACTGATATTATTTTCGGTGTTAATGCTGGTTCCCAAATAGACGAAGTCCCTCACAGTTTCAAATTTTTAACTAACAACAGTCACAACGTGGCTACCAAGCCGCCGATGCGCCGATTCTTTTTTTGATAACAATACTTTTTCTTTGTCAGATGCTCAGGATCTCGTTAAAAGGATCGTAAGTTTTAACGCATCCCGAAAAATGTCAATAGATGCGGATATGCGGTTACTAGTTTAAAGATATGGGTATCAAATGAAAGGTGTTCATGAGGGTCTGAACGTAGTGTAAGTTTTATTTCGATATCTCAATCCGTTTCGAAGATATTGACCAAAACATTTATAAAATTGATCTGAACTTTATTAATTGAATAAGTTAATGTTACTCATACGTCGTGTATGACCTATAAAAAGTGCGCTATAATTGCCAAATATCAAGATATACACAAATTTTGCTATAAAACATATTTCCGCGCAATATACCAAACTACTTTTGCAATTCCAAAGTCGTTTAATCGTGAAAGCATTTTTTTCAATATTCTGCTAAAGGATCCTGTTGTCCTTGCAAAAAATTCAAAGTTAGAGATTTTACATATAAAGGAAAAATATTAAATTTCAAACCAACATTTTTTTGCATACATTTTATTCAATGACTTTGCTGAAAAGGTAATATTTATTGCTCAATGTGCATGCCCTTGAAGCCCGTGAGTTGTTTAGCTTTTATTATACGACTCATAAATTTACGAAAAAAAACAATAAATACAATTTATATCTTATTGCGCAAAAGGTTGTAAAATCTTACGCAGAAGTTAATATCGAACCTTGGCAAAACACCAAACAGCCAAAATCGAAGTCTGTTTAAATTATAACTTTTAGCTGAAATTTTTTATGTTTACTCATTTTTTTTTTTTTAATTTGTCCTTTTATTTAATATTTTCATTCATTCTATTTTTGTTCTCACTTTTAACATTCTTATTTTCTGAAGCACATTTTATTTTTATTCCCTTACTAAAATATTACTTTTAGATATTTTATCGCTTTCTTAACTTTGTCTGCACACACTCTGACATTTGTTTTTGCCACCGTTGCAGTAGCTTAAGAAAACTTATTATTCAAGTTTGACTGCAGACCTTTAGGCGTCATACGTTTTGCTCGTAAAATACTTTGCTACGTGTGTATGCTTGAATATATGTAAATGTATGCAACCTCGAGCTGATTTCTGTGTACTCACACTCAAATATATATTTTTTTGTAAGTATGCAAAGATAGTTTGTATGTTGTGTGAACTGGGTCGAAAATATTTTATATATTACGTTTTTATTCATTACTGGTACAGAGCTAGAGATACTGTGACAACAAGGTACTAGTTTTATTTGCGCCTCAAAATATGCAATAAGTCACTCAAATATATTCCTAACCTAATGTAGTGTTCATGCTGGGTTTTAAAAGAAGCATTTTTCATTTTCGGTCGTACATTTCGAAGATGCGTTCACGCTGTCGCATTTTGAAAACGCGCATTTAGCTAATTTTCGAATGCTGAAGTTGCGTTCCTACATCGCAAGTGGAAGTATGCTTGCCTTTTCAGATAACTCCATTTCTTTTATAAAAGTGAGTTCGTGGGTAAAGCAACCGACTTTCTAAACAAACTTAGAAACTCTTCAACTCAAAAATTGCAACTTTAAACAAGAATAATTATTGCATAATTACTTTGACTTCCTTAGTGAGAATATATCCTAATATAAACAGCGGTTCGCCCAAAAGTATGCAACATGCAAGTAAATCTTCGAAGATGCTAAAGCTAATGCAGAAAAAAGTAGCATTTAGTTGCGTTTAGCTTTCAAAATTGTTTTGAAAAAATGCTTCATTTTGGCCTAAAAGCTAAAATGCAAAATGCATGCTCAGCATGAACAGTACATAAGTCCAGAGTATAATGTCATATATAGCGTTCGGAAAATATGTCAAAATCTGACGCCTAAAATTATGCAAACATAATTGCCACAGTTTACCCATTTTTTTTTTTTTTTTTCAAACTCTAGTCATATCAGGTAAATATTTCTATTTCATTTTAGTCTGATTGATTATCGTCGCTCGCTTGCCATAGGCATGAATGTGCCAAATTTCCAGGTTTGAGTAAATAGGTTCACATGATGAACCTCTATCGTAGAGAAAGTTTCACGAAATTCCTAGGTTTTCAAAGTAAAAGTGTAGTTCAATCTCTGAAAATTGTGCCAAAAAATGAATGTGCTATACATTAATGTTTCTGGCCAACAAACATTTTTAAAAACTGATTTTTTAAATTTTTTACAATTTTCGTTGTGCAAAATTGTTACGTATACGCCATGATGTCTGTCGTTGAGTGCAACACATTCATGTTTCTAGCACAAAGAAAATTTTTAAAATGGATGAATCTTGAGGAATTGGAGGAATATTGACGTAAGAACGATATCATTAGAAAGATTATAATGAGGATATAACCTGCAAAAAACATATTTATGTCAAAAACTAAAATTTAAAATTTTGAGAGAGTTTTCATCTGTTTATATGGTTTGATGTGATCCCTTTTGTGTGAGCACGTTCCATGTAGAGAACAATTTATCCCTCTAATGCCTAAACCAGTTTTGTCGCTTACATATATGTAAGTACATATGCTACACAAATGAAAAAAGTCAACTTCTTAAGTTCAGAAATAACGAAATAAAAATAGGATGTATTCGAGAATGGTGGCAACCCTGCGTGAAATTTTCATATTTTGAATACGGCCAAAAATCCCTTTCATTTGATACCCATATTGGCATATATAGCACAAAAATGGGGATAGGTGGCAACCCTGTAAACCGCCTTAAGTAACAACACCTATGTATATAATCTACTTGCCAAATTTTATCCAAATCGGCCCAGCAGTTAACGAGATATACGAAAAAATGAATAAATTGCTGTTAGGTGACAACCTTGAGTGGCAACCCTGCTTGAAGTTATCTTATTTGGAATACGGTCGAAAATACCTTTCATTTGATACCCATATTGGTATATGTAGCTCTATATTTAAAAGAAATTGGCATGGGTGGCAACCCTGTAAACTGCTATAAGTGGCAACACCCATGAATTCTGCTTGGCCTGAATTTGAATAGCTAAACATTCTGCTAAAAATCGCCTATGCCTGAAAGTCCTGCAACATACGCCTGAAAGTCGGCTACAATTTCTATTTCCGTTGCATACTTTCCGTTGCATCATCAGCCATTTTCTCAACTTTTACTCTAAATCAAAACTTCATATCACAGCCTAAGAAGTTAACTTCAAAAATTACAAGATAAAATTATTTTTCATCACTTTCCATCAGAATTCCTTTTTTTCTCAATAAAATAATTGCATCCTAAAATTTGATTGATATCACTATGAATTGTACTAGATTTTGTCTGCGCCAATTTTTAGATAATAAAAAAGTTCATATACTCTATCAATTGTGTTTTATCACCACTTTATTATATCGCACTGAAAGTATTTATTTACCAAAACGCATACTACAAACAAAGACTAAAATCAAAATTCATTTGAAAATGTCATTTATTACTACATACTAGAAAGAGTTTCCTGCTGTTTTTTCCTGCATGCACTTTACCACCAACTATGTTTCATACACAATGCTGCGCTTCCATTAGATATACTGAGCATTGTTTGTGCGCCTAAAAGCATGCAACACTGCATAAACTTTCAAATACATACTACGTATTGTTGCCGCACCCATTGTAAGCAGGCACTATTATTATATACGCATATCTGTATGTGAATACATATACAAAATGAAATTGTAAAGATATCCTTACTCACATACATACATAGATACACATGCAGCGTTGCAAAGTGGCATCATCCTGTGCTTTTATACCCCAGCTACAGCGTATATCTCTGTGCTTTGTTGTT
>CAXKVI010000003.1:19544033-19564033 GCA_964058755.1 Campiglossa producta
GTAACTACTTTAAAACAGCTTCAGGGTATTTGTGTGCAGGCTATTTGTGTGATTACAGCAATCACCTTTTTCGCTTTTTCATGCTGTGTGTTTTTTTGTGTGTATTCTTTCTGACACTGTTATCAAGCAAAACTTTTGGCCTGCAGTCATGTCAGAATAATGTGATTTTTTTTTTTAAGTGTCATGAAAAATCAACAAAAAAACTTAACGAAGAGAAAAAGCAGCAAGCAGCAGCGATAATTTTACTATAAAGTAGCTAAATTAGAAACAAAATACTGAAATAATTTCAAGTTTTAAGTAGCAGCTTAAAATACAAAATTTTAATGGGATTTTAGAAAAGTGCTTCTTTAGTGCTGATGGTGTGAGGTTAAATAAAAGTTTGAAAGCATAAAATTGTTTTGAAAAAAAAAAACAAAATGAAAAAAAAACTGTAACTAAATTAAGAAGATGTTTTCCTGTGAAAGAAGAAGTTCTAGGAATGTGCTCCAATATTAAAAGCTTTTTTTTTATATTTTATTTATCCGTATATCTAGCAGTAATAACGGTTAAAGATTTTTAGATTAGTAATTTATTACCAGAATAGGATTATCCGGCTTAAAATACTGTAAGGTAAAAGTTACGTATACGCCATGTCATATTGGTGTAATTTTTCGGTGAATTTACGATCATTTTGGGTTTATATGGGTAACATTTTGGGGTCATTTTGTTGTCAATTTAGGGGGCCATTTTGGGATATTTTTGGTTTCATTTAGGGGTCATATCGGTCATAACGACGATGACAACCGCCTTTCCATTCATTCTCCATTTTTAAATAGTACAAAAAAGAAAAAAAAATTTGTTTGCCCACCCTAGTAACTACATACATACGTGCGTTTACTCGTATTTGGTCATTAAACTAGATTTTTAACTAGGAATTCGATTTTGCGCAACCGGGCAAAAAAAATTAAAACCCATTTTTAGCCCACCCTAGTACATATATATTTTATGCGCTTATGGTTGTTCATTAAGCTCAAGTTTTGACCAGAAATTAGTGTTTCTATATGCCAGTTCAAAAAACAAAATTAATTTTTTTTTTAGCCCACCCTAATGTACATACTTAGTATATAATAAGTTTCGCCCATTTATTTTGTGGAGTATGTGATAAGCTTATGCGCCTGTTTGTATGCAACGAAATTTAATTTATACACAAAAATGTTTTAATATTACCACAATAGTTATTTATAGTGCATTTTTTTTTGTTGCTGAATATGTTATGGTTGTTACATTAGACTGTCCCAAAATATCAAAGTTGTTTTATTTGAACGCATACATTTCAGATATTTCAATGAATAACATCGCATATTATAGCAGTCATTGAGACCTTTCGTTTGACACCCATATTGTACTAAGACATTTTTGGTCACCCCTAGTCCACATATTGGGCGATAACCCCAAAACCCGTTGAGATATCGCAAAAAATAATATCTTAAACTTTAAGTTGTGCATCCAGCAATCCAACGATTCAATTCCATTCAGTACTTTTAGAGTTACGACCACACATATACAGACAGACATGGTCCACATATTGGGCGAAAACTCCAAAACCGGTTTAGATATCGAAAAAAGTAATAACTTAAATTTTAATTTGAGCATCGAGCAATCCAACGAAAAAAGTTTCATTCAATTCCATTCATTACTTTCAGAGTGATACGGCCACAAACATACGGACAGACAGACAGACAGACACACAAAAAATTTTAAAATGGTTGATTTGGATTCTACTCGCTTAATAATGCTTCCCCCAATAAATTTTTTGTTGATATCTGCCATGTACAGACATCGACCTGTTACAATTTTATTATATGTAGAGATTTAGAGTTAACTAAATGTTGCTCATACGCCGTGTATGACCCATTGAAAGTGCACTATAATTGCAAAGTTTCATTATGTACTCAATTTTTGCTATGAAACATATTGTTACGCAATCTACCAAAACTCTTTGGAAATTCCAATGTTGTTTTATGGCGGATAATTGTTTTCAAAATATCTTTTAAAGGATCCTGTTGTCCTAATAAAAATTCAAAATGTAGTTTTGTTACACAGTTCTTTATTTTCGAAAAGTTGATGTAGGTTTTTGCGAATGTAGTATAAGCTGCTAGCTAAAACTTTAACTAAAATTCGTCAGGGGTTACCGTTATCCTAGAACAATAAAACTTTGGACTCATCTTATTTAGGCTAAAATGCACCAATATAGAGAGTATGCATATAAATTTTGAACTAACATCTTCCATATATTTTTGGTACGCTCTAATATACATACATACATATATACATACTACATTAAATAGGCGTGGAAATTTTTAATTAAAAATTAGAATATTACAAGCACGTAAATAATTTCATTATCCCTAAATAAACAAACAAAAATTTTAATTTCCGCACAGCACCACACACTTTGTTCGTGAAAAATATTTACTTTTTTTTATATATGTATATACATACGTAACTACGTTAATGTTATTGTTTGCCTGCAATTTAATTATAAGCAAAATATGTTGCATGCGTATTTTTTTTTGAAAAAAATTTTTGCTGCATAATTTCATATGAAATTTTTTATTTTTTTGCAAGTGTTTGTATTGTCACATCCGCTCAATATGTTTGTAGGATTGCAAAAATATTTAATAGCAAATATTTGTGAGCTCATTCATTTTAAAAAATTCAATCAAAATTATTTATTTTAACTTTTTTAGTTTTTTTCTTAAACTCGTTTTGTTTCCATAAAATTTTGCATTCACACATTCCCATACGCATTTATGTATTTAAGCATATCCAAAAAGCTTCATATATACTTCAACGCTAACATGCATACTTACATAGCGTCGCTCGCTTGCCAAAAGCATGAATGTGCCAAAATTAAAATTTTAAAACATAAATATGTTTTTGCGGGTTATATTATCATTATACTCTTTCCACTGATGTCGTTCTTACGTTGATATTCCTTCAATTCCTCGAGATTTGGCACATTCATCTTTTGAACATTTCCAAAGAATTTTTTTGAAATTTTCGTTGTGCCAGAAACATGAATGTGTAGCACAAAAGTTAAAATAAATGTATAGCAACAAAGGTTTATCTATCAACCCAAATAAAACTGTCTTGGTGCCTTTCACAAAGCGAAGAAAGCTTTCTATGTTAGAGCCATTCCTAGGAGGCAGCCGCATAGGTTTTTCGACGGAAGCGAAATACCTAGGGGTAACATTGGACAAAAAACCCTCACATGGAATGCTCATTTGGAGGCCACCATAAATAAAGTAACGAGGGCCTTTTTCGCCTGTACTAGACTTTATGGCAAAACATGGGGGCTGTCTCCCAAAATGACGTACTGGTCATTTAGTACAGTTGTGAAGCCAATAGTCACATAAGCTTCTCTAGTCTGGTGGCCTCAGACCGCATCGGCTAGTCTGTGTCGGTATAATAGGTGCAATGAGAACGTGCCCTGCTAATGCCTTAAGTGCCCTTGTGGGAATACCTCCTTTCCCTATTCTGATAGAGAAGGAGGCCACACTTGCTGCATTAAGACTTCAAAATATTTCCGATCTAAAAATCGGAAATATGACAGGACATATGAAGATAGTCAAGAATTTCATAAATAGTCCTATATTGCAAGTAAGTGATGCAATAACTTCTACGCTCCGGATCATGTGAAACTTTAAAGTTTCGATCGTAGATCGAGCGCTCTGGGGCACAGGGAATCCTTACGCTGAATTCGATTCGGAGATTTGGTATACGGATGGATCGAAGCTGGAAGATGATAAAACAGGAGCTGGTAACCATGGACCAAATTACAAAAAAATCGATACCGATGGGTAACTACCCCACTATCTTTCAAGCGGAAAGCCACGCAATAGAATTATGTGGCAGATAATGCCTCCGAAGAAGATTATCCTCCAGGCGAATCTACATTATGTCGGACAGTCAGGCCGCCCTACGTGCCTTGCAGTCTTACACTATAACCTGGAAGCTTGTCGATGAGTGTGTCGCAGTCCTTAACGATCTGGGAGCCAAAAACAAAGTTTTGTTAGGTTGGGTCCCAGGGCATGGAGGGCATGGCGGCAACGAAAAGCAGATCACCTGGCAAAACATGGTGCTCTAACAGCATTTTATGGTCCGGAACCCTTTTGTGGACTCACGAAGGCCCACGTAAAGGAGACCATAAGCAACTGTGAAAATAAACAGTTTAGGCAGCATTGGCTTAGCAGCCTAGGGCAGAGGCAGGTCAAACTCTTTATAGAAACCTCACTAAGAGCATCAGGCAGGCTCAATAATCTAAGGAGGGTGGATCTAAGAACCCTCACTGTGTATTTTACGGGACATTGCGGTCTGCGTTATCACCTGAGTAAGCTGAATCTGTCAGATACAACAATTTGTCGGTTTTGCGAACTGGGCGATGAAAAGCAGGTTCATATACTCTGCGAATGCATTGCGTTAGCAAGAAAGAGAGTCTGTCACCTAGGTGGGGTCACTCTCAATCCGTTCGTGATATGGAATAAAAAACCTGATGAGGTGCTTAAACTTATAAAGAGCCTCCGCATACAGCAATAAGCTGATAGGTCACACATTAGATCGTGTAAATGGTCAATGGTAGGGCCTTATAATAATAAAATAATAAAGTTTAAAAACTCAATTTTTAATTTTTTTATAGTTTTTGTTTTGCCAGAAACATGACACCATGGCGTATACGTAACAATTTTGCTACACATTCATGTTTCTGGTAAAAGGAAAATTTTAAAAAATTTATAAATTCAGTTTTTTTTTACATTTTTGTTGCGCCAGAAACATGAGCAAATGTAGCAAATTTTCGACCGTTCCTTGTACTTTAGAAACTCAGAACTTTCGTGAATCGTAGAGAAAAGAAAGGTTAATCACGTGAGCCTATTAACTCGAAACTGGAAAATTTGCACATTCATGCCTCTGGCAAGCGAGCGACGATATATCTACTAATATCTAGCTAACCAACTAACAAACGAAGAAAAAAAAAAAAAAAAAAAAAATCGCTTGTAGATCTCTATTAAGTTCGCATTCCATTTGTACATATGTATGTACCTAACTAATACATCTATCTTCATTTGTAAAATTACCCTTTTTTTGTTTGTCTACAGCAACTTTAAAAAGTTGTGTCGTACTGTTTTACCAAAAAAAACATACATTTTGTAAAATGTCTATAGTTACTATAGTTGATATCTTCATTTCTTTTGTTTTAATTTCTATTTGCTGCACTCACAATCATAACGAATTATACTAATTGCATAAAATCTATTTCATATTTCTTTTTTCCTCTAAACGCATTTACATAACTCAAAAACAAAAAAAAAAAAAACCAAACAAATTTATTTTGTGTTAATATCACAAATGCTAACAATAATCATCGTAAACATCAACAAACCTCTCACAAAAAAAACAGGGTTCCGATTTGCCCATCTATATATGGTATGAAAGTTATCCGGAACACATCGAAGAGGGTTACAAGGGTCGTGTGTCACGCGTCTCACAGGACTCACCGTTCGGTTCGGCTTCACTCAATTTGACCAACATCAAGGAGTCGGATCAAGGCTGGTATGAGTGTAAAGTTGTGTTTTTAAATCGTGATCCCAAGCAGCATAAGAACGGTACATGGTTCCATTTAGACGTACATGCACCGCCACGTTTTAGTGTTACACCAGAAGATATTATATATGTTAATTTAGGTGAGTACGAAATTGATAAAATTTATTTATGTAATTATTTAAGAAAATTTATATCAAATGAAAAGAAGTAAGTATTTATTTATTCATATCGTCTGATTGTAAAGGCAATTGATCGGTTTAAAGTGTGTATTAAAAAACAAAAAAATTAGAATTTTTAAAGAATGAAATAAAACAAAAATATAAAATAAGAATAACAAAAAAAAAAAAAAAAACTAAAAAAATAAAATAAAACAAATTTACAGAAAAAAATTAAATAAATTGAAAAAAAAATATAAAAAATTGAAAAAAAAAAATTAGTTTAAATCAAATAAAATACAATTAAATAACATAAAATAAAATAAACAAATAAGATTAAAAAAAAAAAATAAAAAAATAAAAAAAGTTAAAATAATAAAATAAATGGAAATTATACAAAATAAAAAATGAAAATAAATTGAAATTAAACAAAAAAAATATAAATAATAAAAAAATTAAATAAAAAACCAAAAATAAAAAAAATAAATGAATAAAAAATTAATAAAATAAAATAAAAATAAAAAACAAAAAAAAATATAAAATTTGAAATAAAATAAAATAAAATGTAAAAATAAAAAAAATAAAAAACTGAAAAAAAAATAAAATAAAAAATGAAATAAAAAAATAAAATAATATAAAATAAAAAAAGTAAAACAAAAAAATATAAATTATAATGAAGATAAAATAAATAAAAAAAAAAATAAAAATAAAAAAAAAAAACAAAATAAAAAAATAAAAAAATAAAAATTTAAAAAATGAATTTTATTTTATTTATTTTTTTTTATTTTTTTTAACTTGTAAAAATAACAAAATTAACAAATGTAAAAACAAAAAAATAAAAAAATGTATAAATTAAAAAAATAAAATAAAAAAAGTAAAACAAAAAAATATAAATTATAATAAAAAAATAAAATAAAGCAAACAAAAATAAACCAAAATAAAATGAAATAAAAAAATAAAATAAATCAAAAAATAAAAATAAATTAAATTAAAAAAATAAAAAAGTTAAAATAAAAAAAAATTAAAAAAAAAAAAATTAGAAAATAAACTAAAATAAAATCCAAAAAAATAGGCGAGGTTGACTCCTCTGAGCTGCTAATCCGACAACGATTCAATTCCATTCAATACTTTTAGAGCGCTACGACCACAAAAATACAGACAGAAATTGGGCGATAACTCCAAAACCGGTTGGGATATCGAAAAAAGTAATAATTTAAATTTTAAGTTGAGCGTCAAGCAATCCAACGAAAAAAGTTTCATTCAATTGCATTCATTAATTTCAGAGTGATACGGCCACAAACATACGGACAGACAGACAGACAGATACACAAAAAATTTTAAAATGGTTGATTTAGATTCTACTTGCTTAATAACGCTTCCCTCAATAAATTTTTTGTTGATATCTGCCATGTACAGATATCGACCTGTTACAATTTTATTATATGTAGAGATTTTCAAAGGTATCGATCAAAAATTTATACGATTTACCTGTTTTTTCCATATACAAAAAGTACTAAATTATTTTCGCTTGAAAACATATTGTTACGCAATCTATTAAAACACTTTTCAAATTCCAGTGTCCTTTTCTCTCGTGGTTACGTTTTTTCAATACCTTTGCAAAGAATCCTGTTGTCCTTAAAAAAAAATTAAAAGGTTTAGATTTGTCACATACAGTCCATAAAGTTGCAATTTTTTTTCACCATATTTTCTTCTTTTTGAATATTTTCTCTAATTTTTTATGAAAGCACTCTATATAGTACAGCATGTGCTTTTTAAATTAAAGTTAAAAAGTTTGTTTAAAATTCAAGAAAATTCGACAAATTTATTTATTCGAACTTATAAATTTGTATGGAAAAAAATGTAGAGGCCAACTAGGAAATAAATTGCAAAAAATCAGGGAATTTTGCTAGCGGCTTAAGATTTGTATCTTTCTATAGTAAAATTAAACGAGCTACAAAACTGCGTAGTCGAAAAAAATCTAAAAATTCTGTACAAAATGTTGGAAAATTGGCTGAAAGTTTGACGAATTTTCCTGAATTTTATACAAACTTTTTAGCTTCAATTTAAATAGCAAATGCTGTATTTTTCGAGGTACTTTCATAAAAAATTAGCGAAAATATTCAAAAAGAAGAAGAGTTTGGTGTTTGTATAGGTAAGCTCTATACGTGAAATTTTAGTGAATCTCCCACAACGATTTCCAGTCCAGAGGTGACCACATTGGTGAGCATATGTAGCTAATGGTCGGCCCTTGTCTTGTAGATATGTTGTCAGTTACTTCTATTTTTCCTTTCCATAAGTCTAAGAAGAGTTTCTTAAAAACAGTTTTAAATGCAATACAAATTTGTTGTTAGCTATACATTGCCACTTTTCCCATCACACGTACATATCAATCTGAGAAGCACTTTTGCAGAAAGTCATTCTTGTACAGATGTCTGTATGTACTGCAGCTTTGTACAGCTACGGCACAATTGCTTGTGAACCCAAATTCATCATGCTGACAAATTCGCCTTATTAAGGTGCACCTTATCGCACAAAACTGCAATACCGGATATTGAGGTCTTTCTCCTTGTACTATTTTCTTTTTCCAATTTGCCACCTAAAATTTTTCTATCCATCTTTGTCATGTCATTTCTATAGTTGGTAGGTAGTTGAAATTTTTTCTCTATTTCTACTAAAGTCGTGAGTATCAAAATATGTTGACGATAAAAGTGGCAAATTGCATGTCGGTTTGTTTGCGTAAACCTCGAAAATTTTTCAATTTAACTGAATATGTGGATATGTGGTAGCTATTTCCGCATGTGTCTTGTGGTAACACCTACGCTTCAATTAAGTCTAACCAAACTTTCATGTAGTACTTCTTAAAACTACCCGAATGCTGGCGTGTCTAAGGAAAATGAAAGATAGGCCAATTAATAGGTATATATAGGAATATTTTCTTAAGTAGGAGTGGAGGTGAGTGATGTTTTCATGAACAGGTTATAAGGTCTAGTATTGTTCAGCAGACCAAACATCGCATATTCGCATATTAAAGATTGGGCTGCGGATATAATATCTTTCATTTAAGAAGAACAAAATCTATTATTATTATTATTATAAGGCCTTATTACAGCGTGACCATTAGTATGATCTATTGTGTGACCTATCAGCATTTTGCTGTATGCGGAGGCTCTTTATAAATTTGAGCACCTTCTCAGGTTTTTAATTCCATATCACGAAAGGATTGAGAGTGACACCACCTAGGTTGCAACCTCGCAGAGTATGTGAACCGGCGTTTCATCGTGCAGTTCGCAAAACCGACAAATTGTTGTATCTGACAGACTACAATGTCCCGTATAATACCCAGTGAGGGTTCTTAGATCCACCCTTCTTAGATTTATGAGCCTGGCCGATGCTCTTTGCGATGGTTCTATAAAGAGTTTTGCCTGCCTCTGTCCTAGGCTGCTAAGCCAAAGCTGCCTAAACTGTTTGTCTTCCCAGTTGCTCATGAACTCCCTTAAGTGGACCTTGGTGATGACAAAGAAGGGTTCCGAACCATAAAATGCTGTTTTTATTTTATTTTATTTTATTTTATTTTATTTTATTTTATTTTATTTTATTTTATTTTATTTTATTTTATTTTATTTTATTTTATTTTATTTTATTTTATTTTATTTTATTTTATTTTATTTTATTTTATTTTATTTTATTTTATTTTATTTTATTTTATTTTATTTGATTTTATTTTATTTTATTTTATTTTATTTTATTTTATTTTATTTTAATTTATTTTATTTTATTTTATTTTATTTTATTTTATTTTATTTTATTTTATTTTATTTTATTTTATTTTATTTTATTTTATTTTACTTTATTTTATTTTATTTTATTTTATTTTATTTTATTTTATTTTATTTTATTTTATTTTATTTTATTTTATTTTATTTTATTTTATTTTATTTTATTTTATTTTATTTTATTTTATTTTATTTTATTTTATTTTATTTTATTTTATTTTATTTTATTTTATTTTATTTTATTTTATTTTATTTTATTTTATTTTATTTTATTTTATTTTATTTTATTTTATTTTATTTTATTTTATTTTATTTTATTTTATTTTATTTTATTTTATTTTATTTTATTTTATTTTATTTTATTTTATTTTATTTTATTTTATTTTATTTTATTTTATTTTATTTTATTTTATTTTATTTTATTTTATTTTATTTTATTTTATTTTATTTTATTTTATTTTATTTTATTTTATTTTATTTTATTTTATTTTATTTTATTTTATTTTATTTTATTTTATTTTATTTTATTTTATTTTATTTTATTTTATTTTATTTTATTTTATTTTATTTTATTTTATTTTATTTTATTTTATTTTATTTTATTTTATTTTATTTTATTTTATTTTATTTTATTTTATTTTATTTTATTTTATTTTATTTTATTTTATTTTATTTTATTTTATTTTATTTTATTTTATTTTATTTTATTTTATTTTATTTTATTTTATTTTATTTTATTTTATTTTATTTTATTTTATTTTATTTTATTTTATTTTATTTTATTTTATTTTATTTTATTTTATTTTATTTTATTTTATTTTATTTTATTTTATTTTATTTTATTTTATTTTATTTTATTTTATTTTATTTTATTTTATTTTATTTTATTTAATTTTATTTTATTTAATTTAATTTTATTTTATTTAATTTTATTTTATTTAATTTTGTTTTATTTTATTTCATTTAATTTAATTTAATTTAATTTAATTTAATTTTATTTTATTTTGGTTTACTTTATTTTATTTAATTTTATTTTTTTTTAATTTTATTTCATTTAATTTAATTTAATTTAATTTAATTTAATTTAATTTTATTTTATTTTATTTTATTTTATTTTATTTTATTTTATTTTATTTTATTTTATTTTATTTTATTTTATTTTATTTTATTTTATTTTATTTTATTTTATTTTATTTTATTTTATTTTATTTTATTTTATTTTATTTTATTTTATTTTATTTTATTTTATTTTATTTTATTTTATTTTATTTTATTTTATTTTATTTTATTTTATTTTATTTTATTTTATTTTATTTTATTTTATTTTATTTTATTTTATTTTATTTTATTTTATTTTATTTTATTTTATTTTATTTTATTTTATTTTATTTTATTTTATTTTATTTTATTTTATTTTATTTTATTTTATTTTATTTTATTTTATTTTATTTTATTTAATTTTATTTTATTTTATTTTATTTTATTTTATTTTATTTTATTTTATTTTATTTTATTTTATTTTATTTTATTTTATTTTATTTTATTTTATTTTATTTTATTTTATTTTATTTTATTTTATTTTATTTTATTTTATTTTATTTTATTTTATTTTATTTTATTTTATTTTATTTTATTTTATTTTATTTTATTTTATTTTATTTTATTTTATTTTATTTTATTTTATTTTATTTTATTTTATTTTATTTTATTTTATTTTATTTTATTTTATGTTATTTTATTTTATTTTATTTTATTTTATTTTATTTTATTTTATTTTATTTTATTTTATTTTATTTTATTTTATTTTATTTTACTTTATTTTATTTAATTTTATTTTATTTTATTTTATTTTATTTTATTTTATTTTATTTTATTTTATTTTATTTTATCTTATTTTATTTTATTTTATTTTATTTTATTTTACTTTATTTATATTACTCTTATTATTTTTTTTTTTTCAAAATATTCCAAGCCAATAGAAATTGCGTGTGAGCAACCGAAATAAAATTCCTTCCCTTTAAAGCCAATTCAAAACATCTGCGCGTCGAAGCTCTTATCGCCATTTCTCTCAACTTCATCCCGTCGCTTGAATTAATTAATTATTGTTGTCATTCGTCACTGCAGTGATAAGATGACAGAGCTTAAGGGATTACAAATTGCATTGTTCTGTTTAGTATCGATTTCGCCTGAATTTTGCTTCTACTGGTTTATATTTCCTGTTCTATCTGTTTGTACGCACCCACTGCTTTCTCACTACACATTGACGCAATTCAGAATGAAAGCTTAAATTCTTGCATTCCCTCTTTTGTTCGCTGCAAACTTTGCATTCAAATAACTGAGCATATTTGTGCTGTGATTTAAATTGAAATTTGTCACTTTCAAGAGAGGGATGAAAATATTCTGATGAAAGAAAATATCTCTACATACCTAAATACCTAGCGTTTTGCAAAAAAAAAAAGCAAAAGCTTTTTTGAACAAAAATTTATATTTTTTCTTTTCATCTGAACTAAAGGAAAATTTTTGCACCAAAAGCTCAGATTAAATTCTAAATTTTGTGCAAAAAAAAACTAAATTTTTTCTTGTCTTTTGATGTCTGTGAAAAATAACAGATGTTAATTGTTTTAAATATTTTTTCTCGCCCTTTTAACTGTCGTCTAATTACACTTGAAATGAAGTTAAGTTAGCGAAAGTTAATTTGCGGTTGACTTGTGTCTGCTGTGATTTATCTGCTTCCAAATGCCAACTGCTATTTTGTTGATGTCCAAACGGACAACTATGAAGACATTCTAAGTTTTGGTATAAACGCAAACATTTACTAAATATATGTACGTTTGGAGTCAGTTTGGCAAAAACTACAGCGATCTATCTTTATGACAGTTTCTTTTGAGCCATAAAATGCTGGAATGACTAAAAGTGAAGCTCTTTATGTATGGAGGAAACTTTAGAAATTATGTTTTTCCTAAACGAGAAAAAAAATCTAGCTGCTTTGGCTTCTTTTATCGCTTGTCCGAGACTCCCTTGTCCATTCCATGAGAAGCTTCTCATGGCAGAAATACACCCGGAGAGTTTGCCAAACTACTGCCGAGGGGCGACCCCGTTTAGAAAAATTGTTTTTCTAAATAATTTTTGATGTTACTTTTGCCGGGCATCGAACCGCCACGACTTGGTGTAGAAGGCCGAACACTTAACCGCTACACCACGCCATATATGACATCATATGATATGACATCACATGATATGACATCACATGATATGACATACATATATGATATGACATCGTATGATATGCCATCATATGATATGACATCACATGATATGACATCA
This sequence comes from Campiglossa producta, assembly GCA_964058755.1. Taxonomy (NCBI): domain Eukaryota; kingdom Metazoa; phylum Arthropoda; class Insecta; order Diptera; family Tephritidae; genus Campiglossa; species Campiglossa producta. The sequence goes on from CAXKVI010000003.1 coordinate 19,556,866, forward strand.
TATGATATGACATCGTATGATGTAACATCATATGATATGACATCGTATGATATGACATCATATTGTATGACATCATATGATATGACATCATATGATATGACATCATATGATATGACATCATATTATATGACATCGTATGATATGACACCGAAATGATCCCGAAAATGGTCCCGAAACGATCCAGAAAATGGTCCCGAGGTTACGCCGAATGTACTGCGCATATGGGTATAATTTGCCGAGGTCTCGATGGACAAATTTTTCATTTGTAAATAACTGATTAAAAATGAAGTTGTATCGTTATTCAAGAATTCCATAAATAAAAAATAACGCGTTATCATCACTCAACATTTCTTGAGTGATGAATAACAAGTCATTTTATTCAAGAATCGCTAGAAATAAAAATAAATTATTATTTATCACTTTTTTTTTTTATTATGAATAAAAATAACCGGTCACTCATCACTCAAAATTTTTAAAATAATGAATAATTTTTTTTTTTTTTAATTTTTTTTCACTCAAAATGGTCCAACCCTGTTTCCCACCCAATGGAGAGTATTTCTGAAGTGGTCAGTCCTGTCTTATGTATGATTCCATGGAAATTTTACCAGAGAGTTGGTGGTTGAAGTGTCAAATAAATTTTTATAAAATTAGAGGCTAGATGAGAAAAAGGCCCTTACAAAAAATGTTTTTATTATTTATTTTAAACTCTTATTTTTTTTTCAAAAGTTTGGAACAGTTTATTAAAATATTTTTTCTGATAATTTTAAAATTTCTATGATTACTTTTTGGAAAAATTTTATTTAAAAATATTTTTTTTTTTTTAATTTTTTTTTTTTTTTTTTGAAAGGCTGCGTTTTTGATCATCCTTTTATAATATTTTTATGAAATAACTTTTTGCGCTACGTTTTAAAGATTTTAATAAAAGTGTCGAAATAGCTTCTCACAAAACTGTTGGGGAGTAAAATAATTGTTGCCGAGGTAAAGTAGGTTCAGCTTTTTGACACCATTTCCAACGACATATCTCTCACTAGGTGCCTATGCCTGCACTAGAAAGTAAAAAATCTTGCAAATAGTAGATGCCTATTTTTCAACAGGTGAACAATTTTCCAAAAATCTTAAGAGCGCTATGGTCGCACTTCGCTATCTATGGATGTTGTTGGTATTGCTCAGTCACTAACAGTCACTCACTTCCAAGCAAAGATTCAACAACATACGCTGCTGCTTCGGTACTTGTTAGTGAGCGAAGAAGCAAAAAGAGATATAACATAATATGATTGGTGCGATGACCGCTCTTTCACTAATACACTCTCACTTCCCATTCTGCCGGGTCTTAGATCAGGGGTAGCCACCTAGTGGGAAAATTGTCTGAAATCCTAGGACCTATATTCACATGGATTATTACGCTCTGTGCTTGTGAGAGCGCTATGAACGCACTGACCAATCAATGGATGTCGTTGATTATGCTCAGTCACTCACTTGTCAGCAACGAATCGGTACTTGCTAGTGAGCGAAGAATAAAAAAGAGAGATAGCATAATTTGAATGGTGCGATGATCTTTCACTAATACACACACTCACTTCCAACTTTGCCGGGCCCTGTCTAAGAGCCAAATTCACAGAGGCTACTGCGCTCTTCACCTATCCTCGCCAACAATGAAAATGTTGCTGCGCAAGTGAGAGGGCGATGCCGGTAGACTTGGGTAGTTCATTGAACAAGCTCATGTAAGTGATCACGTGAACTAGTTGCAAATTTCAAACGAACTACTTGAACTATGTAAAATATTTGTCAAATTTATAAAATTTATTGAGAATGAAAAAATACCGAGAAACCAAAACGCGAGCTAAGGTAAAGTCTCTGCCAATCAGCGATAGCCATGGTGGAAAAAAATCACAAATTAGTGCTTTGCAATACCAAAAATGACTGCGAATATGGGTAGGCATCGAAATAACCACGCATAATTCGATAATTTTTGACACGAATTAGCAACTCCAACATGGATAGAAAAAGAACCTCGCTGAGCAAAATTGCCTCCTTTTTATACCTTTCATGAACATGAAATGGTATTATAACTTTGGTCCGATGTTTGTAAATATGAGAAGAAGAAGAGATAGACCCATCAATAAGTATACCGAAATGATCAGGATGACGAGATGAGTTGATTTAGCCATGTCCGTCTGTCCGTCTGTCCGTCTGTCCGTCTGTCTGTTTGAACGCAAACTAGTCCCTCAATTTTTGAGATATCTGGCTGAAATTTTGTATGTGGCCACCATTTTGTAATATAGGAATCATTTGTCGGAACTGACAAGATCGGACCAGTATAACATATAGCCCCCATACAACCGATTGTTCAGATATAAGGTTTTTTGGCCAAAACTTCCGCAATTAAAAAGTTAGGAACGTAAAATTTTGCAACTCGAGTAATTTCTATTTATGTAGTGTATATAGTGAAAATCAACGAGATCGGGCAAATGTAACATATAGCCCCCATACAACCGATTGTTCAGATATAAGAATTTTTGGCCAAAACTTCTGCAATTAAAAAGTTAGGAACGTAAAATTTTGCAACTCGAGTACTTTCTATTTATGTAGTGTATATAGTGAAAATCAACAAGATCGGGCAAATGTAACATATAGCCCCCATACAACCGATTGTTCAGATATAAGGTTTTTTGGCCAAAACTTCTGCAATTAAAAAGTTAGGACCGTAAAATTTTGCAACTCGAGTACTTTCTATTTATGTAGTGTATATAGTGAAAATCAACAAGATCGGGCAAATGTAACATATAGCCCCCATACAACCGATTGTTCAGATATAAGGTTTTTTGACCAAAACTTCCGCAATTAAAAAGTTAGGAACGTAAAATTTTGCAACTCGAGTACTTTCTATTTATGTAGTGTATATAGTGAAAATCAACAAGATCGGGCAAATGTAACATATAGCCCCCATACAACCGATTGTTCAGATATAAGGTTTCTTGGCCAAAACTTCTGCAATTAAAAAGTTAGGAACATAAAATTTTGCAACTTGAGTACTTTCAATCTATGTAGTGTGTAGAGGAAAATCAAGAAGATCGGGTAAATATAACATATAGCCCCATACAACCGGTTGTTCCGATATAAGGTTTTTTTGGCCAATACTTCCGCATTTAAAAAGTTAGGAACGTAAAATATTGCACCTTTAGTACTTTCTACATATGTAATGTGTATAGTGTAAGTCAGTACAATTGAACACGTATAATATATAGCCTCCATACAATCGATTGTTCCGATAACTCGGATCCTATTATTTTGTAAGTTTTTTTAAATTATAACAAAGATGTGTAATGTGTATAGTAAATATAGTTAAATTGACACAGGCTGTACTGGGGATCGAACAGTGAAAATCGTGACGCTTATTCATGAAAGGTATATAGCCTTCGGCACAGCCGAAGACAGCTTTCCTTACTTGTTTATTCTCTTTTTTGGTAAGCGGGACCCAGCAATTTCCCAAGATTTTATCCGCTGCTGGTTAGACGGGTTTGTACTATCGTACATAAGGTGGTGTTTGTTTCGTTTAAGAGTCTTCTTCAAAAACACGTTGAAAAGTGTGGGAGGAGGTATCAAGAGACTCTCTTCTGGATTATTGAGGCCAAAAGGCATTTTTTGATAACCCTCCCAACATTTTTGGGCGTGTGTTAGCAGTTATTTCCTAATGGAAGCACTTTAACAAATGGAAGCACTAGACAAACACGGTTCAGCTTTCTACGCCAAAGACTAACACACTTCGTTCTTTAGTCTTCCACCCAGAAAACTGAACCGTGTTAGTCTTCGACGCAGAGAACGAAACGTGTTAGTCTTCGACGTAGAGAACGAAACGTGTTAGTCTTCGTTGGGAGCGACGATATGTAGTATACATCAAGAACACCTAGCAAAACATTTTTAGCCTTTGTGCGGTCGCCCTTCTATGTGCTACTTGTATTGCTGTGGAGATTTTGTGTTTAAAACCCCCCTTATCTTTAAAGTAATTCTGCGGTGATTACATTTCCCTTTTGCAAATAAACGCAGCTTTAAAATTATGATATTAAAAAATAAATCCAAAGCTTACATATGTATGTATATCTTTAAATGTAAGCAGCTTGCATTTACCGCAGAGAACACTGAGAACTTTGTTAATTAAAAAGTAATTAAAATGCTTTGGTTAAACAAACAAAGGCTATGGTTCTTCTAGAAAAGAATAGCCAATTGAAGTTTAGTGGCGACAACAAAACCAACTGTAAGGACAAAGAGAATAAGAACAACAACAACAACGACAAAAGCAACAACAAATACACAATAATCACAAGAACCCAACAATTGCGGTAGAACCAACCGAAGAACAAAGGCAACAAACAAAAGACAAAAAGACAACAACAATTAAAGGCAAACGTAACCAATTGTAGCCATTTGTGTTAATTGCGGATGCCATAGGATGTGTAAACAACAAAAACAATAACAACAACAACCATCCTACCTGCGCTGTATAAATAGGGAAATAAACGTATCTAAAGAGAGTATGAATGAGGAAATGAAAGCGTAGCGTAATGAATAGAAAAAATGGCGGAGTACATGCACTTGTCCACATCTACAAACCTACTATATAAATAACTTAGTACAGTATATATGTAGGTAATAGCCGCGAATAATGTTTTAATTTTTTCAAACGTAATATAATAGAGTTCTCCTTCTTTGTATATAAAAGAGAAGTTAAGGAAAAAATCAGACGTTTTATCTTTGAAAATTGACAATAACAGATAAAAGTCGGGTTAGAAATAAATTGGTGACTTCTCCGACAAAGGTGATATTTAGCATAGAAAGATAATAAATTACAGTAAAAAAAATAATAATTACCTTATAAGAACAAATTATGAAACTATCTATTTTATTTTTTAATATATTTTTCTATATTTAATTATTTTTATTTTATTTTATTTTATTTTATTTTATTTTATTTTATTTTATTTTATTTTATTTTATTTTATTTTATTTTATTTTATTTTATTTTATTTTATTTTATTTTATTTTATTTTATTTTATTTTATTTTATTTTATTTTATTTTATTTTATTTTATTTTATTTTATTTTATTTTATTTTATTTTATTTTATTTTATTTTATTTTATTTTATTTTATTTTATTTTATTTTATTTTATTTTATTTTATTTTATTTTATTTTATTTTATTTTATTTTATTTTATTTTATTTTATTTTATTTTATTTTATTTTATTTTATTTTATTTTATTTTATTTTATTTTATTTTATTTTATTTTATTTTATTTTATTTTATTTTATTTTATTTTATTTTATTTTATTTTATTTTATTTTATTTTATTTTATTTTATTTTATTTTATTTTATTTTATTTTATTTTATTGTATTTTATTTTATTTTATTTTATTTTACGTTATTTTATTTTAATTTATTTTGTTTTGTTTTATCAATTTTTTTATATTTTTTTTTTATTTTTTTTATCTTATTCTTTTTTGGTTTTTTTTTTATTTTTTTTTTTTTTTTTTTATCTTATTCTTTTTTGGTTTTTTTTTATTTTTTTTTTTTTTTATTAAATTTTATTATTAACTTTTATTATATTGTTTTTTTTTTTCTTTTATTTTTAATGTATTGTTTTTCCTTTTTTTCTTTTTTCACGATCTGGATTTTCTGCAGAATACTTGAACCGCAATCACCTCAGACATTGGAAAATGTTAGTGAAATAAAGCCCATATCAGCGAAAAAAATTATATCTAAAAACAACAACAACATACGCCGCAGTAATCATAAACAAAAGCCAAATGAAGTTGGCATGCTCGCCGGGCCTTTTTTTAGTTCAACTTCGTTGTTTTTCTTGTACTTTCTTTTATTCTCAACTGTTGATGTTATTTGCGCGCACATTTTAGTTTGCCAACTCCTGCAGAATGAAATGGGTAAAGAAAAAAAAAAGATATCGCTCAAAATACAAAAGAGAAGCCAAGCAGCAGTTTTCATAACGTACAATGGGAGTGATTGTGGCAAGTTGAAGTGTACATAAATAGCATTCGTGTAAGAGAAGAGGAGTAGAAGAAGATGAAGAAGCTGCAGCATAGTTAGCCGGCTGGATATTTTGCTTGCGCAATTGTGCGAGTAGTAAAAATCAAATAAACCTGCCGTTCATAGAAAGGAAAATGCGAAAATAACTAGTATGTCAGTATGATTCCCTCCACGAATACAGAAAAAAGGGGTTCTGAATAAAATTTTCTGAAAAACAGCATTTCTTAATTTTTTTCCTTCGGAATTTATGTTCCTTCACACAAATACACACCTAAAGACATACTGAGTTGCGATTACAATGAACTCAAGCTCGCACCAGAAACAAAAACAAAATGCGTAAGCGTGATATCAAAAACGAAGCACAAAAGTAAAATGACAGGAACTCAGCAGCCAATGTCGGCATTTTGACAGGTTATCGCTAACTTCACGGGAAGGCAACGCCTGTCACTGTCATAAAAACGAGCAAATAACTCTGCTTATAAGGTTGCTGTTGGTTAAAAAAGTACCCCCTCTTTTAAATCGTTATAAGAAGAGTTTTTTATGGCAGGCAATTTTTCCCAATTGGCTGATATTACCCTTTTCAAAATTCTGCGACTCGGACAAAGCTATCGTTTTGCTAAATTGCCTATTCGTTTGAAAGAAATCAACTGCTGGAATATTGGGGAAGAGATGGTTTTGGTGCAGCCCATATCATTAAAAAAAAATAAAAGAATTAAAATAAAATAAAATAAAATAAAATAAAATAAAATAAAATAAAATAAAATAAAATAAAATAAAATAAAATAAAATAAAATAAAATAAAATAAAATAAAATAAAATAAAATAAAATAAAATAAAATAAAATAAAATAAAATAAAATAAAATTAAAAAAAATGAAATAAAATAAAATAAAATAAAATAAAATAAAATAAAATAAAATAAAATAAAATAAAATAAAATAAAATAAAATAAAATAAAATAAAATAAAATAAAATAAAATAAAATAAAATAAAATAAAATAAAATAAAATAAAATAAAATAAAATAAAATAAAATAAAATAAAATAAAATAAAATAAAATAAAATAAAATAAAATAAAATAAAATAAAATAAAATAAAATAAAATAAAATAAAATAAAATAAAATAAAATA
>CAXKVI010000003.1:19571533-19576533 GCA_964058755.1 Campiglossa producta
TTTATTTTATTTTATTTTATTTTATTTTATTTTATTTTATTTGATTTTATTTTATTTTATTTTATTTTATTTTTTTTTTATTTTTTTTTTTATTTTTATTTTATTTTATTTTATTTTATTTTATTTTATTTTATTTTATTTTATTTTTTTTATTTTTTATTTTATTTTATTCTAGTCTTCTCATCTTATTTTCAATAAAGAGCAAGACACTATCCTCAAAAATACTACATTTTAGTTTTATGTGCTAATAATATCAATAAGTATGTGCCCATTTGTACATATATACGTGCATATCCTGTAATTAGTTTTTAAACATATACATTTGCGGCTCGGCTAAAACAAATAGCAGTTAGGTAGAACTTTAATCACAATAGCCTACACATCAGCTAATATGCACGTACTTACCACTCTCGCACTCAAGTGCAAATACAGCTCTCCACCTCCTTTTATAATGTGCTGAGTTATATGTAGGTACTTATGCACTTGCTACCAAATGTTCATTGACGAACAGGTCAAGGCTGTGTGCTTTGCATGTGGGATATACTACAAATATAACTGAAACTCTCTTTTAAATATAAAAATAATTTAAAGAGAAAATGTGTGCCTTAGCGCTTGTTAAGTGAATTTTAATGGTCCCATTGGTGCTTTTATAGAATATATCTGTAGAAAATGTTGGATATTTTGAATGTTTGTGTATACTACAGTTTGAGGCTTGAGCTACATCTAGCTCAGATATATTCAGGCAAATGTGTTTTAAAGAGAGCTTATAGTTGAATGTAATATGATTTTAAGTAATTAGTCCCGCGGCAAAATCATTTAGCTTGTGTGTCTTATAAAAATGCGTTTCCTCTAACTATTCAATGCAGTTTGCTTCGAAAATATTTTTATTAGATTTACTTAATTTTATGTCTTGTGATTTCTAAGACAAAATCTAGCATTACTTCCAGTACCCCAATCAAAGCAGATTAAAAGTAGAAAACTAAGCGGTGCTTGTGCAAAACAACGTTAGGAACACTTTGGTCAATATTGAGATTGGCTTACCAGGGCCTCTGGGTACCCGGTTCCATTTATTTGTAAAAACAGAATTAGGTTTTGTGCAATAGAATATCACAAAACGAGCTGTGTTAACTGTCTATTCGATTTTGGCAGACCAATTTGAGGCACCGCGTAATCGCAGATCTGCCTTGCCCCTTCCATCAGAGTTGTGGTCGCCCTCTTCCTCTGCATCGCCATGGCGCGCCAACGAAAAAACTTTGGATCGAGTTTGAAAAATTTAAACATGCATGGATAAATCTCTTAAAATTAATGTTAGTTTCTAAAAATTTGTACAGTAATTTTTTTTCTTCATATTTTTTGGCCTTTCTACTACCTTTTTCTCTCTCGGCCTTATGCATTTGAAGTGAGCATTTGCTCAGACTTGATTTTTTGAGCAAAAGCGGATCAAATGTTTGACTTTTATACACACAGAGGAAATTGAGCTGGTGATGGATAAGAATTGAGAGTGATTTGGTCATATCAACCAATATATAGTTATATCAACCAAAATAACTGTTGATTCAACCAACATATCCATTCCCAGCTCATTTTTCTCTATGTACATAATTTGGTTTTTCTTTTTTTTTTGACGAATACTGAGATCAAGACAAATGAAAGAATAAATAATAGACTGCCGAGAGAGGGATAGATAGATGATAAAGAGAGACATAAATAGTATTAGTGTAAGAAATAACATAGACGGAGAGAGATGCAATATGGAAGAGATAATCTCAAAGGTAGCGGTGGAAGTAGAACGAAGGTGAGAGAAAAAAAAGGCGATCTCGATTTTTTGAGCAAAAGCTGTGTATTTTGTTTTTGATACACGGTTAAAAAAAATGAGCCTAAATTTTAAACTAGTATAAAGTTTAAGCGATTTTTTTAACTTTTTTTTTTGGAATATTTAAACCTTCCCCTTGGTTTCGATTTAAAATCTAAATGAAAAAGCAGTTTAATTTTTTTTTTTTTTGGTTTGTTTGAATGTAATTGAATTTTGCCCACAAAATCTTAATGTTCTGCATAGCTCAGCGGTAGAGCAGTCGGCTGTGACTCAGCGCTTTCGCTCGAATCCTGCCAAGTGCCACATTTTTTTTTAATTTTATTTTATTCTTAAAATTTTTCGGTTTAAAATTAAAATTTTCTGGTTTGAAAATAAAAACTTTTCGGTTTAAAATAAAAATTTTTTTGTTTGAAAATTAAAACTTTTCGGTTTAAAATTAAAATTTTTTGGTTTGAAAATAAAAGGAGTTAAGTAGGTTGATGATAATGATGATGATGATGATGATGATGATGATGATGATGATGATGATGATGATGATGATGATGATGATGATGATGATGATAATGATGATGATGATGATGATGATGATGATGATGATGATGATGATGATGATGATGATGATGATGAAGATGATGATGATGATGATGATGATGATGATGATGATGATGATGATGATGATGATGATGAAGATGATGATGATGATGATGATGATGATGATGATGATGATGATGATGATGATGATGATGATGATTTCAGGAAAATATTTACTTACCCTTCTGTCTGTTTATGCTTACTTTTAAAATGTGACACGAATACAGAAAAATAAAAAAATAAAATATTTTAGTGTTCATAAATCCTCTTGATTATTTCTACTATTCTAATGGATTTTTCGATTTCAACTTTTTTCCTCTGAATTTCTGAATTTTCAACTTTCTATGCTTAAATACTGAAACGAATCTGCTAACAATTGACTAAATCACCAACAAACGAACCAACGCAACAAAAACTGCAACACACACAACTTTGTGCCAACTGTTGTCCACGATTTTTTGCAACAACAACAACAACAACAATTACAACAATTGTAATGCCCAACACCTGGCAACAAAACAAAAAATTCCTCAAATCCTTAAAACACTCTGTGACTATTTGAATGCATAACTTTGTGTTTATGTGTGTGTGTGTACGTATATGTGCGCCAAATGGAACAACAACGCTGAATGCAATTGAAATTCCACAAAAATACCAATGCGCCGCGCCTCGTATACGCGATGAATGGCGATGGCGAATGTTGCAGCCAACGGCAGGTGGGAAAGAAAAAGTAGTAAAATCGGGTCCGAAAAAACCGACTAAAACTGGCAAAAAAGCAAAAATCGGCATAGCAGTAAGTGGCTACAAAAAACAAAATATATTTTGTCAAACTTTTTTATATTTGTTGAATTTGTTCAAAAAATGTTTGAATTTAATTGTTTTTGGAATGTTTTTGCTGAGCTTAAAAGCGCTAGCATTTAAATTTGGTATTTTTGTAAAAAAAAAAAACAATTTTTTAATATTTAAATCACCAGCATTTTTCACGTAAACAGTCGTCATACAGCTCATGCATTGATGCATAAACAAAACAAAAATATTATAAAAAATTTATGAAGCGAAATATTTTTAAATTGGATTTTTAATGCAGCAATAAGTTTTTTTTTCTTTTGACTTAAAATTTCACTGAAATTCATCAAATGAATTTTTTTATTGCAAAATCATTTTTTCCAACAGCGTAAAATTTTCATAACAAAATAGAATGCATTTTCATAAATAATTTCACTAACGCTGCCATACAAAATATGACATTTGATTGCTATTTGATCAGAAAATTTATAAAAAAAATATCACAAACATATTTACTCTTGTACACATTTACTTGCATTCAACATTATTGTCATTGCTGTCGTTGTTTTGCCAACGCTGCTACTGCTGCTGCTGCTCTTATTCTTGCTGCCGCCGATGCCGCCATATTGCATTTGAAACCATCAACATCAAGCACCACGAAACATTTGCCATACTACATTCATTGCTTGCTAAGTACACAAGCATTGCATTTTTGTTGTTGTTGTTGTGTTTTTGCTTTTACTGTTATTGATATTAAACAATGTGAAACCATAAATTTTGCATATTTGAACACAATATGTGAGTTTGCCTGGCAGGCATTTGCTTAGTAGCAATATATGTATGACAAACATGCCTGCAGTCGAACGAACTCGGTTTAAACTACTTCAAAACTGATAAGAACAGCAAAACCAACTAGCAAGAGTTTTATCTAGAGAGTTTGTACTTTTAGAATATTTTTTTAATTTAATTTAATTTTATGAACATGAAATGGTATTATAACTTTGGTCCGATGTTTGTAAATATGAGAAGAAGAAGAGATAGACCCATCAATAAGTATACCGAAATGATCAGGATGACGAGATGAGTTGATTTAGCCATGTCCGTCTGTCCGTCTGTCCGTCTGTCTGTTTGAACGCAAACTAGTCCCTCAATTTTTGAGATATCTGGCTGAAATTTTGTATGTGGCCACCATTTTGTAATATAGGAATCATTTGTCGGAACTGACAAGATCGGACCAGTATAACATATAGCCCCCATACAACCGATTGTTCAGATATAAGGTTTTTTGGCCAAAACTTCCGCAATTAAAAAGTTAGGAACGTATAATTTTGCAACTCGAGTAATTTCTATTTATGTAGTGTATATAGTGAAAATCAACGAGATCGGGCAAATGTAACATATAGCCCCCATACAACCGATTGTTCAGATATAAGAATTTTTGGCCAAAACTTCTGCAATTAAAAAGTTAGGAACGTAAAATTTTGCAACTCGAGTACCTTCTATTTATGTAGTGTATATAGTGAAAATCAACGAGATCGGGCAAATGTAACATATAGCCCCCATACAACCGATTGTTCAGATATAAGGTTTTTTGGCCAAAACTTCTGCAATTAAAAAGTTAGGACCGTAAACTTTTGCAACTCGAGTACTTTCTATTTATGTAGTGTATATAGTGAAAATCAACGAGATCGGGCATATGTAACATATAGCCCCCATACAACCGATTGTTCAGATATAAGGTTTCTTGGCCAAAACTTCTGCAATTAAAAAGTTAGGAACGTAAAATTTTGCATCTCGAGTACTTTCTATT
>CAXKVI010000003.1:19579033-19614033 GCA_964058755.1 Campiglossa producta
TTTTATTTTATTTTATTTTATTTTATTTTATTTTATTTTATTTTATTTTATTTTATTTTATTTTATTTTATTTTATTTTATTTTATTTTATTTTATTTTATTTTATTTTATTTTATTTTATTTTATTTTATTTTATTTTATTTTATTTTATTTTATTTTATTTTATTTTATTTTATTTTATTTTATTTTATTTTATTTTATTTTATTTTCTTTTCTTTTATTTTATTTTATTTTATTTTATTTTATTTTACCTTTATTTGTTTTTATTTTTTTTAATTTTATTTTTTTTATTTAAGTTTATTTTATTTTATTTTATTTTATTTTATTTTATTTTATTTTATTTTATTTTATTTTATTTTATTTTATTTTATTTTATTTTATTTTATTTTATTTTATTTTATTTTATTTTATTTTATTTTATTTTATTTTATTTTATTTTATTTTATTTTATTTTATTTTATTTTATTTTATTTTATTTTATTTTATTTTATTTTATTTTATTTTATTTTATTTTATTTTATTTTATTTTATTTTATTTTATTTTATTTTATTTTATTTTATTTTATTTGACTTTATTTTATTTTATTTTATTTTATTTTATTTTATTTTATTTTATTTTATTTTACTTTATTTTATTTTACCTTATTTTTTTTTTTGTTTCATTTTATATCTACGAGCAACTTGGGTTTTTTAACTACTGTTTTTTCTGACTAGTTTCTTGTTCTATTGCTGGGTTAACCCATTAGTGCATACATTCAAAATCCTCAATACTCTCTGGAAATTCTGAGAATGTAGCGAACACACGCATACATACAACAACATCTAACAGTCGTCTCAATATACCACATTTCGCATATAGCCCTCGCGAAGTTATGCCATGCATTTCATGTATTTAAGCTCCCGTTTTTGTTATTCAAATTTTTTTTTTAGTAAATACCATTGCAGGATATCATGGCATTTCCGATTATTATTACATTTTACTTCGATAACATTTATGCTATTTTTGCATGTTTTAAGCTGTTCGCTATATTTACATATGTTATTATGTGTGTGTGTATATCTAAAGCAGTGAACGGCAAAAAGGGGCCGCTTGCCGATTTAACATTTTTCAATATCTTTTTCAAATCCAAAAAATTAAATCTTCATTACTTGACCGTTACAACTTGCAATTCGTCCCAAATGAATTAAATTTTGTTGAATTGTTAGTTCTAAATATTTTCATTATCATTATTGATTAAATTTAATGAACAATTTTCCTGTCCATTTTTGCATTGCTCCAAAAAGAGCTCATACATTTTATTATAATTTTACAAAATTTGTTAATATTGAAGTACTTTTCATGAACTCTATCACCATTAATAAAATCAATAAAGCATCTAACCACAAATACCCACAAAGAGTGCTTTGCTTAATTTCTACTTTCAAATAGGTCACACGTTATATATGTTTGTAATTTAATTAATTACTGCGTGGTATGAAAATTCATAAAATTTAATAGCTATTTGCAATAAATAAATTTGAAACTATAAAGAGAATATATTACTTAATATAGGTTTTACTGCTTGCTGGTAGATGTTGCCGCGATTGTATGTATGAACTACATGCCAAGTATTGAAATGAACTAGTTGCAAACTACTTCAATATTAGTATGAATGCAAAGCCTAAACAGTCAAGTGTAACTTTTTCATATAATGATATGATATTTTTCACCTTGTTCTAAGAATCGATGATCCCCAAAGAAATTGTACCAATATATTACAATTATCCGTAGTATAGAAGCTAAATCCCTTGTGGTATAGACGGTAGTATTGATAGTATACATAGAGAAAAATGAGCTGGGAATTGATAAGAATTGACCGTGATTTTAATTGAATCAACCCATATTTTGGTTGAATCAACAGATAGTTTGGTTGATATAACTATATTTTGGTTGATATAACCAAATCACTGTCAATTCTTATCCATTAATAAAAAAAAAAAAATGAAACATATTTTCTATCCCTGGAAAAGTTATGTATAGCCCTGTCTCCCATAACACTTTTGTAGAACGCCTTCTGCTTTCAAAAAAACTACCTAATTGAAAATGTTAACCTGTGCACAGTAATAAAAATCCGAAAATGGGCTCGAAAAAGCACCAGCATGATCCCGAAATGGTATTTAAAAAGCAGAGACTTGTAACAAAACCTTGTAGATATAGAAGCGAAACTCCATTTCTGCCGTTATGGTTCCGAGTAACGTCGAAATACAGACTTATAATTAGAAATTAAATGATTGGAACGGTTGCAATGAGTAAGAGAAGAAGAACGAGAGAGAGAAAGAAACGAAATCTATAACAAAACTGTAACAAAATCTTAAAGTACAGAAACAAAACTTGTAACGAAACCTCAGTAACAAAACTGTAACGTTTCCGGCGTATAGAAACTGAAACGAAGCTTTAACAAAAACTCTATTCAACTTCTACTGTTGAGTTATTATTTATAGTTCAAAGAAAAAAACTTTTGTTTGTTACGTGGATTTCGCTACAAGTTTTGTTTCTATACTTAAACATTTTGTTACAGTTTTGTTACAAGTTTTGTTTTTATACCGAATTATTTTGTTACACTTTAGTTACAGTTTTGTTACAGTTTTGTTACAATTTTATTCCACTTTTGTTACAGTTTTGTTACAGTTTGATTTCAGTTTTGTTACAGTTTGGTTACAGTTTTGTTGCAGTTTTGGTACAGTTTTGAACCAGTTTGGTTACAGTTTTGTTACAATTTTGTTACAGTTTTGTTACAGTTTTGATAGTTTTGTTACAGTTTTCTTACAGTTTGGTTACAGTTTTGTTACAGTTTTGTTACAGTTTTGTTACAGTTTTGTTACAGTTTTGTTACAGTTTTGTTACAGTTTTGTTACAGTTTTGGTACAGTTTGGTTACAGTTTTGTTACAATTTTGTTACAGTTTTGTTACAGTTTTGTTACAGTTTTGTTACAGTTTTGTTACAGTTTTGTTACAGTTTTGTTACAGTTTCGTTACAGTTTTGTTAGTTTTGTTACAGTTTTGTTACACTTTAGTTACAGTTTTGTTACACTTGTGTTACTGTTTTGTTACAGTTGTGTTACTGTTACAGTTTTGTTACAGTTTTGTTACAGTTTTATTACAGTCTTGTTACAGTTTTGTTACAGTTTTGTTACAGTTTTGTTACAGTTTTGTTACAGTTTTGTTACAAGTTTTGTTTCAATACTGAAGAATTTTTGTTACAGTTTTGTTACAATTATGTTACATTTTTGGTATAGTTTTGTTACGGTTTTGTTACAGTTTTGTTACAGTTTTGTTACAATTTTGTTACAGTTTTGTTACAGTTTTGTTACAGTTTTGTTACAATTTTGTTACAGTTTTGTTACGATTTCATTCAACTTTCAAATACAAGGTGTCTGTCGATCGATTTGCTATTTACACGGTAAAACGACCAGAAAATCTACCCGTGTAAATCAGCCTTTACGACTAATGTTACAAAAGAGTAGCGTTTATTTAATTACTCAGTAATACCTAAAAATTCCCAAACTATTGAAAAATCAATAGCACAAATTCGGAATTTTTTGGGTTCATTTCGCGATTTTAGCGATAATTTCTGAACTTTCGGGATTGTTTTCGGGATCCTTTCTGAACTTTTTTCAAATCATTTCGGGATGATTTTCGGAATTTTTGGGATCGTTTCGGGACTTTTTTGGAATAACTTCAGTACTTTTTCGGGATGTGCTTCAGACTTTTTTGGGATCATTTCGGGATGGATTTAGGGATCAGTTCTGAAGTTGTTGGGATCACTTCGGGATGATTTTCGGAACTATTTTGCGACCATCTCGGGACTTTTTTAGGATAATTTCAGTTCTTTTCGGGATATGTTTCGGATTCTTTGGGATTATTTCGGGGCTTTTTTGGGATTATTTCTGGATTTTTTGGGGTCATTTTGGAATTTTTCGGCATCGTTGCGAAATGATTTAAGGGAAGATTTTGGGACTATTTTGGGGAAATGAGCACGAAAAGCTGTGGACCATATCCCGAAGAAGTACTGAAATTATAAAAAAAAAATCCCGAAATGGGCCCAAAATAGCTCCTAAACTGACCCAAAAACCTCCCAAAATGGTCCCAAAATAGTGCCGAAAACCATCCCAAAAAGGTGCCGAAAAAGTTCTAAAATAATCCCAGGAAATTCCAGAATGATCCCGAAAAATTTCGAAACATATTCCGAAATGGTACCGAAGAAGTTATACTGTCCCACAACTTTGGGTTTTTTTTTTTTTGCTACAAAACAACAACACCAAAAAAATATATACGCTGAAAGCACAAACATATCTACTATCCATAATCAAATTAAAATTTTTAAAACTAAATTCATGCCAGAAAATCGCCAATTGCTTTGCTAACTAACACCCGTAAGATCAGTAATTAAACTATAAATTGATTTTTAGCTTAAACGATTTTTTTTTGTATGTACATAAATTTAAGCACGTACCAAATCATCAACGCACGTTGAGCAATTAAATAAAGTTTTTAGGCATTTTTAAATTAATGACTTTATAACCAAACGAGAGCGATGTGCTTAATTACAGCGAACGGTTTAGCAATCATTATGAGCTTGGAGGGCACTGGGCAATTTTTTATTTTTTTTTGCACAGAAATTCTGTCTCTCTATTAATTCGGCAGATAGTGTGATAATTGGTGCTATCAGTGGCGGGTCCAAGATTTTGAAAAGGGGGGCTCAATTGTTTTTTTTTTCGAGGACATTTTTGATTTTAAAAACTTGTATTTTAGGGTTTTTTTTTTAAAGATATGTACCTACATTTTTTGGTACGGGCAATGTCCAATTCAAGGTATCACGTAATTTTTCCCATATTTTGTTGTATATTTTTTACTATATTTTTTATGTATTTTTTACTATATTTTTTGGATTTTTTTTTCTGTAATTTTTACTATGTTTTTTTTTAGTAACTTTTATTATATTTTTATTATATTTTTTGTGTTAATTTTTAATATATTTTTTTAATAAATTTTACTATCTTGTTTGTGTATTTTTAACTATATTTTTTGTGTATTTTTTTCTATATTTTTTGAATAAATTTTACTATATTTTTTGTGTATATTTTTACTATGTTTTTTTTTTTAGTTACTTTTACTATATGTTTACCATATTTTTTGTGTAAATTTTTAATACATTTTCTAATAAAATTTACTATCTTTTTCGTGTAATTTTGACTATATTTTTTGTGTAATTTTTTTCTATATTTTTTGTATGAATTTTATTATCTTTTTTGTGTAATTTTTACTATGTTTTTTTTTTTTAATAACTTTTGCTATATTTTTTATATTTTTACGATATTTTTTAAATAAATTTTACTATCTTTTTTGTGTAATTTTTACTATATTTTTTGTATATTTTTTTGTATATTTTTTGTATGAATTTTAATATCTTTTTTTTTTGTAATTTTTACTATGTTTTTTCGTAACTTTTCTATATTTTTTGTGAAAATTTTTACTATAATTTTTGTATAAATTTTACTATCTTTTTTGTGTAATTTTTACTATATTTTTTTGTGTATTTTTTTCCATATTTTTAGTATGAATTTTACTATCTTCTTTGTTAATTTTTACTATGTTTTTTTAGTAACTTTTACTATGTTTTTACTATATGTTTTGTATAATTTTTTAATATATTTTTATATATTTTACCATCTTTTTTGTGTAAATTTTACTATATTTTTTGTGTATATTTTTACTATGTTTTTTTTTTTTTTAGTTACTTTTACTATATGTTTACTATATTTTTTGTGTAAATTTTTAATACATTTTTTAATAAAATTTACTATCTTTTTCGTGTAATTTTGACTATATTTTTTGTGTAATTTTTTTCTATATTTTTTGTATGAATTTTATTATCTTTTTTGTGTAATTTTTACTATGTTTTTTTTTTTTAATAACTTTTGCTATATTTTTTATATTTTTACTATATTTTTTAAATAAATTATACTATCTTCTTTGTGTAATTTTTACTATATTTTTTGTATATTTTTTTCTATATTTTTTGTATGAATTTTAATATCTTTTTTTTTGTAATTTTTACTATGTTTTTTCGTAACTTTTCTATATTTTTTGTGAAAATTTTTACTATAATTTTTGTATAAATTTTACTATCTTTTTTGTGTAATTTTTACTATATTTTTTTGTGTATTTTTTTCCATATTTTTAGTATGAATTTTACTATCTTCTTTGTTAATTTTTACTATGTTTTTTTAGTAACTTTTACTATGTTTTTACTATATGTTTTGTTAATTTTTTAATATATTTTTATATATTTTACCATCTTTTTTGTGTAATTTTTACTATGTTTTTTAGTAACTCTTCTATATTTTTACTATATTTTTTGTGTAAATTTTTACTATAATTTTTGTATAAATTTTATTATATTTTTTGTGTAATTTTTATTATATTTTTTGTGTAATTTTTACTATGTTTTTTTTTTTAATAACTTTTGCTATATTTTTTATATTTTTACTATATTTTTTAAATAAATTTTACTATCTTTTTTGTGTAATTTTTACTATGTTTTTTCGTAACTTTTCTATATTTTTTGTGAATATTTTTACTATAATTTTTGTATATATTTTACTATCTTTTTTGTTTAATTTTTACTATATTTTTTGTGTATTTTTTCCATATTTTTAGTATGAATTTTACTATCTTCTTTGTTAATTTTTACTATGTTTTTTTAGTAACTTTTACTATATTTTTATTATATTTTTTGTGTTAATTTTTAATATATTTTTTTAATAAATTTTACTATCTTTTTTGTGTATTTTTAACTATATTTTTTGTGTATTTTTTTCTATATTTTTTGAATAAATTTTACTATATTTTTTGTGTATATTTTTACTATGTTTTTTTTTAGTAACTTTTCTATATTTTTACTATATTTTTTGTGTAAATTTTTACTATAATTTTTGTATAAATTTTATTATATTTTTTGTGTAATTTTTACTATATTTTTTGTGTATTTTTGTCTGTATTTTTTATGAATTTTACTACCTTTTTGTGTAATTTTTGCTATGTTTTTTTTTTAGTAACCTTTCTATATTTTTACTATATTTTTTGTGTATTTTTTTCTGTATTTTTTTAATAAATTTTACTATCCTTTTTGTGTAATTTTTACTAATTTTTTTGTATAATTTCACTGTAGTTTTTTATGTAGTTTTTACTATATTTATTTACTATATTTTTATTTCATTTATTTTATTTATTTTGGTGTCGTATGTCGTATGTCGAAAACCACCCCCGTGGATCCGCCCCTGGGTGCTATAGATAGTTAGAATGGTCTATGAACCTCTTTTTGAATGACAATTTTTATTCTTTTTAGAAAGATTTTTTGCAGTATTTTAGAGGAAAGAAATTTTAAATACTTTTCAAAACCACTTTTTGTAAGGCGTTTATGCCCAGGGGAATGATGGCGGCTTTAGGGTTAATTAGAGCTTTAGGATGCAAATTATTTCTGCGCTTATCATATAACTCACATGCAAATTACAGCTACATACATACTAGTTACATACATCCCATATTTCCTCATCCAAGCCCTCAATTTATAAGTGTTCGAAATTAATGAAATTTACCTAAATACCTCACCTACCTTATAACCGTTTACTTATTTGTACACCGAAAAAAAATCGTGCTATTAATTTATAATTTTTTTTTTTCTTTCTTTTTTTCCTCTCTACTCAAAAAAGGTGCCGCCCACTAACCAAACAAAACTCGAGGGCGAAAAGGTAATATTCTCGTGCGAAGCGAAAGCGATGCCCGGCAATGTTACCGTTAGATGGTTTCGCGAGGGCTCTCCCGTACGGGAGGTGGCCTCATTGGAGACGCGTGTCACCATACGCAAAGATGGTTCGCTAATTATTAATCCAGTTAGCGCCGATGATTCCGGTCAATATTTGTGTGAGGTGACGAATGGCATTGGAGATCCGCAAAGTGCTTCGGCTTATTTAAATATTGAATGTAAGTAAAAAATATATTTTTATTGCTTATTAATTATAAATTATTAAATGAAAATAGTTATTTTAATTAAAAATCAGCAAATATTTCGGGATATTTATTTGTTTTAGACTTTGTTGATTTTTTGCTCTCCGGATATTTATCGAAATTCGATAAATCTTCCATATTTGCGATCACGGGTACATAAGGTGGTATAATCTGTTGATTTAGTAAGCCATACCAATCGGTGCCCTTAAACCATTCATGGTTTTTGATATCCTTTTGAGCGTTTGTTAAACAACCAAGCCTATAATATAAATTATAATTTTTTTTTATTCAATATATATATCAAATTTACCCACTAAAAAGCCATATTACGCACCTCTTTGAGGGATCAACAACTAAGATTCGTTGTATTAAATCCTTCAGACTTGGCGGAAATGTTGCCGGAATTTTATACGCAGCCTCGCATATTTTACCGTACATTACCATTACGTCCCGATTATATTCGGCGAATGGTGAATTGCCAGAAATAAATTCAAAAAGTAATACACCGAAAGCCCACCAATCGACGCTTGTGGAATATGGTTTCGATTTGATCAGTTCTGGTGCGAGATATTCGGGTGTGCCACATAATGTCATTGTACGAGTTTCCACTTTCTGAAAAATAGAAGAGAAGATTAGGTGATGCGAGTATTGAAAATATTGTTATGAACTATTTCATAAGCGAAGCAAAAAAGGAGTTAAAAAAATATTCTAATTAGTTTGATTTCCATTTCAAAGTTTATTCCAATTCTAGTTTTTCAATTAATTTCTTGCAATTTTATTTCCATTACGTCCAATTTCGTTCCGGTTTCGTTAAATTTAGTTTCGATTTCGTTCACTTTCGCTTCGTTTCATTCAATTACGATTTTTATTTCGTTTTTAATGGGATTTTGGTCTCTTTCCCATTGAGGTTTCATTCCCGGACTCAGTTTTTTGCTGACTTTTTTTCTTTCCCATTAAAGTTTCACTTCTCGACTCATATTATGCCGACTTTGATTTGCGTTCCGACTCATTTCGGTTCATTTGGATTTCTACTCCGGGTTCTTTACCCTTTAGTACTCTTTCCGATTTGCGTTTCCTTTCCATTTAGGTCCCATTTCGATTTATGTTCCCATTTCGATTTAAGAGTCCCATTACGGTTTGCGTTTCTTTCACATTTAGGTCCCATTCCGAATTGCGTTTCTTTCCCATTTAGTTCCCATTCCGAATTGCCTTTCTTTCCCATTTAGTTCCCATTCCGAATTGCGTTTCTTTCCCATTTAGTTCCCATTCCGAATTGCGTTTCTTTTTCATTTAGTTCCCATTCCGAATTGCGTTTCTTTTCCATTTAGTTCCCATTCCGAATTGCGTTTCTTTTCCATTTAGTTCCCATTCCGAATTGCGCTCCTTTCCTATTTAGGTCCCATTCCGATTTGAGTTTCTTTCCCATTTAGGTCCCATTCCGATTTGCGTTTCTTTCACATTTAGGTCCCATTCCGAATTGCGTTTCTTTCTCATTTAGTTCCCATTCCGAATTGCGTTTCTTTCCCATTTAGTTCCCATTCCGAATTGCTTTTTTCCCATTTAGTTCCCATTCCGAATTGCGTTTCTTTTCCATTTAGTTCCCATTCCGAATTGCGTTTCATTCCCTTTTAGTTCCCATTCCGAATTGCGTTTCTTTCCCATTTAGTTCCCATTCCGAATTGCGCTTCTTTCCCATTTATGTAGGTCCTATTCCGATTTGCGTTTCTTTCCCATCTAGGTCTCATTCTGATTTGCGTTTTTCCCCCATTTAGGTCCCATTCCGATTTGCGTTTCTTTCCCATTTAGGTCCCATTACCACTTGCGTTTCTTTTCCATTTAGGTCTCATTCCGATTTTTATTTCTTTCTCATTTAGGTCCCATTCCGATTTGGGTCTCTTTCCGATTTAAGTCCCATTCCGATTTGCGTTTCTTTTCCATTTAAGTAGCATTCCGATTTTCGTCTCTTTCCCATTTAAATCCCATTCCGATTCGCGTTTCTTTTCCATTTAAGTACCATTCCGATTTGCGTTTCTTTTCCATTTAAGTAGCATTCCGATTTTTGTCTCTTTCCCATTTAAGTCCCCTTCCGATTCGTACCATTCTTATTTTCTTTTCTTTTCCATTTAAGTCCCAATACGATTTGGGTCTCTCTCCAATTTATGTCCCATTCAGATTTGGGTCTCTTTTCCATTTAAGTCCCATTCCATATTGCGTTTCTTTCTCATTTAGGTCCCATTCCGATTTGCGTTTCTTTTCCATTTAAGTCCCATTCGGATTTCCGTTTGTTTTCCATTTAAGTAGCATTCCGATATTTGTCTCTTTCCCATTTAAGTCCCCTTCCGATTCGCTTTTCTTTCCTATCAAAGAATCATTCCTAGCCTCGGATTTTTCCCGGCTTAATTTTTACTTCCATTTAGGTTTCATTCCTCGTCTCAGCTTTCTTCTGTTTCAGTTTTAACCAGATTTCCGTCTTATTTAGCTTTCATTACAATTTTCGTTTCAGTTCGTTTCAAATTACGGCTTATACCCTATTATTTTCCGGGGTTTCTGTTTGATTTACAGGTCGTTTGGTTCAGTTAATGTTTTCTTTTTCCGATTTCAGTTGCATTCTGATTTCCGATTTCAGTTGCATTCTGATTCCCTTTTACTTCCCTTAAATTTTAGTTCGATAAAGATTTGACTCCTAGGCCGTTTTCCTATTCGGTTACATTCCAATTTCCGTTTTATTCCGAAATCACTAACGGATTCGTTCCACTCCTCGTTCAATACCGAGATCGTTTACGGTTTTGTTCCGGTGTTGTTCCGGTTTTGGTCCTCCGTTCTAATCGGTTTTCTTCTCGTCCCGATTTCAGTTTGAATTCATTTTCTGTTATTGTATCGGTTCCTTTCCAATTTCGGTTTCACTGCCTTCGGTGGTATTCAAAATCCGGTTTCCGGTTTCCGCTTCAGGTAAGTTCTGGGTTCCGTTTTCGGCTTCACTTTAATTTTTATTCCCATTTCCGTTTTATTAAAAGTTCTGTTTCAGTTTCGGCTTCGTTCCGATTTCCATTTTATTTAAATTTGGGATTCGTTTTGATTTCAGTTTCATTCAGTTTTCTGTTTGGTTCCGATTTCCGTTTTACTCGTTCGGATATAGCGTAGCGGATTTCTTGACGTAAAAGTCGAATATTCCTGGTGCAACACCGCTGGGTGGGGTTCGCTACACTGACCGAAAATGCTTTGTACTTCCAAACAATATGGTTAAGACATTGATAGATCGGGGACTAAAAAACTCACAATTTATGAAAAAAAAATGTTAATCGACTCTACATCCACGAGTTATTATTACTTGCCTGCGACTAGATCTCTTTGACTACATAGTTTCGGGAACTTACCTTCGCAAATCCAAAATCAGTTATTTTGAGATAACCCTTTTTGTCTATTAATATGTTTTCTGGTTTCAAATCACGATAAAGCAATTGCAAATTATGTAAATATTCCAGACCAAGAAATACCTGAGCACCGTAAAAACGCGCTTGCTTCTCTGAAAACTTTCGCACTCTAAAAAAGGATAAAAGTGGAATTAGCCTCAATTTAAATATAAAAAAATTTATTTTGTGTTATACTTTCGATGATAGGTAAATAGTTCACCGCCATTAATGAATGGCAAGCCAAAAATCAAATGATCAAAATCCTTACGACAAAAATCCATCATAACCACATAAGGGAAATCTATGCTCATCAGAACGCGTTTTTCATTGAAAATATGTGGCACTTGTTTGGTTTTAACGACCATTTCTTTTGCAACAAATTTTGCTGCATAATAATTGCCTGTTGACTTTTCGCGCACCAATTTCTGAAGATAAAGAAATGTTGCATGTTTTTTAAGATTAACAACTTTCACGTCCAATGAGTCATATGTGACTCATGAGAGCGTATTGAAGTAAGTTCATGAGTCACATGTGACTCATTTCTCTATACTTGAGAATATGTTCATATTACTCAGTTAAGCAATACAAAAAACTGGGCATTTTCAAAGCGCTTTCTATGGGGACAAGAATATTTTCACTTACAACACGTCCAAATGAACCAGCTCCAATTGTCGCCAATTCATCAAAACCGTCTAGTCCCGTGGAAGGCGATGGTTGCATTTTATTCCACTTTTTCATGAAATTTTCTTTAAACACCACCAAAAGCATATCGTAATCCACTTTACCGCTAAAGCTAAGGTTAACAGCTAAAATCTCGAAGAAAACAGAATTAAACAAAAATTTTTCGTTGATCTAGGACTCCCTTGAGCCTCCTCAACACAAAATTCCATATGCTCCTACCTTTATTTGCTTTCTCTACAGCGAACGTTTTTAGTTCACCCTCTTGCAGATCTGTATCGGATCTGTCCATATTTACCAGTTCCATTTGGTGTGCCATTGTTCTTGCGTGAAAGCAACCACTTCAAAGATCTTCGAGCAAGCGCTTTTATGATTTTTTTTAAAATAATTTTGTTTTCAGTAAACAAAAATATAAAATTGAAATGAAATGTCAAGAACAATATATTCCAATTAGAAATTCAAGCAATTATCTGTGTTGATAAACAACATGAAAATATTTGCTGCTTTGAACAAAAATATTTATACCTAGCTGCGAATTGTAAAAAAAATTAAAAAAAGTGCTGAGAATTCGTTCTGTTTTCGTTGTTCCAAAATTACTTTATGCATCGATAAGACCTTGGTTAAGGTTCCAGAATCGTTTCGATCTCATATTCGGTCGAATTCGGTTCCGTTAACAATTATGTTTCCATTTCATTCCCATTTCGTTTTCACCTTCATTATTGGTAAAGGTTTCGCTTTCTTTTTGTTTTCGATTTTTGTTTGGTACCGATTCCGCCTTTCTACTATTCTATCTTTCTTCCTGCTATAGTTTTAGCGGGTTTCGATTCCTGCTTCCTTCTCTTTTTATTTTAGGTTTCACTTCTTTCTTACGCTTCCGTTCTAGTTTCGAGTTCATTACGATCCTGTTAATATATGTATATTTATCAGAATTTAATTTCAGCTTCCAATTCCAATTCCGATTTAGTTATATTCCGATTTTTAATTTCATCCAATTTGCTCTCTTTCTGCGACCTTGGTTAAAGTTCCGGACTCGTTCCGTTCTCGTTTTCGGTCGAACTCGGTTTCTTTAAGAATTAAGTTTCGGTTTCATTCCGATTTCGTTTTAACCTTCGATCTAATTTATAATTATCCATTTTTTTCATTATTGGTAAAGGTTTCGCTTTCTGGCTGTTTACCACTTCTCTTTGGTACCGCTTCCGTCTTCCCACTATTTTTGTCCTCTCTCTTCCTGTCATACATAGTTTTAGTGGTGTTTCGATTCCTGTTTCATTCTCATTTTATTTCAGGCTTGGGATCCGTTTTTTCGGCTCCGTTCCAGCTTTGATTGCATTCCTATTCGGTTAAAATATATTTCATAATTTCATTTCAGCTTGCAATTCCGATTTTTAATTCCTTCCAGTTTGCTCTCTTTCTGCGTTCTCATTCATTTCTACGGAGGTTGGCCCCAATTATTCTCCCATTTTCTTATATGTTTCAGTTTCTTTCTTTTAATAATGCGTTTCGGGCTCCGATTTTGGTTTCGTTCTCTTTTTATTGAAGGTTTCGAACTGTTCTTCTATCGCGTGCCACTTCAATTTCGCTCGCATTTTGGTTGAGATTTCTTTTTTAATTGGATTCATCTTGGCCTCAGTCTCGGGTTTGCTCCGATTTCATTTTCTTGACGGTTCCCGTTTCTTTTTATTTTTCCGTTTCCTTATCATACCAGCTTCTATTGTGTTTCAATTTCATTTTATTCCCGCATTTATTAAAGGTTTTTACGTTTTTCCATTGTTTGTATTCCTAATTTGATTACGTTTCATTCTGATAGAGATTTATTTCTGAAAATTATTTAAGCTTCGTTTTAATTTTATTTCAACTCCGTTAGCTTTCCATTTTCCTGCGTTCGTCTTCGTTATCATTTCAGTTTGAACTAATTTCTGGTTTAATTATGTCCAATTTTTGTTGAGTACTGCTTTAATCTCAGTTTTTCTTCATTTAACCTTCGTAGGCCCTTTGGGTCAAATCTGACCCATTTTAGAAAGATAGTCGTTTTTCCTGCAAAAGTTTTTAGTCAATGTTTCTGCTATTTTGTGACTTTTATTTATTTTCGAACATTAAAAGGTACTAATGATTTCGGCCTCCTATATTCACAAATTCCTTACCTACAGAATTTTTAACAAATTTGCTTTTCGGGTCAAATTTGAACTTCAGTTCCTTATTTTTCCGATTTCGGAGTTTAGCTTATTTTAGTTTTATTTAATTTTCGTTTGTATTCCAATTTCCGTTTTGTTCCAAATTAAGCTGCTTTTGAATTTCGACTTCGTTTCCTTTCTAATTATGGTTTCCGATTATTCAACCTCTAACTTTTTTTCTTTAGCTTCCACATTCTACTCACATTCCTTTATGTTTTGAAGTTGTTTCCAATTTTTGGTACAGATTTCGTCCCGGTCCAATTGCGCGATAAGGTTCGTTCCGATTTCAGTTTCGATTCCAAATTGTTCCCGATATCAGTTTCGATTCCAAATTTTCCCGATTTCAGTTTCGATTCCAAATTGTTCCCGATTTCGGTTTCATTATTCAAATACCCGTCCCGATTCCGATAAGTTTTTGAATGTGATTTGAGTTCAGTTCTTATATGAGTGTTTTTTCAATATCGTTTATTTTCGATCTCAGTTTCGTTCGTTGCGTTTTCGATTTCCTTTTAATTTCGACTTATGTTTCGTTAGATTTTAGTTTACATTCCGATTTATTTAATATTTTGGCTTAAGTTAAGTTCGCATTTCAGTTTTGTATCGATTTCCATTTCGTTCCAAATCTATACTTTTTCCCAATTTTGGTACAGATTTCGTCCCAGACCAATTTCGCGATAACTTTCGTTCCGATTTCGGTTTGGATTCCAATTTATTTATTTTTTAATGTAATTTCAGTTCAGTTTTTATATGGGTGATATTTCAATTTCGTTTATTTTCGATCTCGTTAGTTCCGTTTACGAGTCTCTTTTAATTTCAACTTATGTTTCGCTAATCTAAGTTTACATTCCGATTTATTTATTATAACTCACTTTCTTGGTTTCGTCCCAATTTTTTTATAGGTGTCGGTCCGATTTCGGTTTCGCTTTATAATTTTCGAATTCTGGTTTCAGTTGGGTTTCAATATCGCATTTTTTTTTGTGTTCCGAAATGTTTCGTTTTTATTACGTCGGTTTCGTTCTGAATAAGTTTTGTTCCGATTAAAATTTTCTTACGATTTCGGGTTCGATTCGTAATTTTGGTATGACGAGCGTTGCTTCTGAAAAAATGCTCCCGGAGACTGCAGTCTTCGGTGATTGCTTTTTCAATTAACTTTATAGATACAGGGAGCACAAGAGGTTAAAAAAAGTCTACTGACTTAGTTTCATATTTAATTTAAGCCATTTTTCCAAAAAAGAGAAAAGAGAACATTGTTGAGGATGTTGGTCGTACCTTCGAAAACGAATAAAACCTAATTTGCATTTCACTTATTTTCAGATCCTGCCAAAGTAACCTTCACTCCCACTGTACAGTATCTACCCTTCCGCTTGGCGGGCGTTGTTCAATGTTACATCAAATCGAATCCCACACTACAATATGTCACATGGACCAAAGACAAACGTTTACTTGAGCCGTATCAAATGAAAGACATAGTTGTGATGGCTAACGGTTCCCTACTCTTTACGCGCGTCAATGAAGATCATCAGGGTCGTTATACGTGTACGCCATACAATGCGCAAGGCACACAAGGTTCATCGGGTCCGATGGAAGTGTTGGTACGTAAACCGCCCACCTTTACTGTCGAACCCGAATCGCTGTATCAGCGTAAGGTGGGCGATAGCGTCGAAATGCATTGTGATGCCATCGAAGCGGAGGGTACACAACGTCCAACAATTAAATGGCAACGACAAGATGGTGGTGAACTCAGTGAAACTCAACGTACACGCGTCAAGGTGTCCGGTGGCAATATAACAATTGAAAATTTACGCGGTGAAGATTTTGGTTATTATCAATGTGTTGTTTCGAATGAGGTGGCAACGCTAATGTCGGTTACACAACTAGTCATCGAGGGTACACAACCGCATGCACCGTATAATATCACAGGCAAGGCGACTGAGTCTTCGATAACGCTGCAATGGATGCCCGGCTATAGTGGTGGTTCGGAGTATAAACAAGATTATACGATTTGGTATCGCGAGGCGGGTGCTGCCGATTGGCAAACAATTTCGGTAACACCTTCGGGTAGTACTCAGGTTACCATCAATGGCTTGGCTTCGGGTACTACATACGAGTTTCAGGTTGTCGGTCGTAATGTGCTCGGTGATGGTTTGATGAGCAAAGTGATGACGGTGCGCACATTAGGTGAGTTGAAACCTTTTTGAGTTTGTTCGTTTCTTATTTGCTTCGATATTTTCGTATTGTTGCACAGTTCATTTATAGATGTTGCAAAGTTGGTGAGATAGGGAATGGAGGCGAGAGGGGTTTCGGTGTTTTTCCAACGCTTAAGATTTTCCTTCCAATATCTTCTACTTTTTCTCTTTCACTTTCCTTTTCTCTTTCCCTTCCCCTACCTTTCGCATTTCCTTTCACTCTCCTTTCGCAAAGAATTTCTCCCTTTCAATCTCCCCCTTTAACTTTTTCATTTTTCTTTTCTTTCCCCCTTCCCTTTCGCTTTCAATCCCCCTTCCTAATCCTATTCAATTTTTTTCCCCTTTTCCTTTCAATCTCCCTTTCTTAACCTTACCTTTACCTTTACCTTTACCTTTACCTTTACCTTTACCTTTACCTTTACCTTTACCTTTACCTTTACCTTTACCTTTACCTTTACCTTTACCTTTACCTTTACCTTTACCTTTACCTTTACCTTTACCTTTACCTTTACCTTTACCTTTACCTTTACCTTTACCTTTACCTTTACCTTTACCTTTACCTTTACCTTTACCTTTACCTTTACCTTTACCTTTACCTTTACCTTTACCTTTACCTTTACCTTTACCTTTACCTTTACCTTTACCTTTACCTTTACCTTTACCTTTACCTTTACCTTTACCTTTACCTTTACCTTTACCTTTACCTTTACCTTTACCTTTACCTTTACCTTTACCTTTACCTTTACCTTTACCTTTACCTTTACCTTTACCTTTACCTTTACCTTTACCTTTACCTTTACCTTTACCTTTACCTTTACCTTTACCTTTACCTTTACCTTTACCTTTACCTTTACCTTTACCTTTACCTTTACCTTTACCTTTACCTTTACCTTTACCTTTACCTTTACCTTTACCTTTACCTTTACCTTTACCTTTACCTTTACCTTTACCTTTACCTTTACCTTTACCTTTACCTTTACCTTTACCTTTACCTTTACCTTTACCTTTACCTTTACCTTTACCTTTACCTTTACCTTTACCTTTACCTTTACCTTTACCTTTACCTTTACCTTTACCTTTACCTTTACCTTTACCTTTACCTTTACCTTTACCTTTACCTTTACCTTTACCTTTACCTTTACCTTTACCAGCCATCTCTTGTTAGAATTAATTGTAAAATATTGAAAAAAAAATTTAAAAAAAAAAAAAATTTTGAAATATATTTTGAAAATTTTTTTTTTTATGTTTCAAAAATTTTTACTTTTAAAAATTGTAAAAAATCAAGTTCACCAATAAAGTGTATACCTCTTACATAGCTAAAGAAATTCTTATATTTAAAGAAGTGTTTTTTTAATATCAATTTTTGAGTTTCCAATCCTCACAAACTTTGCAACGTCTACAAAAAAAAAAAAAAAAAAAAAATTTTTGTAAACATTTCTCTTGCATTTTCTTTCTCTTTTTTCTCTTTCTATTTACAACTACATTCAAAATAAATAACAAATACATTAACTATTTGATATCTACCACTCATAACTCTTTCATCATCTTTCGTCTTAAACTGAAAAAAAAAAAAATAAAAAAAAAATCCAACCGACTTAATTTGAATCGCTAAACATTCTCAACTACAAAACAAATCAAACAAACCAAATATCAAAAATCTGGACATTTGAATTTCACATTGAAAAATTGCAAATTCAAATGCCTTTAGAAGATGCTCCGGCAGCGCCACGTAATGTCAAGGCTGCAACACAACCGCCAGATCATATTTTTCAACTAATGCCAGACGAAGCTGGTAAGCAAATTTACACAAAAGAACACCCCCCCAAACTCCAAAAAAAAAATATAAAAAAATAAGTTCGACAAAGTGGTGTTGAGGGACAATGTAAATTGATTGAAATGCTAGAAGAAAGTATTTCAATGAATTTCTTTGTCTACAGATAGACTTTGGTTTTAAATTAGTTTTTTTTCACTTGAAAACTTTTTTCTGTGGTCAAAGATTTTGATTTCATAACTACTTTTTTTTCTTATGAATACGACAAACACACGCTAATGATTCGGAAATATATATCTTATCCGTGATGAGATAGTGAATTTTTAAATATTTGTACTGGGATATAGCATTGTTCGACAGAAGTTTTAGTCAGGTCGTTAGTTTATGAAGAACTCATAAGAACTAATTAAATTTTTAATTTTAATTTTGGGAAATTTAAAAATCTGGTTTGTAGTATAATTTCGAATTCTTATTTAAATTTGATTGCTAGACGAAAAGTCAAGAGACGATTGCACCAAATGAAGGCCTAAGTATTCTTCAATACTCATTCGAAGTAATTTTGGGCATTCTCAGAAAAATTTTCAATATTCCGCATTTTTAACATATTACTCAACAATGAACATTAAAAACTATTATACTACTATGTTTATACCGAATTTGAACCAAAAGCAACCCTTCCTCAAAATATCTTAGTTAGAATACGGCAGAAAATACCTTTCATTTGATACCCATATTGGCTTATCTCGCTCAATATTAAAAAAAAAATTAAGATAAGTGGCAACCCTGTAAATCGCCCGAAATGGTCAACACCTAAGTTGAAAGTCTTAGAACGAGGCATACTATCTATATACCAAATTTGATCAAAATCACTTCAGTCGTTGCCATTAATCGTTGCCTCAGGTCCGAATACTGTTGCCACTATTCGTTGCTTCAAGTCCGAACACTGTTGCCACTATTTGTTCATTCAAATTTCACTTTTCATAAAAACTTTACATCGCCGCCTAAGAAGTGAACTTCACAAAGGTAGAGGAAGAACGCTCCAGAATAGGAAAGAAAAAGAACTCTCAAAGTACACCCTCGACGGAGCCCTTCAAATACGGAGTGTAAAAGGAGTGCGCAAAAGCTGCCAAAGTAGTTTTTGGGGATGATGAAATTTTTGACTAGTCCGAAATTTATAATCTTTTTTGGAGAGTCCGCACGGAGTGTACCTATGCGGACTATCTCATGGAGCTTTTTGGGTCTCCGAAAACGCTCATTTAAGAAGACCCAAAGGACCACTTTTGTATACATTTAAAACGAACTTTTCTCCGTCTGAAACGCTCTTTTGGCAGCCTTTTCGTAACCCTTTTAGGAGGGTGAGAGCTCCCCTTGAGGAGTCCTAACGAAATAAGAAGCAGACTTCTCTAAATTGCTGAGTTCGTGTTCGAGTTATTTATAGTTCTCTGGACCACCCTGTATAAGCCACGCCCAAAAGCATGCAATGTTTCTTTATAAGTGTCTAAAATTTTCAGTTCTGTTTGTCAGCTATTGCTATTTTGATCACTAAATAATTAGATAGGTGGCAAACCCTGAAAACTGCCTCAAGGCGCTCTGACTATTTTTGAATACTTTTGACTTGTACGGATTACCAACTAACAAACGCGTATAAATTTCAAAAAAGCTATTATTCACTTCTTTACCGTTATTTTCAAGCATTTCACCCACATCTCGTTGTAGTTTAGAAAATATAGCTTCTAGGCTCTCATAAATTCCTTGTTTTTGTTATTTTTTAATTGGATACTGCTTATGGATCAGGGTCCGGCAGAAATGAAAATGGGGGTTTATTAGTGAAAGAGTGGTTATCGCACCAATGAAGTTATATTATCTGCTTTTGCTCCCACGCTCACTAGCATCATCGAGGTAGCAGCGTATGTGGTAGAGTCATTGCTTGCAAGTGAGCGACTGAGCATAACAAGCGACATACATTGATTGGTCAGTGCGATCCTAGCGTTCTCATAGGCACAACAACAATTATTTCATTGTTCGAAAGGTCTAGCAAAGAGCGTAGTAATCTGCGTTAGTTTGGTTCTCAGATTTTCGCACAATTGTAACACTAGCTGTCAGGACCTGATTGGCATTTGTGAAAATCTTTGAAAGGTTTTTGATTGGGGTAAAAATATGTATAGCTATACCCTTAATTTGATTTCGAATATTTTATTTAATACACCCAAAGTAACCCACATAAAAAAGTGTTGTAGTAAGTTTAAAAAAAAATTGGCCTGACCTAATTTTTATACCCAGCGTACTAGTACTAGTAGAAGGGTATTATAATTTTGCCCACATAACGGTAATACGTAACGGCACAAAATAATCGAGATAGATATAGAGTTCCATGTATGAAAGTTCTTAGGTTGATAAAAATAGTTCATTAAGGCATGTCCGTCTGTCCGTCTGCCCGTCCGTCCGTCTGCCCGTGTACACCAACACTTGAGTAAAAATTGAGATATTTACATGAAATTTTGTATACAGCTTAATTTCTGCCCAAGGTAGGTTGCTATTGAAAATGAGCGAAATCGGATGATAACCACGCCCGCTTTTTCGATATCGAAAATTTCGAAAATCATATAAATTGACATATCTCGGTAGCTGAAATGGCTAAAATGATATAATTTTATAGGTAAATCCCCTGGTCATTCTCTTATGATTTTTTCATAAATTTTTTAAAGTGGGCGTGGCACCTCCCACTTTTAAGAGA
Organism: Campiglossa producta; assembly: GCA_964058755.1. Classification (NCBI taxonomy): domain Eukaryota; kingdom Metazoa; phylum Arthropoda; class Insecta; order Diptera; family Tephritidae; genus Campiglossa; species Campiglossa producta. The sequence goes on from CAXKVI010000003.1 coordinate 19,600,031, forward strand.
GGCATTTTTGAAAGTTCGACTGGTCGTAACTTTTAAACTGATTATGATAGAACGATGGAATTTGGCACAAAGCATACTAGTATTGTTGTGAGTAAACCTGAAGATATTGGATAAAATCGCACTCCAATCCCGCCCACTTTCGATATCGAAAATTTCGAAAATCACCTAAATTGACATAATTCGATAACGGAAATGTCTAAAATGCTATAGCTTGGTAAAATGAGCCCCCTAGTCATACTATTATGATTTTTTAATAAATTTTTAAAAGTAGGCGTGGCACCGCCCACTTTTTAGGCAGGCATAAGACAAGAATATGAATCAAAAAAACCTTTGATAGGAATTCAAGGCTTTCTTCAGGGATATGAAGGAGCTTTTTAGGGGCTATTTCAATAATTTTTCGGGACCACTTTGAAATTCTTTTCGGGATTATTTCGGGATTGTTTTCAGGACTTTTCGGGATTTTCTTCGGGACTTTTTCGGGATTGTTTTCGGGTCGTTTCGGAATTATTTTTGGGATTTTTTCGGGACTTTTTCTCGGTTGTTGTTCAATCATTTCGGGATAGTTTTGGGATTGGCTAAAATGATGTAATGTTATAGGTGAATCCCCCTGGCCATTCTTTTTGTCATTTTTCCATAAATTTTTAAAAGTGACAACACCCAACCACGCCCACTTCCGAACCGGAATATTTCGAAAATCATATGAAAACTACCGCTGGGTATTTAGTGTGCGCTATACCCGTACTTAGACTTCCTTACTTGTTTTTTTTTTTTATATTTTTGTAACACAAAATATTTTTGCAACTAAATATTTCATACCAACTACTGAATGCAAATTTTTTTTGCACGCACCTATTTTCAATATTAAAACCAATTTCACATTAACAAATAATGAATGTATTTGCTATATGAAATTACCAGTATGTCCCTTGTTTAGTCCACCTTATGTACCGTTAACTGGTTGACCGACTAAGGTGCGGTTTTTCAGCGCAGTTTTAAGCCACAGACAAAGTTCACTCGCACTAAAGTTTAAACTTGCACTGAAAAATCGCGCCTAAATCACTCTTCTTGTATTAGAAAAAAGAAGAGAAAACTAAAACACTTACTTAACAGTAGAAAAAAACAGTACCTACAAAAAAAAAAAAATACAAACAAAATAAAATAAAAAATTTTAACAACAAAATACCAATTCGTACTCGTATTTCGTTTTGTATGTTGTTGTGTAATGCAACCCTGGATTTCGTGTTCCTCTGGCGCTGTTAGTTTTATCTCCCGTACTTTCGTTTTAAGTTCAAAGCATAAATTATTGTTTGTTTTTATTCGACGCTTTTGAGCGTTTTTTTGCTTAAATTTTTTTTTTTGTATATTTTTTTTGTGTTTCAGTATTCACCCATTAGATATTTTATGTTGCGCCGTTTTTTTACATTTTTCATGTGATTTCATTGAAACACATTTTTATGCTTTGCACGAAATCTCACTGCATTTACATCAACGCATACTTGCATACATAAGAGCATACATACATACATACATACCTACATACAAATGTACAAACATTTGCACTCACTATCATGGATAGCTCAAGAAAGGCAAGTTCAAATGAATAAATAACATATATTTTAAGTCACATACAAATATATGCAAATAAAAGTGAAATTGATAAAATTTTATAGATATTTTCAGGGTTCGGAAACTTGCACTCTCGTTCACTCACATTCACGAACATGAATATTAAAAAAAAAATTAACATTCTCGTTCGCGAATAAGAGCGCATCAAAAAATCCACACCGTTCACGTTCATGAATGCATTCGCGAATTATTCACAAATGCCTTCTCGAATCTATGTATGTATGAACGTACTTCTTCTAGTTCATCTTCATATATGTACGTATGCATATGTATGTTGCATGAATAATACACGAATGCATTTAAGAACGTTTACTGAATGCATATTTTGTGTAGCATATTCGCAGAAGATTGTAGTAGAAAATTTGACGGGACTTCTACGATATATTCAAGTATATGAGTATATTATTGAAATAAGGGGCTATTTCAATAATTTTTCGGGACAATTTTGAAATTCTTTTCGAGACTATTTCGGGATTGTTTTCAGGACTTTGTGGGATTGTTCTTCAAATCCCTGAACAAAGCCTAGAGTTCCTATCAAAGTCTTTTTTGGTTCATATTCCTGTCGATCACATTTTTCAAATTTTCTACTACAACCTTCTGCGAATCTGCCACATAAAATATGCATTCAGTAAACGTTCTTGAATGCATTCGTGAATTATTCACGCAACATATGAATACGTTTATGAAGATGAACGACAAGAAGTACGTTCTTACATAGATTCGAGAAGGCATTTGTGAATGATTCACGAATGCATTGATGAAAGTGAACGGTGTGGATTTTTTGATGCGTTCTTATTCACGAAAGCGAATGCAAATATATTTTTTTTAATGTTCATTTTCGTGAATGTGAATGCAAACGAACGTTCTTGAATGTTCATAAATGAATAATTCCGAACCCTGGGTATTTTATTCCCCTTGCACTTTGTTTAAGTATTAATATGTGTATGTATGTGTGTATGTTTGCGTTTCAATATAAAGTGGTGGCAAAAAAATAGTATCAATCCGAGGTGAGGATAAGCAGCTGTTGCAGAAGACACAGGGGCACTTCAAGTAAAATGTATTTTTGTAGATTCTTGAAACTCAAAACATAGCTCAAACCTCGTTGGCTATATCTGAAATGTCATCGATCGCTTGCCGGTGGCATGGATCTGCCCAACGATACAAAATGTGTTGCATTTTTCTAGGCTACTGGTTTTACTTTTTTTTTATTCTGCATGGTCACCCTGTGATCTACAAAATTGCGGAAAATCTGGTCCTGTCAATGCTTTGTCACGGATAGCGTATATTTTTCAATTTTCGTACGTCTTCAAACCTGTCCAGGTCCTGCCTAGTATTTTCTAGCTTCCATTGCTTAGTTTTTCCAATCAAGGGTCTGCCGATTTATTCACTATTTCTACCCGGGTAGCAGTATAGTTTTCCAGGGACATTAAAAAAACTTCGCCATCAAAGACTACAAGACCTCAATCATCTTCGCCTGTGTGCTCAGGCTAGTCATCTTCCCTGAATATTTTTTTATAATGATCCTGATAAAGGGATCATTAGTGCTCTTTCCATAGTTCAAACACTTTCTGTACCAAAAAGGTTGATGGGTAGTTTTTCAAAAACTTGCCCCGGGATTGAAACAATACGACATTTAGCTAAAATTTTTGGCGTCTAAACATCGCCTCGGCGGATGGCGAAAATAAACATAAAAAAACGTATAGCTCCGATACCCATCGATTGTTCCGATAATTTGGTTTTGGGCTATAACTCATGTAACTGAATAGGTAGAAACGTGAAGTTTTGCACCTATCCTGCTTCTTTTACAGTAGAAATCAGTGATACAATAAAACCCCAATACAATCGATTGTTCCGATAAATTGTATAAGAGGTCATGGGGACAAGATGGGGTCATCTTGTGATCATTTTTGGATCAATTTGGGGTCATTTTGGGATCATTTTGGAATGTTTTTGTGGTCATTTGTGATCGTTTTTGGGTCAGTTAGGGATCATATTGTGATCATTTTTGGGTAGTTTATGATCGTTTTGGCGTCATTTTCTGATCATTTTCGTATCTTTTTATGGTCTTTTTGTGATCATTTTGGGGTTATTTTGGAATCATTTTGTGGTCGTTTTGTAATAATTTTGGGGCAATTTTGGAATCATTTTGGAACCAGTTTGGAATCATTTTGGGGTCAGTTAGGGATCATTTTGAGGTAGTTTTGGGATCGTTATTTTGAGATTATTTGCGATAGTTTTGGGGTCATTTTATGATGATTTTGAAGTCATTTTGGGATCATTTTAGGGTCTTCTTGGGATCATTTTGAGGTAGTTTGGGATCGTTATAAGATCCTTTTGGGATCATATTGGCGTCATTTCCGATCATTTCGGGATATTTTTAGGGTCTTTTTGAATTGAGATCCCAAACCGAATTATTCGCATTTTATTCAATAATTCCCACTACTATCTTGGAGTTTTGCAAACTTTCTCTCTCACTACTCACAGGGAATACTTAGCAAGCATTTGCTTCTCATTTCCATGGGGGAATTCGGTCAGCCTCAATCTATTCGCCTGGGTCTCACCGCGGAGTTTGAGGCTTGTATAATATTTGCCACTAGTGTAATTAAATACTAAGGTATGCAAATTTTTTTGAACCTAACCTAAGCTTCAAATTATTTTATGCATTGGTGTACACAAGCAGACAAAGACGTAAACAAAAACAAAAGTTGTTAAAAAAATCAAAATGAAAAAAAAAATAAAATTGCGACTAAGGTAAAGCGGATTATGAGAGAAACAAGCAAACTGCTGAAATATCCTTAACGTGCGTATAACATGCCTGCGTACTCGAGTGCTTACGAATATTTAACAAAAAAATTGTACCTACATATTTGTATTAATATAAATGCATATACAAAGGTGCCACCGCTTATATAAAAAACGTTAACGTAAGATCCTAGTTTAATAATGTTTATGTATATAGGTACGTACATATTCATGTACACACAGAAAAATTGTCATGTAAAATCAACATTTTTTTAACAATTTTTCAGGTTATTAATTTTCAACACTATCGCTCATGTTATTTAAGCATGAAACTGATGTTGAATAACTTCACTTCGTATTAAATAAACATGACTACATGTTAAAGCAGCGTGATTTCCTGTTAAACCAACATGACTTCCTGTTGAAACAACATGACTTCCTTCAAAACAACATGACTTCCTGTTGAAACAACATGAATTCCTTCAAAACAACATGACTTCTAGTTAAAACAGCATGATTTCCTGTTAAAGCAACCAATCTTCCTGTAGAAACAACATGATTTCCTGTTAAAACAACTTTACTTCCCGTTAAAACAACACTTTCTTTCTCGTTATCTCATGTTAATTTAAAAGAATCTTTCTTGTTGTTTTAACATGTTTCATGTTGAAAAACAATCTCCAAAATTATTCTGTGTGTACCCTGCAGCGAAAGCAACTAGTTGAAAACTACTTTACAACTAGTTGGTGCGACGGGCCCAACTAGTCAGTGTTCTGTCTTTTGTCCATATAAGCAACTGGTATTTTTTACGTGTTGATGATGTCCTACGAGATCTCAATTGTCAGATTTCGACCAGAATATAACAGTTACCCTGCAGCGAAGCCTCAAACTAGTCAGAAAAATACTAGTATACAACTATAATTTTCTGGCAAAACTCATACTAGTCATGAAATATCCATTTCATACTAGTATACAACTAAAATTTTCTGGTAGAACTTATACTAGTCAGGAAATATCCATTTCATACCAGTACACAACTAGAATTTTCTGGCTGAATTCGTACCAGTCAAGAAATATCCATTTCATACCAGTATACAACTAGAATTTTCTGTCTGAATTCATACTAGCCAGGAAATATCCATTTCATACCAGTATACAACTAGAATTTTCTGGCTGAACCCATACTAGTCAGGAAATATAGATTCCATACTAGTATACGACTAGATTTTTCTGGATGAAATTATACCAGTTGAAAAATACAAAATTCAGTCGTTTCTTATCATACTAGTCCAGGTTGAATGCTCTTTGGACTAGTATGTGGACTAGTTCAGTTTATGGAAATTATACTAGCCCAGGTTGAACTAGTATGGAACTGGTATTTTACAACTAGTATGAAACTGGTATTTCCTGACTAGTAGATAACTGTTATATTCTGGTTAAAATCTGACAATTGACATCTCGTAGGACATCACCACGTAAAAAATACCAGTTGCTTATATGGAAAAAAGACAGAACACTGACTAGTTGGGCCCGGTGCACCAACTAGTTGTAAAGTGGTTTTCAACTAGTTGCTTTCGCTGCAGGGTATCTACTAGTCAGGAAATACCAGTTTCATACTAGTTGTAAAATACCAGTTCCGCACTAGTTCAACCTGGACTAGTATAATTTTCATAAAATGAATTAGTCCACATACTTGTCCAAAAGGGACTGGTAGGAAATATACTAGTCCCATACTAGTCCAAAAAGTATTGAACCTGGACTAGTATGATTTCAACCAGAATTTTCCTGGCTTACCCTTAATTTTATCCCTCGACTTTATTTTCATGTTTTTTCTTAAGAAAGCAGCGGCTATTTGTATTTACCCTATCACGAAAAAGCATCTAAGAATTATAAGAGAAAACGAAACGAATGAATTTTGTATATTTTAACTGGTATAATTTCATCCGGAAAAATCAAGTTGTATACTAGTATGGAATGGATATTTCCTGACTAGTATGAGTATGTACTCAATACATATGTATGTATGTAAATTTCCAATTTTAGATAGCATAGCTAAGCTATTTGTTTGTTTCCTGATTGGTTTACTTTATTTATTTGTTTATTTGGCAAAGGCCTCTATGTCAAGCGCATGGTTATTGCATGTGTATTTGTTTAATTGTATTAGTGTGGCTTACATTCGAGGTGCAACTACATATATGCATATGTGTAAATCTTTGTTACACTTGCGATGTAAATATATGTCAAGGCCCACAATTCTCATTCGCTTGTCCACATGACTATCAAACGTTGCGACAATAATAATTTATTAAAAAAAAAATAAACTTTAACGTTAACCTGCCAGGCTAGCAAATATGTGCTGTTTGAAGGTTGGTGTGATGAGTCTTCAATTTATCTCAATCCACTCAAAAGGGACTTCATCATCATTATCATTTATTGGCGCTTATCCGCCTAGGCGATTTTGGACGCTTCGTATCAAAGCACGCCAGTCATTCCTTTTTAGCGATAACTGACGCCAATTGGAAACCCCAAGGGAGTTCAAGTCATCCTCCACTTGTTGTTTCGAGAGAAAGGACTTTACTTCTCGATTGCCTGCTAAGTCCAAAGTAACACCTGATGTCAGGAGTGATTCTCCGTTGGATTTCTAGACTGATATTATTTTCGGTTTTAATGCTGATTCCCAAATAGACGAAGTCCCTCACAGTTTCAAATTTGTAATTATCAACGGTGACTTAACTGTCAAGGCGCAGGTGGCCCGACTCTTTCTTTGATGACGGCAGATACTTCGTCTTATCCTCATCCTCTTTATCCAGCCCAATATCAATATCATCGGCATACGCCAGCAAATGCACGCTCTTGCAAAAATTGTACCATTGCGGTTTAGCTCTGCTGCTCGAATTATCTTCTCTAGCATTAGGTTGAAGAAATCGCAGGAAAGCGAGTCGCCCCGTCGTTTGGTTTCAAATGGCTCAGAGAGGTCCTTCCCGATTCTGACGGAGCTGTTGGTAGTGCTCAACGTCATTCGGCTAAGCCGTATAAGCTTTGCAGGGAAGACAAATACAGACAGACATGGCGGCATACAGCAACTCCTTTTTGCGCTGTCAAAAGCGGCTTTGAAATCGACAAAGAGATGGTGTGTCGTATCGTGAAAATCTGTTCGATGGTAAACTTACCAGGTCTAAAGCCACACTGATAAGGTCCAATTAGTTTGTATACGATGAGCTTCAATCTTTTCGCACAATACGATAAAAGAACCTTATATGCGATATTTAGAAGACTGATTCCGCAGTAGTTCGTGCGGTTAGCGGGATTGCCTTTCCTGTGGATTGGGCAGAGCACACTCAAGTTCCACTCTGTAGGCATGCACTCGTCCGACAATAATCTGCTTAAGAATAAGTGCTGATGCATGCTTTTTGGGGATAACGATAAAAGGGGTGTGGCTCCTCCCATACAAATGAAATTTTTCATTGTCCTTTCTCTGGAAGTATTCGGGTTAGATCATTGAAATTTGGTGAGGGGTTGTACGAGACCGATCCCTACCACCTTCAAAAAAATTGGGGATAACGAAAAAGGGGGCGTGGCACCTCCCATAAAAAAAAAAAAAAAAAAAAAAAAAAACTAATGGCGGCGATATACCTACAGGTTATCATCATAACCTCTAACGAGATTTTTAGCCGAGCTTCTCTTTCCAACTTGTGGTGTGTTGCTTTTTGAGGTTTTCCTACAAGTTGGCGGGACCTACAGTTTTTTGCCGACTCCGAACGGCACTTGCAAAGCAAATGAATTTTTTGCTGAGAAGCTTCTCATGGCAGAAATACACCCGGAGAGTTTGCCAAACTACTGCCGAGGGGCGACCCCGTTTTAGAAAAATTCTTTTTCTAAATAATTTTTGGTGTTACTTTTGCCGGGCATCGAACCGCCACGACTTGGTGTAGAAGGCCGAACACTTAACCGCTACACCACGGCGGCTCCCATACAAATGCATTTTTTCATTGTCCATATCTCTGGACGAATTCGGGTTAGACCACTGAAATTTGGTGAGGGGTGGTACGAGATCGATCCCTACCACCTCCAAAAAAACTGGAGATAAAGAAAAAGGGGACGTGGAACCTCCCATACGAAGGAAACATTTCATAGTCCATATCCCTGCAAGTATATATGTTACACCACTGAAATTTGGTGAGGGTTTATATGTGATCCCTCCCAAAAAACTCGAGTTAACGAAAAAGGGGGCGTGGCACCTCCCATACGAATGAACTACTTCATAGTCCGTATCTCTGGAAGTATTTAGGTTAGACCATGAAATTTTGTGAGAAGTTATGTAAGATCAATCCCTACCACCTTCAAAAAAATTGGGGATAACGAAAAAGGGGGCGTGGCACCTCCCATACGAAGGAGAAAGGGATATGGATTAAAATAGATATAGGGATCGGGTTAGAGAAACATGCATGGAAAAAAATTTGTGCCAGGACAACGTCTGCCGGGTCAGCTGTTTACTTATAAAAATTAAAATCTGTTATATTCAAATCTTAAAAACTGATCCCAAAATGATCCCAAAAATATCCCAAAATGATCCCAAAACCATCCTAAAATAATCCCAAATCGACCCAAAAAAGACCTTTAAAAGTTCCCAAAATGACCCAAAATTAAACCAAAAATGACCAAAAAATGATCCCAAAATGATCAAAAAATGACCCCAAAATGATCCGAAAATAATCCCAAATCGACCCCAAAAAGACCCTTAAAAGTTCCCAAAATGACCCAAAATTAAACCAAAAAGGACCCAAAAATGATCCGAAAATAATCCCAAAATAATCCCAAAATAATCCTAAAATAATCCCAAATCGACCCCAAAAAGACCTTTAAAAGTTCCCAAAATGACCCAAAATTGAACCAAAAATGACCCAAAAATTATCCCAAAATGATCCAAAAATGATCCCAAAACTACCCCAAAATGATCCCAAAATGACCCCAAAAGTGATCTCATAATAACCCAGAAATTATCCCAAAGTGACCTCTAAATGATCCCAAAATGATCCTAAACTAATCCAAATATGATCCCAAAGTGACCCCAAAATATACAAATACAATACGGTAAAATGGTAACCCTGGGCGGCAACCCTACTTAAAAATATCTTAATGGGTATGTCGGTGAAAATACCTTTCATTTGATACCCTAAGAAGAGATAGTTGTCAACTCTGTAAACCTTTCAAGTGACAACCCCAAAGTTGATAATCTTTGAAACAATAATACTATCTCTATGCCAAATTTCATTCCAATCGGTCAAGCGGTTCTCGAGATGATGGTACCGGATTTAATACTGCGGTAAGGTGGCAACCCTTGGTGGCAACCCTACTTAAAAATATTTTAGTTGGCATGTCCTCGAAAAAACCTTTCATCAAACCCATATTGCCACATCTTATTGCATAATTAAAAAAAATATATATATAGGTGGCAACCCTGTAAACCGCCCCAAGTGGCTAGCCCGAAGTGGATAGTCTTAGAATCAATCATACTATCTATATTCAAAATTGCATACAAATTGTTTCCCGAGATAGGTCGAATATTAAAGTTATAAGATTTGTATGCCACGCTCACTATGAGCCTCTCGTCTGAATATGGAAAAATTTAAGCATTTGCAACAAGTAATTTCAGTTAAAGCACACACTGAAGCAAGTTTATTCAACGCCCTTAATACACACTACGCACCGCCTACACAAGGCCTTTCGATTTGCTATTTAAAGATGAAAATAACACAAGCACCTAGTTGCACATATGTATGTAAGTATTAAAGAAAATGCTCTGTGCATACGTGTTGATTTTTTGCTTTCATTTAAAATGCAACTAAAATACAAGCGAACAACGCCAACGACTGAAGGCCAACTGTGTGCCTGACTTAAGTATTTACATATATGGGCCGTGATGTAGGCGAGTACTCCAGCAAGGACGCCTGCAAATGGACCCACTCTTAAATGTACATTTTTGTGAAAAACTCGTACGACTAGCGAATGCGTCCATTAACGAGCTGGCGTGCATATTTGGGGCCGGTGTGTGTGTGTGTGTGTGTAGTTTGATGTGTGAGTAAGGACATGCACCTGCATCTACCTACATACACATTTAGATATGCATGCATGTGAGGCCATAACGTGTCAGGTTGACCGCGTTTGTTGTTGTTTCTATCTTGCTTGCGTGTGTGTGTGTGTGTGTGAAAACAAGTTTTTATGCCTTGGCACATGCCAGCATTGTGAATTGAACGCATTGAATCGCACTGAATGCAGTTAATTATTGCACATGTTCGAATGCACATTTTTAGCTGTTTTGCATACTCGAACTTGTTTCTGTATATGGGTTAAACATACTTTTAATACATGCACATCTAGGTGTCATTAATCCATATTATACTGTGTAGGTGCTTGAGGGCGGGTCAGCTCTAGAGTGGAAAAACTGTTGGTTGGAGAAAGTCACGCTTTGTCCGAGTGCTTTGCTGGCGCTTTGTTGTTCGTTAAATACTAAATACAAACAAACGCGCAAACAGTACGATTACGTGCTGAGACATGATTTAAGGTACATATGTACATACATACATATGAAGGGGGCTTGTTGATGTGTAAACATCTTTGCGCTGGGGGTAATCCAAGAAAGTTACTCGTAATATGTAGGCTGTAGAATGTAGTGTGTAGGCTGTAGCATGTAGGATATACGTTGTAGGCTGCAGGCTGTAGGGTGAAGGCTGTAGGTTGTAGGGTGTAGGTTGAAAGCTGTAGTGCGTAGGCTGGAGGTTGTAGGCTGTAGGGTGTAGGCTGTATTGTGCAGCCTGTAGGTTGTAGGCTCTAGGGTATAGGCTGTAAGGTGTAGGGTGTATGCAGTAGTGTCTAGGCTGTAGGTTGTAGTGTGTAGGGTGTAGGCTGTAGTGTGTAGGGTGTAGGCTGTATGGAGTAGGTAGAAGGCTGTAGTGTGTAGACTGTAGTATGTAGGATGTAGGCTGTAGTGCGTAGGGTGTAGGATATAGGCTGCAGTGTGTAAGCTGTTGGTGTTAGTGTGTAGGGTGTAGGGTGTAAGTTGCGGTGTGTAGGGTGCAGGCTGAAAGCTGCAGTTTGTAGGCTGTAAAGTGTAGGCTATTGTGTGAAGGCTGTAGACTGTAGTGTGTAGGCTGTAGCCAGTAGTATGAAGGCTGTAGTGTATAGGGTTTAGGTTCACCCATCAATCATTCATGACTCGTTGTTGTTGTTGTTGTTGATGTTGTTGTTGTTGTTGTTGGTGTTGTTGTTGGTTTTGTTGTTGTTGTTAAGACAAAATACTCCCCGAAAGTTTAGGGGAGTGATGAACCGGTACGCTCCGGTTCTTCCTTGCGGTACTGCCCGACTGTCTCGGGAGTGATTTGGTATAACCATTGGAACGTTCTAGGCCATGTCATACCTCCATCCGTAAGGAAGGAGAAAATGGATAATGAGAGGCATCATATCAGTGGATCAACCATCGATTTAGCACTGTACATGTAATGACATATGTGCATATTAGGTCGCTTTTTACGACCGGTATGCCTACCTCGGGCATATTCTAAATCCCTAAACCGCAGGGGAGATTCTTATTAATGACTCGTATTTATGTCATATCCCTGCAGCGAAACCTCAAACTAGTCAGAAAAATACTAGTATACAACTATAATTTTCTGGCAGAACTCATACTAGTCAGGAAATATCCATTCCATACTAGTATACAACTAGATCTTTCCGGATGAAATTATACCAGTTAAAATATGCAAAATTCATTCGTTTCGTTTTCTCTTATAATTCATAGATGCTTCTTCGTGATAGGGTAAATACAAATAGCCCCTGCTTTCTTAAGAATAAACATGAAAATAAAGTCGAGGGATAAAATAAAGGGTAAGCCAAGAAGGTTAGGTTAGGTTCAAGTGGCTACCGTAGAGGCACACCTAGGCCAGTATTAAAAGGCCCGTTGTGATACCACCAACACTAGGAAGGTCAGTTCCGGGACCCTGCCATATGGAAAATCCCGGTATTAACGGAATTCTCCACATAGCAGAATCCCGGGACTGACGTTCCTATACCGACACCGTTACTCCTCCTCGAACCATTTAGATGACTTGATGAAGGCCATCAGGTCCTTTATGTCCAGCTCCGTGACCTGGCGTAGGCTAACCAGGAAGGGAACTCCCAAAAAGCGCATTCTCGCGCCACTTAAAGCCGGGCAGTTGCAGATGAGGTGCTCCACTGTTTCCTCCTCCTCATCATCCTTACAACTCCTACAGCATCGTCGCTAGGGCACACCAAGTCTTTCTGCGTGCCTACCAATGAGGCAGTGCCCAGTCAATACGCCTATTAATATGGAGATTTCTCTTCTCCTTAGGGGATAAATTTGTCTCGATCTTTTATGATCCCATTTCGGCCAGGTTTCTTTGGATATCCGGCATCCTGGAGATTGCAGCCATCTTTCGTTGGCTTGGCGGAGTGTGTACTCCTTCAGCATAAGCTTGCAAGTGGCAAACGGTATACCTAAGCGCTCTTTATCCCGAAGAACCTGCTTGGTCGTGCCCTGCCTCGCAAGTTCGTCTGCCCTACAATTTCCCTCAATGTCCCTATGCCCCGGGACCCATGTGAGGTTCACGCGATTCTGTTGGGCCATCTCCTGTAGAGATCGACGACAGCTGAGCGTCAGTTCAGAGTTGAACGAATAAGAGCCAAGGGATTTGATGGCCGCCTGGCTGTCGCTGAATATAAAAATGTCGTGTCCGATAGTGTGTTGGCCTATCCAAGCCGCGGCGTCCATGATTGCTGAAACTTCAGCCTGGAAGACACTGCAGTGATCAGGTAGTCTGAAGGAGAGATCAAGGTTCAGATCCTTTGAATAAACCCCTCCTCCAACTCTGCCGTCTAACTTCGAGCCATCAGTATAAATGGAAGTGCCGCCATGAGTGGCGGGACTCCGATCCGTGCTCTCCCATTCTTCCCTGCTGGGAATGTTGATTTTAAAACAGCTATCTCCGACTGTTGTGGTCGCACAACGATCCGTGCTCAGCGGAAGAAAGCTATAGGATCCGAAAATACAGGCGTGTCCAGTAGTGCTTGCGCCCCAGCCGGACGTTTCCCTTAGACGTAGAGCCGATGCTGCTGCTACCCGGTGCCCTTCCAGATCGAGTGGCAAAATGCCAAGAATGGCCTGGAGTGCTTCATTGAGCGTTGTTCTTAACGCACCGCTTATACAGATCATGCAAGATCTGTGTACTTTACCTAGCAGATTAAGGTTTGTTGCCTTGCTCAGCGCAGGCCACCATACCACAACTCCATAGAGCATGATTGGTCCATAGAGCATGATTGGTAAGCCAAGAAAATTCTGGTTGAAATCATACTAGTCCAGGTTCAATGCTTTTTGGACTAGTATGGGACTATTATTTTTCACACTAGTACTTTTTGGACTAGTATGTGGACTAGTTCATTTTATGGTAAGTATACTAGTCCAGGTTGAACTAGTATGGAGCTGGTATTTTACAACTAGTATGAAACTGGTATTTCCTGACTAGTAGATAACTGTTATATTCTGGTCGAAATCTGACAATTTACATCTCGTAGGACATCATCAACACGTAAAAAATACCAGTTGCTTATATGGAAAAAAGACAGAA
>CAXKVI010000003.1:19624033-19679033 GCA_964058755.1 Campiglossa producta
TACTGCGCTAGGGGCCATCTAAGCTAAGATTTGTTGTTTGTACATGTTCATCCTTCCACATCTCTAATCAACTAATTAGTAATGATAAACGGCTTAATTATTTAAAAGCAAGTATTTTTGAGATAATCACTTATAAATCACGCTAGGTAATTAACTAGAACTTTTTCCAAATAATTGTACTACATCGACTTAGTCTTGGCCAAAGGAGATTTGTCGTAACAAGTTTATGATGAGTTATGCATTCTCAAGGTACGTGATTACCTACATAGTTGTTGCTCTTTATATACTTTCGCCTTTGTAGTTACGTTTAAGTAGCTCTACATAAAAAAAAACAAGCCTCATTGACTTGACCTCCATTGCAAAAACCCTTTTAAATGAGAGTTTTATGTGCATAATAACAACACCTTAAATAGAAATGAACATGTGAATGGCTTAAATGCGCAAAGGATTCAAAAATTTTAATTGCAAAAGTTTTATAGTACACATAGGTGTATTCATTATAACTACATACATATATGTATATGAATGCAAATATGTTATGTTACCACAAGCTTATTAGTAAGCAATTTTATACAGCTTCTCAGCTCACTGTATAGTTGTCGTAAAGAATAAACGAGAAATGAAACAATTTTCTCAACGATTTAATGTTCTTTAATTAAAACATTCCGGACATTCGCTAGCCTCCCAGCATTATGTTTTTCCATCTCACATTTTCGGCGATAACTCCAAAACTAGTTGAGATATTTAAATTTATCATATTCCTGATGACAGCACTCGTTAGCACTTATCGTTTGAGACCCACATTATACTAACACATTTGTGGTCACCCCTGGTTCAGACATTTCCACACATTGGTCGATAACTCTGAAACCGGTCGAGTTATCGAAATAGGGGACATCTTAAATTTTAAGTTGAACGTCCACTAATACAATGGCCAAAGGTTCATTTATTTCCACTCAGCAGATTTCGAGTGATACGGCAACAAAAATACAGACAGACAGACAAAAACGGTTGATTTTGATTCTCTTGACTTAATAATGATTGATGCTATCAATTTTTTTAATATATGCAAATTTTTTTAATATCAGACATACAAACAGTGCGAGATTAAAGTCTTTCGCTTCGTGGCAAAAGCTTCAATGTATAATTTTTTTTTTATGATTTTTGATTTATTCCATTTTAACGATTTTTAACGGAACTTCATAACTTGTTTGCTTTTAATTCTGAGCAAAAAGGGTACAAATATGTATGCACTTTAGAAAACTGTATATTTTTTTTAAGATTGCTAGTAAAGACAAATTTCGTATATCGTCGCTCGCTTGCCAGAGGCATAAATGTGCTAATTTTCCAGATTTGAGTTAACAGGTTAATAGGTTTACGTGATTAACCTCTACGATTCACGGAAATCCTGGGTTCCCAAAGTACAAGGAACCGGCGGAAATTTGTAATGCCATTTCCATGAATGTGTAGTTCAATCTCTGAAAATTGCGACAAAAAACGAATGTGCTACACATTCATGTTACTGGCGCAACAAAAATGTTTAAAAACTTAATTTTGAAATTTTTTTTTAATTTTCGTTTTGCCAGAAAAATGAATGTGTAGCAAAATTGTTACGTATACGCCATGGTGTCTGTAGTTGAGTTTTAAGAATTTAAACATTTAGTTTTTTAACATTTTTGTTGTGCCAGAAATATGCATCTGCTACACATTCGTGTTTCTGGCACAAAGAAAATTTCAGAAAAATTTCTTTGGCAAGCAAGCGACGATATAATAACTCCTTATTATTATTACTTTCACTAACAAATTTTCCTTTTCTCTCTCTTCCTCACACACACACACACACACGTAGGTCCAAAACCCGGTCCACCACGCAATCTAACCGTTACCGAAGTCTCAAACGGATTTCTCATCTCGTGGCAAGCACCATTGGAACGTGCTCATATCGTCAAATTCTATACAATCAAATATCGCACCGATGCTCAATGGAAGACGCTGAATCGTGGTCAAATACGACCCGAAGAGACACAATATTTAGTTAAGAATTTAGTTGGCGGTCGTACATATTATTTTCGCGTTTTAGCTAATTCCGAAAAATCCTACGAATCCAGTGATGAAGTTAAATTTCCGGTACCAGCACGCGTCAAACATAAAGCAATAACAGCCGGTGTCGTTGGGGGCATCCTGTTTTTCATAGTTGCTATCATTTTATCGGTTTGTGCCGTAAAAATTTGCAATAAACGTAAACGACGAAAACAGGAAAAAGGTAAAAAACTGCAACTACCAATGAAGCAAATGCAAAAAAAAAAAAACAAGCGAATACATTAAAGTTTTTTGGAAAATAAAAGAAAATAAAAACCAAAAAAAAAAACTGAAAATGTATTCGCAGAAATGGTTTTTGATGATGGCCAATAAAAATGGAATGCGTGAACATGGCGCCACAGCAGCATACCTAACTGCACGTACCAAGTACATATTTGTGTGCTTGTGTGCGTGTGCTATGCAAATTGCACAAACGAAGCATTAACGAGCGTAGCGCAGCATTTTGAAAATAATTGTTGGCAGCACTGGTTAGCAGCAGCAATGACATGCAGGTCAAAAGCTGTGACGCAGCCAACTTAAGTGTAATGCTGTGGTGTCATACCAGTGCTGCCGCTTTGCTGTTCTCACTGCTGCGCTCCGTTGTTATGTGTAACGCGCCACGCATTCCGCTTGCGGTCAAATATAAATACTAACGAATATTTTATGAATCTATATAAATACGATATTTAAAACATAGTTGTTTTTGTAAAGTGAAATTAAATTTTTTTATTGCTTATATTAACTTTGAAAAGGCCTAAAAACCAATTTTATATTAGTATATGAGAAAATTCTTGTTTGCGTAAAAATTTGCTAATTAATCTTCCCCATTGATTGCTTAATTAAATTCTAAAGCTTTTTTTATGTTTTACCAAAGATATTTAATCTGTAATTAATTAGAAATAACAATAACATATTTTTTTTTTTTTTTCTAAATCATTAACTGCATAGTTTTCCTTTGTCAAAGTACTAACAATGAAATTTTAAGCACAACTTTTTCTGTTCTTAATTTCATATAGCAAAGTATGAATTTTTTTTTTATTATAACAAAAAACTAACCATGTATAGTTCAAATACACAGAAAAAATTAACGGGTAATGGACAAGACTTGACAGTGATTTTTGTTGAATCAACCCATATTTTTTTGTTGATATAACAATATTTTGTTGATATAACAATATTTTGGTTGATATAACCAAAATCACAGTCAATTCAACCAAATCACGGTCACTTCTGATGCATTACCAGCTCATTTTTCTCTGTGTGTAGCTTTTGAATTACGTAAAAAAGTGATTGATTACAATATTTTTGCAAATTAAGCGAAATTTTTCTCTTTATTTAAAGCAAAAATTGGCTAAATTAAAAAAAATAAAAACTAAAACGAATAATTAATGAGTACAAAATTTTTATTGAATATTTGCCATTATTTGATTTTTAAAATTTATTTATTTGTTATATTCAAATTACACAACAAACCTTTATTTATACTTTTTGTAGTTATTTGAATATAATTTTTTATAATTTTTTTTTTATTTATGTTACTTAATTTTGATTCCCTTACTAAGGACTATGAAGCGTTGTTACTTGCTAACCATGCAGGTAATCCAACTAGTTGAAAACTACTTTACAACAAGTTTGTGCAACAGGCCCAACTAGTAAGTTTTTGAAGTTTACTTCTTAGGCGGCGATGTGAAATTTTGAGTGAAAGTAAAATTTGAGAAAATGGCTGATGATGCAACGGAAGTTATGCAACGGAAATAGAAATTTTAGGCGTAGGCGATTTTCACCACGATGTTTAGCTGTGCAAATCAAATAGGAGGTGAATTCTAAGATCTAGCTAAAACTGTACAAATTGCAATAGTTAGGCCGAGCCGAATTCATGGGTGTTGCCACTTCGGGTGGTTGACAGGGTTGCAATCTATCGGATTTTTTTTTTTAATATGAAACTAGATGTGCCAATATGGGTATCAAATGAAAGGTATTTTCGACCGTATTCCAAATAAGACAATTTCAAGCAGAGTTGTCACTTAGGGTCGCCACCAAACCGCAATTTATTTATTTTTACGCATATTTCGGGAACTGCGTGGCCGATTTGGATAAAATTTGACATATAGATAATTTGATTCATTCTAAGATTAAATACATGAGTGTTGCCATCTAGGGCGGTTTACAGGGTTGCCACCTATCCCAATTTGTTTAAATATAGATCTTGGTATGCCAATATGGGTATCAAATGAAAGGTATTTTCGACCGTATTCCAAATATGACAATTCCAAGCAGGGTTGCCACTTAGGGTTACCACCTAACCGCAATTTACAACCCCTTTTACAACTCTCCTTCCTTATAGTTGTATACTAGGATGTCGCATAAGGATACCACACCTTCTACAACTAGTACCTATCCGTCTGCGGCGAAAACAATTTGTTAAACTCCAAAAAATCTTCGAGACGTGGATTTTAGCCGCCTCTTCTTTTTTCGCGTCCGATCTCAACCTTGGCTGTAGCCTCACGCGCTATTCTTCATCATACTAGAAGCTTAACCCATTACTGGCTGACCATATATCGGCTGCATGATTTTTTGAAAATAAAAAGAGGTGGTAACTGAGGAGCCGCAAAGGTTGCTTTTCGAAATTTCAAATTTGTAACCTTCGTAAAACCTGAGATATGTATTCGATGGCTAGTATTGGTATTGGGTGCACGTAAATTTTTCATCAGTCGCAAAATTTTGTTCATTTTTGTTCCTCAATTTAAACAGAAGCGGTTTCAGTCAGAGTGCTCAAAATAGTCCTATTTTTCCTTTCTGAATATTTTTATATTTAAAAAAAAAATCCAATCAATATCTTTTTCGTCTTTCGTATTCCAACGAAGCTATTTTCAGCCAGGGTTGCCACCAATATCAATAAATACCAATATCTCGGACACGGCTGAAGCGGTTTGGATCAAGTTTGACACTTCGAGCCGTCTACAGGGTTGCCACCTATTAAATTTTTTTTAAACAATGAGCCAGATATGCCAATATGGGGATATTTTTGGGCAGGGTTGCCACCTAACTGCAATTTATTTATTAATTGGTTGCAGAACGCATCCTGTCAGAAGTTTTTTTATTCTGTTTAGAAGTTATCTCGAATGAGTAAGTTGCGAAATTACATCTCATGGACCAAAAAAAAAATTTCAAACCAAAAAAAAAAAAAAAAAAATTTAAAATAAAATTATATTTTGCATTTATTTCACAGTGTAACAAAATATTTAATCAAATCATTAAATACAATTTTGATTAACCAACAATGTATGTTTTTTTGAAAAATTAATAGCTCTCCAACAATGTAGCTTTCCACAATAAGCTAATTAACGTTTTAAACTTTATCATAAAAGTTACGTTGAACGAGCAATACTCTTCACACAAAATTACCTTTATTTGATATTTAAATTTAAATAACAAAATATCTATCCATATATGTAAATAGCTGTATGTACTCGGGATATACATCAAAATATATATATATTTTCAATGCAATATCAAAATCAAACGCAATCAACTATAAAATACGTGATGTTGCCATTTTAGCATTGAATTAAAATAAATTCGACAGTTGAAAATGAAACCACAACGGAGTTGTCACCACCACCATCCATGCAGGCTCACATTCACAACAATAAATTCTATAAACTTTTATAGTTTGTTGTCCACCAATCGTACGATTAACCACAAAAGCAATTTAAACTGTACGCAGTATGCCACCACAATCAATGTCTGTCCTCGCTTACTTGCTTGCTCTCTATGGACAGTTGTGTTATAATTGAAATCAAATATTTCATGAGCGTTAAGTTTAGTTGGCTATGATTAATTAAGTTGGATCTATTTTCTATACAAAAGGCAAAAGCAACGGCTGCTATGGGGTTATTGAATTTTTTTTTTTTTTTTTTTTTTTTTTTTTTTTTTTTTAAAAGCTTTTAGAGGAGTTTTGTACCTATACGATGTTGGGGATGATATATTTCTGCTTCTGCTCTTAACTATTTGGACATTATTTCGGAGTAGAATAAGTCAATCTAGTAATTTCTTCTTCTTGTTAAGTGACAGGATTTATTTTTACATTTTTTCCAATATTTTTACTTACCAACATAAACTTTTTAAAATGAATTTCCGAAAAAAATATGAAATAGGTGGTAACTTTATAAACCAACTAAAATAGCAAATGCTAGTAGAAAAGCTTACAATGAAGTATATCTACTATCCAACACATTTTTAAGAAATCACGTTTGGTATGCAGCTGAAGGTATCTTTGACTTCAAAAAAAATTAGGTCTCAACCCTGTAAACCGCTCTAAGTGGCAACCCCCAATTGGACAGTCTTAAAATCAAGCATTCTATCTCTATGCCAAAATTTTATCGAAATCGGTCAAGCAGTGCAAAACGACCCTAAAAGATCCCAAAATTACCCAAAAACGAACCCAAATTGACAACAAAATGATCCCAAAATGACAACAAAATGACCCCAAATCGATCCCAAAATGACCCTAAATGACCATAAAATGATCCTCAAAACTGATCCCAATATGATGCGAAAATTATCCAAAAATGATCTAAAATTGAATTAAAAAGGATCCCAAAATAGCCCCAAAATTATCCCGAAATGACCCCAAATCGATCCCAAAATGACCCTAAATGACCATAAAATGATCCTCAAAAATGATCCCAATAGAATCCGAAAATTTTCTCAAAATAACCCTAAAGTGATCTCAAAATATTCCCTGAATGACCCCAAAAAGACCCCTAAATGATTCCAAAATGACCCTAAAATAATCCAAATAAAATCCCAAAATATACAAATACAATGTGGTAAGATGGAAATCCCATTTGGCAATGGCCGAAAATACCATTCATTTGATACCCATATTGGCATGTCCTTCAAGTGGAAACACCAAAGTGGACAGTCTTAGAAATGGCATACAATTTATATGCCAAATTTCATATAAATCCGTCAAGTGGTTCTCGAGATAGTACCGGATATACTGCGATAAGGAGGCAACTGTAGGTGTTAACCCTACTTGAAAATATTTTAGTTAGTATTTCGCCGCAAACTCCTTTCATTTGATACCCATATTGGCATATCTTACTCAATATTAAAAAAATTAGACATGTGGCAACCCTGTAATATCTCCCAAGTGGCAACACCCAAGTGAATAGTCTCAGAATCAAACATACTATCTCCATGTCGAATTTCATCCAAATCGGTTAAACGGTTCTCGAGATAGTACCGAATATACACATATACTGCGCTATGGTGGCAACCCTAGGTGGCAACCCTCCTTGAAACTATTTTATTTGGCATGCCGTCGAAAATACCTTTCATTTGATACCCATTATGACATAGTAATATATTAAAAAAATGAAAAAAAAATTTAGATAGGTGGCAACCTTATAAACCGCCCCAAGTGGCAACCCCCAAGTGAATAGTCTTAGAATCAATCATACTTTCTATATTCAAAATTTCATCCAAATCGGCCAGCGGTTCCCGAGATAGTCCGGATATACAAATATACATACAAGTTTAGCTCGCTTAAAGTTATAAGATATACCAAGAGAAGCCCACCACAGCCAGATGAGTTGCTGAATAGGATAATAGATGATAATTTTGTAAAAAATATGTATGTTTCCAGCTCTATATTCGACTCTGTTTATCTACTTCAGCTAACCACTACACAGTAAAAAATTAACTGGGAATGGATAAGAATTGACCATGATTTTAGTTGAATCAACCCATATTTCGGTTGAATCAACAGATATTTTGGTTGATATGACCAAACCACTGTCAATTCTTATCCATCACCAGCTTAATTTTCTCTGTGTGTACTATCAAATTTCATATATCACATCAGCTTTACTGCTAACTGTCTTACATATCATTTAAATTTTCCTTTCACTCATATATTCACTCATTTTATTAATTTTCTATTTTTTACTCTCACTTCAGTAATTTATTTTCTCACTTTATATTTGAGAAAAAAATTGTATTAAAATTTTTAATTTTTTAATCAAATTTATAATTTTAACCAAGTTTATTAATTTGTTAAATTGTGTGAACAAATCTAATAATTAATTTATTGCATGCTTTATTTAAATTAGTTTTTTTTACTCATTTTTATGCATACATACATATTTTGCTTCATATATACTATCTATGTTAACTTAAGTATTCATATTTGCATTCATCGATATTAGCTAAAGAAAAGTTGTAAATATCTAATATCTAGATACATAGTTGTTGTTTCTTGATTTGCAATCCCACCCTTTACCCAACCCCAATTACCACATAATGTGGTGCGTCCAAAAATTTCAAAGTTGTTTTATATGTGGAAAAAATGTCCTTTAAAATTATTATCCTTCAACTTTTTCCAAACTCTAAGCGTCTTGAAAAAGTGTATTGTAATAAAATTTCTAAAAATATGTACCTATACAAATATTTAAGGATGCATAGAAGATGCACAGGACATACCCCAGAAATTGATTTTACAATATGGGTATCAAATGAAAGGTGTTAATGCGCGCCTGAAAAAAGTGTAAGTTTTATTTCGATATCTCAATTCGTTTCGGAGATATCGACCAAAAAATTAATCTGTTACTCATACGCCGTGTAGGACCCTATACAATGCGCACTATAATTGCAAGGTATCACGATGTACTCAAGTATTTTTGCTAGAAAACATATTTTTACGCAATATGCAAAGTTAATTTTAAAATTTTAATGTCCCTTTCTCGTGAATACGATTTTTGCAAAGAGTCCTGTTATCCTTTTCAAAATTTAAAGTTGGAGATTTGTTACACACTCCTTTAAATTATAGAAAACAATATTAAAATTTTGTAATTTTCGAAGCCGTAATGGACCAATTTGCGAACTTAGTATTAGCTGCTAGCCGTTATCCCTTACGCACACATGTTATTTAGGCTATAACGCACCGATATAGAAGCATTCATATCACATTTCAAACCTTGTAAAGCGAGAGCACTCTAAAATGCCAAAGACAACTAATTAAAGGGATATATGGCGAAAACTACGAACGATTTGGTCTGCTTTAAGTGGAAGAGCATTCCTTCGAAAAATAAGTCATTTTTTTGCCAAACTTTGAGCATGGTAATCTTTTTTTTTGTAATCTTTGAGCATGGCGGTGTATTCTCTTATTTTTTAATAGAAAGGTTAATATTTTAAAAATCTTCCTCAGTCAAATATGAAAAAGTTTACACTTCCACGTGATGCGTATCTAAAAACTAACAAAACTTTTCCCAAGAGCTTTTTCGTCTACGAAAGCTTTAAAGCTCGCCTAAAGCTTTAGTGCGAAATAAGGAATTTCAAAGCTTAACTGGGAGCGACAAAGCTGGTACGCGTTCATTTAAAATTTCACTAAACAGATTAAAGCTCTACTAAAAGCTTTTAATTTAAACTATTGTTCTTGTCGTCAAAAAAACGCGTCCCTGCTTTTTTATTTTAAATGCACTGATTGACTGAGTGCTTTAATGTTTCACTAAGAGTGGCAACGCTGCAGAACGTATTTATTATACTTCTCTAGAAAGCTTTATCAAAAGCTCGTTACATTCCTTTCAAAAATGTTTTATAGTTTAGCCTCATATCATGAGCTTTGTTCAGGAAGCAACACATTTCTTTTTTTATGTATAACACTTTCTAAAAGCCTTTGCTTCTGTTAAAGCTTGAAAGCTCGCAAAAAAGCTTCAATGAGGGATTGCGAATGTGAAAGCTTTACTTAAAACCAAAGGTAGTATTAGATGTGGTTTGTTTCAATAACAGTATTTTGTTTTTGAAAATATTAAAAAAAAGAAACTTTACAAAAGGGAAATTTTTGAAAATGTTGAATTTGCATAACTTTATGGTATGATAACAGGAAAATTCTCAAAAAAAGAAAAAAATGCTCGGTTTCATATATAATAACCCATACAGATGTATGTCTCGATTTTTAAGTTCTTTCAGCTACAAACTTCTCCGAAATTCATGTAGGTAGGTAACTTTGTGGAAGACAGCTCTGTTGTTTACTGTTTGAAATTAAGTGTCTAATACTCTTATTTATTTGTTTGATTTCAATAGTTATTTCTATAATTTACAGCTTTTCAGTTGTCTATTAATTTTTTTTTTTTTTTTTTTTTTTTTTTTTTTTTTTTGAATAAACATACAGTTACAATTACACAAAACAATTAGCTAATTAATACTTCAAAATACAAGCCACCATAAGTATTGATAAGAGTGCTTAAAAAAAAAAACTAGTAACATCAAAGTTAACTGATATTTAAAAATTTGCAGAAGCTTTCTTACCTTCCAAAAAAAAAAAAAAAAAAATTTTTTTAAGAAATCAAAACCACCTTTACCCAAAAATATTATAGGCATGTTCTTAGTTTCTTCGTCGTTGTTTCTGCCCAGAACTAAGTTCATTGCCGGTAAAGGTGCCTGAAAAAGAAATGGGCAGACGTTTTTTGTAAACACTTCACGCACAAAGTTGGTAAAATAAAGGCCCGAACGACATCTAATGTAAACAAAGATTTGGGATTTTTTTTTTTTTTGTTGTAATAATTTGCGATCCAAACAGTTGTCTTTTTTGAATATATACAGCATATTTCGTTAAGTTTTACATACGCCTGCGGAAAGTAGTTCGCTCAGCTGAGACGATCTCGGTTACCATTTTGCGCTAATGTTAAGAAAAAAAAAAAAAAAATTAACTAAAAGGAAACCTCCGAGGTGTATGTAATTTTTCAACAGAAATTGTTGTATGCTGTTTGGCAACCCAAATTTTTGATAATTACAAAATGAGCGTACGCAAAAAAAGAGAGAATGAGCAAGCTAACATGTTGAGTAGCGTTAACAAGCACAAAATATCTTACAAAAAAAAAAACAAAAAAAAAAAAAAAAACACAGCGCATCAGAATTTGGTTTGCTTTGAGACGTTCAACCAATATTGCCTTCGGGCACATGCGGAAAATACGTAAACACCAGAAAAATTAACATTAAAAACGCTGGATTTTCAAACAAGCAAAGTACGTACAGGAATTTTCAAGTAAGATGCATATAAATGAAATTTCTGTAAATGGGGTAAGTTCAAAATATTTAAGTTGAATTTCGTGTGTCATTGTGTGCTGCTTGTTTAAGTCTTTTTCCCTATTAAATTAAGCATACAAAAAAAAACTATAAATGATGAACGCTCAGGTTTTGTATGACATATGCATCTTCTTCACATAATATTGTTTTCCATCAATTTCTTGCCAAAACTCATCATTCGCAGCGCAGAAAATATTAAAAAAAAAAAAAAAAAAAAATCGTTTCAAGTGATCAACACGAATCGCAACGTCTTCTATTGTGAAAGCATTGAATTGATTTGCATTTGCGTTAAAAGCTCTAAATCATCGCATAATTTTTTTAATTTTGTGTAGTTAAGCACAATCTTCATAGTTAGCACTCGTTACCAATTCTTTCGACATTTTCATACCAAAGTACACTCATACTTAATACACAAGTCATGCCAGACAACTCAACAAATTTGCGCTCTTGCGTGCTCATTATTTCTATAAAGTTTTTATTTCTCAATTCTCTCTTTTATTTACATACTTTCTTTTCATCAGACTTAGAAGTGTGATATTTTAGTTTAGAATATTAAAAAATCTGCATCATAAGCCGTATATTGATTTCCAAAGTAGTTGAAAAAAAGCTCAGTAAGCTTAAAAGCTCTAATTTATGTATCGAATATTTTTTTCAGTATTACTCAAAAGCTCAATACTTTGAAATTGTAAAGGCTTTTGGAAAAGCTTTAAGCGTTTGTCTAAAAAAATAAATGTGATTAAGCCTTCAAAGCTCTCTTTGTGTTCGGAAATGAAAAATTTAAGAAATAAGCAATAAGCCTTGTCACGGCGCTTGTCACTAAAGGCTTAAAGCTGCTCTCCTACGCAAATGGTGAAGCTTTAAAGCTTCTCGGAGAGCTTATGCAAACCACTAATATCGCCATTGGTCCAAGTAATTGTGGCCCATTTCGAGATTGATTTTTAAAAGCTCTATCTCTTGACAAAGCTGGGAAGCTCTATAAAATTATAGATTTTTTATGGTTGTTTTATTATAACACCGCTGAACAAAAAATGGAATGAAATTCTCCACTTTGAAATATGATATTTCACTGAGGGATCTCAAGCTTCATGGATAGTGGTTTCAAACTTTACTAGAAAGCTTAAGGTTCTAGCAAGGTACTTAATTTTTTTTCTAAATTTTTCTCATATCATGAGCTTTGTCCAAAAACTAACATAACTTATCTCAAAAGCCCTTTTTGTCTACCAAAGCTTTCAACCTCGCATAAAATGAGGAATAAAGAGTTTCAAAGCTTTATTCAGAGCGAATATGATGGTTTGCGTGCCTTTCAAATTTCAATAAAGAGCTTAAAGCTCTAATAAAAGCTGATGAACTTAGTTTTCAAACTTCTCTCGAAAGCTTATTGCCTTGCCAAAAACTCGTTATTTTCGTTTCAAAAGTGTTTTTAAAGCTTAACCTCATAACATGAGCTCTGTCCAGAAACCAGCACAATTTTTTAATGTATTATACTTTCCAAAAGCTTTTCCTTCTATCAGAGCTTGAAAGCTGGGAAAAAAGCTTTAATGAAAAACCGCGAATTTCAAAGCTTTACTTAGAACAACAAAAGTAGTGCTCGCCTTTTTTCAAATTTTATTAAAAAGCTTAAAGCTCCAACAAAAGTTTTACATTTTTTTTTCAAAATTTTTTTTCTAGCCATCAAAAACCGTTTCCACACCTTTTTTTTAATCACTTTATGCAAACCGAACCTATGCTAAAATATATCCATACCATATACCATTCCATATAACTACCATTCTATTTGTATGTTTGCTCCAACATCCTCATACACATATGTATACCATACTTGCATACCTATGTAAAAAAAGAAAACTATCCCACTACTTATGTATGTATGTAGATGTGTATGTTGTATGTGCTGTACTGTTACCTTTTAGATGTTTCATAGGTGTGTTTGCTGGCGTGCTTGTGTGTATGTGTGTGTGTATGTGTGGGTCCATTTCATGTGCGTTTTACTCCCCTCCATAGATAGTCCCGGAAAATATTAGCTCGGAGCGCCTTAAAGTAGGCTAAGAAAAATATTTTTTTTTTTAATTAATTAACCGAATTTAGAGATAAATTAGTTTGAGAGAAATGAAAAAGAACGATACGTAGGCAAATTTAAATTAGTACAAATAAGAAGGAATGTAAGTCCTAAAAAAAATGTGCCTTTAGGCGTAGCTCGATCCCAACGGTGATACTAACAAAGATTACCTAAGTAGATGGTTTTTAGTACAAAGTAAATCTTATTTTTCCTACGGTTTTTTGCCGACTCCGAACGGCACTTGCAAAGCAAATGAATTTTTTGCTGAGAAGCTTCTCATGGCAGAAATACACCCGGAGAGTTTGCCAAACTACTGCCGAGGGGCGACCCCGTTTTAGAAAAATTCTTTTTCTAAATAATTTTTGATGTTACTTTTGCCGGGCATCGAACCGCCACGACTTGATGTAGAAGGCCGAACACTTAACCGCTACACCACGGCGGCCGCCACCACAAGTTGGAAAGAGAAGCTCGGCTAAAAATCTCGTTAGAGGTTATGATGATAACCTGTAGGTATATCGCCGCCATTAGTTTTTTTTTTTTTTTTTTTTAAATCTTATTTTTGGCTCATAAACATGCATTTCATACGTATTTATATTTATATTTATAACTTTTATTGAACTCATATTAGTTTTACGTAGCAATGTATTTATTATTTTTTTTCCCCCCATAATTTGAAATATATATAATTTTCATTGTACTCATAATTATTATTTGCTAATCGTAAATCATTCACTATTTTAACAAATTTTTCATATAACTACAGTTATCTTCAATCATAAGCTTTAAAGTTTTGTACTAACAACAATTTTTGATACTAAAGCTTTAAGCACAATATAAAGCTTACAGAAAATATATACTTTTCTACTATTTTAAATACTATTTACCCATATAATATAACTTTAAATCGATATAGATATAAATTGGATGTGGTGGAGAGTGTAACTCATATGTTATAAACATACTTACATACATACTTTATACATATGTACGCTAACTTCTCACTCATTTAACATCTTAAAAAGCTTTTCAGCACATCACATTCTTCATTTACATAAATACATATTTATACATATGCATATGTATGTATGTATATAATTGCATTTGTATGTATGTTTGTATATGTATGTGTATGTATGCTGGTACATGCTCAAAATAACTTGGTGTATATGTATGTTCTTCATATATGTATATGTATGGATTATATTTTAACTAATTAGGAACGGTCAATACTCCACCAAAATTAATTGTAGAAATTATTCGTTTACAGAGTTCAATATGGTAGCTTGCCGTATAACGGATAACCGTAATATTGCAACAAATAATCATCATTTACATCAACATCCGCAACATCATCAGCAGCAGCAACAGCAACCACTACAACAACAACTGCAACATACACATCAACAACATCAATTGCAACATAATATGCATAGCCATAGTACGGGCTCAATTTCCGCTGGTCAAGTGCCTTTAAAAAAGTGAGTATTCAATAACAAATATTGATTGAAATTAAAAAATATAGAACAGAAAGTTATATATATATACATTTGAAATCGGTTGTAAGAGCACAGTGCAAAGAAGTTGGAATAAAATAAAATAAAAAATTAAAATAAAATAAAATAAAATAAAATAAAATAAAATAAAATAAAATAAAATAAAATAAAATAAAATAAAATAAAATAAAATAAAATAAAATAAAATAAAATAAAATAAAATAAAATAAAATAAAATAAAATAAAATAAAATAAAATAAACTAAAATAAAATAAAATAAAATAAAATAAAATAAAATAAAATAAAATACAAAAATTAAATAAAATAAAATAAAATGAAATAAAATAAAATAAAATAAAATAAAATAAAATAAAATAAAATAAAATAAAATAAAATAAAATAAAATAAAATAAAATAAAATAAAATAAAATAAAATAAAATAAAATGAAATAAAATAAAATAAAATAAAAAAGATTAAAATAAAATAAAATAAAAGAATACAAAATAAAATAAAATAAAATAAAATAAAACAAAATAAAATATAATAAAATAAAATAAAATAAAATATATTAAAAAAAGAAAATAAAAGTAAAATAAAATAAAATAAAATAAAATAAAATAAAATAAAATAAAATAAAATAAAATAAAATAAAATAAAATAAAATAAAATAAAATAAAATAAAATAAAATAAAATAAAATAAAATAAAATAAAATAAAATAAAATAAAATAAAATAAAATAAAATAAAATAAAATAAAATAAAATAAAATAAAATAAAATAAAATAAAATAAAATAAAATAAAATAAACTAAAATAAAATAAAATAAAATAATATAAAACAAAATAAAATAAAATAAAATAATATAAAATAAAATAAAATAAAATAAAATAAAATAAAATAAAATAAAATAAAATAAAATAAAATAAAATAAAATAAAATAAAATAAAATAAAATAAAATAAAATAAAATAAAATAAAATAAAATAAAATAAAATAAAATAAAATAAAATAAAATAAAATAAAATAAAATAAAATAAAATAAAATAAAATAAAATAAAATAAAATAAAATAAAATAAAATAAAATAAAATAAAATAAAATAAAATAAAATAAAATAAAATAAAATAAAATAAAATAAAATAAAATAAAATAAAATAAAATAAAATAAAATAAAATAAAATAAAATAAAATAAAATAAAATAAAATAAAATAAAATAAAATAAAATGAAATAAAATGAAATGAAATGAAATGAAATAAAATAAAATAAAATAAAATAAAATAAAATAAAATGAAATAAAATGAAATAAAATGAAATAAAATAAAATAAAATAAAATAAAATAAAATAAAATAAAATAAAATAAAATAAAATAAAATAAAATAAAATAAAATAAAATAAAATAAAATAAAATAAAATAAAATAAAATAAAATAAAATAAAATAAAATAAAATAAAATAAAATAAAATAAAATAAAATAAAAAAATAAATTAAAATAAAATAAAATAAAATAAAATGAAATAAAATAAAATAAAATAAAATAAAATAAAATAAAATTAAATAAAATAAAATTAAATAATTTAAAATAAAATACAATAAAATAAAATAAAATAAAATAAAATAAAATAAAATAAAATAAAATAAAATAAAATAAAATAAAATAAAGTAAAATAAAATAAAATAAAATAAAATAAAATAATTTAAAATAAAATAAAATAAAATACAATAAAATAAGATAAAATAAAATAAAATAAAATAAAATAAAATAAAATAAAATAAAATAAAATAAAATAAAATAAAATTAAATAAAATAAAATAAAATAAAATAAAATAAAATATATTAAACTAAATTAAAGTAAATTAAATTAAATTAAATTAAATTAAAGTAAATTAAATTAAATTAAATAAAATTAAATTAAATTAAATTGAATTAAATTAAATTAAATTAAATTAAGGTCAAACAAAAAAATATCTATTATGAAACTGTTATAAACTCCAGAATAGCATTTTTTTTATTTTTCACTGCGCTTACAAACCGATTCTTATAACCGTGACGGACGTATATTCATAATAAGTACATATATCAAAATTTCACTTTCACATCACTTAAATCACAAAAACAAAACTAAAACTTATCATAATTGTCTAAGCTATTTTATTAATAACACCTTTTTTAAACACAGTAAATGGCAAAGAAATAATATTTTAAAACTAATATGAATATAAAATAATAAATACTAAATTTTCATTGCTAACCAATTTACATTTCTCTCTCTCTTTAATAAACTAATTCAAACATACTGATGTCGATTTATTAATAATTGATCGATTTTATTAATAAATTAGCAACACTGATCATTTTCGTGATTATGAAACTGTTTTCATAGTTCCCGGTCCATCATGCCATAATCAAAATCGTAAGAAAATTTTAGCCCTTTAACTAATAATTTATGATTTTTGTAATTTGTTTTCATGTTTATAGAAATTTTTTTTCCAAAAACTAATAACGATAGTGTTCTTTGAAAATTAGTAAGTCGGCTTAGAAAAAGACACATTGTTTCGTTTAATTGTGGAGAGGAAACATTATTCTTACATACCTACATACATAAGGAAAAAAAATTATTTAATTAGTTGTCATCTTAAACAAGAATAATTATTTTGATTTTCTTTTGTTTTGAAAATATATAAATATATTGGCTATAGTGAAAAAAAACGATTTTGAATATTTTGATATTTTTTTGTTCCAAATTTTAATATTTTTTTTTTAATTTGTAAATAAATTTTTATTTTTTTCATCAGTCACTCATTTATCATTTCATATGTATCTACCTATTCAACGTATTTCAGCCGATAAACAATATATTCACTAACACACACTTGTAAATGTCTTTTTGTCTATTTTGTATCTAATTCACCATTTTTCTGGAATTTGAAGACCACAAGGTTTGCATTTAATATATTTTAACATTTCAATTTAAAAATATGGTCTTTATAAAGAATATGCTTAGTACTTAATATTTTCTAAGGAAAACATTTTATTATACTAAAATTTATTTTTTCATATTGAACTTTTACCCTTTTTTATCGTTTCTCGGTTACTACTCATAATATTGTTAGTGTTCTCCCGCTTTTGAATTGGGCCCATCACTGACAGCGAATTGTAAAAAAACTAGATTGCTATTAATAAATATTTTGATGACGTTATTTTGACATATTTGGGTCGGCGGACCCACTTTATGTCGCTTGCTTAACTTTTCCGAAGCCCCCCTCCCAGAAGCAGACTACAGGTGGCAAGGGGATCACCCAGTGTTCTGTAAGCAGCCACATCTGTTTCACGAGTGCCCACTCTGGCCAGCGATCCGCATGCCGGGAATGTCACAGTGGCCTGGCACCCAAATAATTTTTATTCTAAAGTAGTTGAACGCAACCGTCGCTCAGTCACCTCGATCGAACGTTGCCTGCAATCAGCGCCCTAATTGCTACTTGATTTTCGGAGGAGATTTTGAACGCCTTGACTGCGAATGCGCTGGACAGCATACAATGATCATATAGCAGCCCCCCAAAACGTACATCTAGCTTTGGCCCATCCGTAAACAGATTCGCCGCCAAATCCTCCCCCCGGATAGGTTCTTCGCCTGTCCTTTTTCGATATGCAAGTCGAAAAGTAGAGGTCGATGCACAGTAATCTGTTATGATAGGGATACAGTCAAAGCTCGATAATATATTGAAATGGCTCAGATTGAGCATAACATTCAATGCCAGCGTGGGAGGGGTCCACATGGCCCCACTATTCCCAGCCATTTGCTGCACCGTGACCATCTTTTCCGTGGAGGAAGCCGTACGCCCAACCAGACCACTACCCCATAAAGTAGTATCGGTTTTACCATCATCTCACACAAGCAATAAACCACCCCTTGAGAGAGACCCCTACGTATTTAACCTTTTCAGAAAGCACCAACGGTACTCCCCCAATAGGGGGTAGTACAAAAACATCAATCTTATACCTACTCGTAAAGAGAACTAGTTCACAGGATTCGGACCACTATGTCACAATACCCAGATACTCTTCAGAAATAACATCCCTTACGGTACTAAGAAACTTTCCCCTGACGAGGATTGCTAGGTAGTCAGCATAGGCTATAACTTGACAATCCCTAACTCTCGAGTTAGAAAGAACACCTCCTTATGGCGTGCCCCTTCTCAGCCTTCTCTGAGCCCCAGCACCTCCCCACTCCGCGCTGTCAATCCTGCTGATAAATTCTATCAAAATTGAATCAACTCCCAGACTTGCTAAATCCCGTACGATGGCAGAAGGCAAAACATTGTTGAACGCTCTTTCGATGTCCAGAAAGGCCCTCAGCATGAACTGTTTGTGTATAATTTTCTTTCAGATAGGGCGTTATTGAAAAAAACATCGACTGGATGACCTTCACAAAACTTATGAGGTACAGCGTTTTTCGAAAAAGTAGTGGGGGACTCATCCGTCGATATGTATTCGTAATAGATGTTTTATTGCAAAAGTTCTGTTTTTGTTTAGACCTAGAAAAGCACGATTTTATATTAAAACTTTAAATACCTACATTTTCCGGATATTAACTCATTTTTTTCTCTCCAATCCAGATTTAAACAAACCCGAATATCGAGTCTAACCACGATACTAATTGCCATACTACACTGGATTTGGCCACCGGATCGTTGTACAAACTGTCACTCAATCTACAGCTCGCACATAGATGACGAAAGCGCGCGAGATCGTCATTCTCTCAGTCAAATACAACGCTCTGTCGACGGACGTTTTATACTCGGCGGTGGCGCTAAGACAGGCAGCAATGGTAAACTCAACGCGATAACAAATGGCGATCAGGTAGATGGTGGCGGTATTGATGAAGTGGATGGCATTACCACACGACGAAATAGCCGATCATCACAAAACTCATCCAGCGACGATGGTGGATTTCTATCGCGACGCAACTTCATTACAGCGCGCGCTTCATGGCGTCGCCCACTAGTTTCGGCACCCTCACAGCTGAGTCTGCAATCAGCAGTAGGTTCAGCGCGTGGTTTCTTGCAAGGCTTAGGTGGACTGCTGCGTGTTGGGAGCAATTCGGCTATTGGTAGTATTGGTTTGACAGCATCAAGTGGCGCTGGAGCTCTACACGGTGCAGATGTGGCTGGTAATACGGGTGCGCGCTATCAAAATATCAATCGCTCGCATTATGGACAAAATATTTATCGCAACTTACAACCGGCGCAACCCGCGCAAGCCACGAGTCGTCCCCTACACATCAATACGTTGACCGGCAGCTCCTTTCTCAATACGCATCAATATCATCAACAGCACCTGCATGGCTTACAACTTACACCCAATTTGTATACACCCTCTCGTGTGTCACGCATTTTCTCCAGTTCACCAGCCAGCACGCCCAATGAGACTTTGGGCAGCGGCACACATCATCATCACATCGGTGGTATGGGTGGTGTCGGTGGTAGTGGCGGCCTACTCACCTCTCCTTGGTCAATGACGACGCCTGGTAGCGCGCATCTGCACACGCATTTCAGTGATTTGAGTAGCGTGTATCCAGGTTCGGCAGAACGTTCTTTACCCACACTTTCGGCGACCAGCGGCAATCTCAGCCGTTATCGCTACTACGCACACGAGCTGCCTTCATTGCGCACTATACAAGAAGAGACGCGACGCTACAACCAGCAGCAACAACAACAGCAGCAGCAGCAACAACAAGACGAGCAACAGCAACAAGAGCTACCTAAGTTGTCAGATGGTTTTCTACCACTGCAAATACCGTCACCACCTGCGTGGCGCAACTATTATCACAACTCGCACTTGCCATATCACAGCTATCGTCCACGTACGCGCTGGTATCCGCGTCATTATGCGCGTCTCTTTGGACGTACTCACCCCGAGATTATGTCGCCACTACCGCATTTGAATTTAACGCTACGCGGTGGTCCAGTCGGCGCTATCGGTTTGGAAGCCTCACCAGAATCACGTTCGAGCTCAAGTGGTTTTGGTTCGAAAAATACCTCCAATCATCCGCATGGTTCGCATCATTCGGGCAGCACAAGCGAATGGCGGCTACTGCCACCTTATCGTCCGCCACCACCACCAACAGCCAGCAATAGCGCCTACTTCGGATGGACGCCACCCGGCACACAACAGCAAGCGCAAGGACAAGCGCCCGCATCTCATCAACAACCGCAACTACATCATCCATCATTGTTTGGCGGCGCCAGCTCACTGCCTTATTATCCAAATTATGGTGGCGCGTCAAGTGCGAGTTTGCACCAGCGTCCCACAACACCAACCTACACTATGGAACATTGGTTGGGTATGATCTCAGATTTGAACGCTGCTACCGATAATGTACAATTACCAAAATCGGTGGATGTTGGCAGCGTCGATGGTCACTACGAATTTGATCCATCAACACCTACACCGAGTGCTTCGACACCAACAGGTGGTCTACTACGTGAAGATCTCAATTTACATGTTGATACAACAGGTCATCACACACTCGGGCCATTGGGTAGTAGTAACTTGTTCGGTGGTGGTGCGCTCAACTCGGGTGCGGCCACCTATGGTGGTCCAATGCGTAAAACGCGCTTCTCTCGTTACGATAATGTAGAGGCACGCTTGCAAGCGATGCGTGAAGAGTTCTATGAATATCGTAAGCGGCAAGCAATGCAACAAGCGGGCGTAGCGGAAATGGAGAGTGTATGCTGATAGCTGCGGTATATACGTTAAGTGTTGTGAGCGCGCGATGAGTGCTATCAGCGTTCATTATGAGTACAAATACAAAGTGGTAGAGCGCGTATTCCGTAAGTGCATGTTTGCGTAGGATAAGGAATTATTAGGGTTAGATTAAGTCTAGTGGAGCGTAAAATCAAATGTATGTGCGCATACGAAAATATGTCACATATTGATTGTGGTGTTTGGAATATTTACCTCGACGTAGGTCACCAAAACTAGCACGCTTAACAGAATTCACCGCATTATATAACCGACCATTTACAGCTGTATATCCTTCTTAGAGATGATAGCAAGATCTCATTCATTTTTAGCCCGGTTAGGTTTTAGGAAGTGTCGTCGATACTGACAATTCTTTTCCGGATATGGAGTCGGTAAACTGAGGTACTTACCGACTCGCGAAATCGATTTGATATGACCTTTATTCTATGTACATATCATACCTTGATTCCGTAAGGAAGACGAGTATTGGTAATGGGAGTCATCATATCCATAGATCAACCATCAAGTTGCTTCTTATTATCCTTAGCAGCTTTTTCTGGCTTCTTACGTAAGTCATGCCTTACCGCCGTTATTTTCTAAGCATCTGACCAGCTGGGGAGACTATGATAGTATAGTAACATATAAACTTTCTCTCTCATAGGTGGGGCTTTAGTTCGGTTAACGGTATTCACGGGACCGAAGCTGTCAAAAGACTTCATCGTCTCAATATTGAATCGAACAACAGTGTGTTGACAGATCAAACCGTAATGCTTTCGAAAATATGCATCATTTGCCTAACTAGGAGGTTCTCTGGTGGAATTATAGGATTTGTGACAATTATTTTTTTTTTTTCTAACCTGTATGTAGGTACTTCTGATGGGTGAATAATATCTTTACCAATTTCAACTTCAGAACAACCCAAGATTTTATCCGTTGCTGGTTTGGACGTGTTTTAGGGAAATAAATTCAAATAATTGAACTAAATGAACTAAAAACGAACTACATGAACTAGTTAATTTTGGTGAGCTAGTTTGAAATCTGTGATCACTTTAATGAACTAAAATGCCTAACTGTAATTCCAATATCTCTTGGAGTATTTTTTTCTAACATGACTTCATGAAACGCGGCAGGGCACGAGAAAAAACGCATGAAAACAGTGTTACCTGTGAAAAAATATTGGTAGGACGAAGGTCGTTTTGATAGGTTTTCAGTTGGATTTTGGTAGGAAACAAATTTCCAAAGTGGCTTTCATCTACACCAAGCCTCCCCAACTAGTAGATCAAAAACTTTTACAGCCAAATTCAGACAGGTTACTGCACCCTTCGCTTGTTCTCGCAAACAATGAAATTGTTGCTGCGCAAGAGAGTGAGCGCCGCATTACAAACCATCGCCTTATAGCAGTGTTAGCCACCGACGGGCGTAAGAACGTTCAACGTAGGTAGAACGCAGCAAATCAAAACACATTTGGTTTCTCCGCTACGTTCAGAGTGCACGTATGTCGGCGAGTAAGCACTAGCATAGCGCTCTCATAAGACAGGCTGGCACGTTCTACGTACTGCCGTCGGTGAGTAACTAGAGTATTAAAGTAACTAACTGAATATTTAGTATCTTCTGAGTGATTTTAGCTGAGCCCGAAACCTTTCCTTAAAACTGGAAATATTTATTCAAATTCAGTTCACTCTCTTGTGATAGCAGGGAGAGAACTGATTGAGTCAAAAACAAAGAAATTACACACTAAAACAAATATGAGCCGCTAGGTGGCGCTGAAGTAAGAAATCTGCTATTCAAACAAAAAAAACACGTTCATGTAAATATTTAAATATTAAATAAGGCTAAACTTAAAAAGTTATGAAAAAATTAAATACTAAAAAATAAAGCGTATTGTAACAATGAGATTATGAAAAAAAACATGAAAAAACATAGCAATTATAAATACATATTATTAAAAATAATTAATTTAATTTAAATGAAATACATTTAAGAAAAAAAAAAAAAAAAAAAAAATTACTAAATTTATTAATACAAAAAAATATATATATATTATAAAAAGTAGTTAATAATAGCAAATTAATTAAAATTAAAACAAAAAAATATTAAAAATACAACTACACGGTAAAAATATATATAGTTTATGTAGTAAGCAATTATGGTTTAAATTAATTAGTAAATAAGAAAAAAAAATTATTAATTTTATTTAAAAAAAAAAAATTCTAAAAAACGACAAAAGCATGAAAAAAATCTATTTCTTAAATGCATGTAGTGATAAGTCGTGAACGTTATTATTAAAAAAAAATAATAATAAAAAATAAATAAAAAAGAATTAAACATTAAATTGAAAAATTTTAATTGACTTTGCGCGCAAGTAATAAAAAACAAAATCATAAAAATGTGAATGATAAAATTTAAGTAGTTTAATATGTATTCGCAAGCAGTTATTAAAAACTACTACGAAGAAAAGAAAAAAAAAAAAATAAAATTAATATAAGAATAGAATTAATAGAAAATAATTTACGAAAATAAAAAAGTTGAAAAAAAAATATACATGTTAATAATTACAAGTTACTTAAAACAACAACACAAGCGTTTAAAAGGTATAAAAAAATATATTTAAACAAAATTCTAATTTTTTTGTAGGTGCACTTAAAAAAATTAATAAGCAAAAAAATTTAGCAACTAAAAAAAGTAATAAGGGAATATTAAAAGTTAATTAAACAAAAACAAATTATGAAAAAGTAATTAAAAAAAAAATATTCTAAAAAAAAAACAAATTAAAAATTTGTTTGAAAAATTTAAGAAAATTTTGTTTGAAAAATTTAACAAAACGCAGAATTTCTCATTTGTTTGTTAAAAAAAAGCGTAAATTAGTAGCGATACGACGAATAGAAGTGAACCAAAAAAAAAAGATAAATACATTTTGAAAAATAAAAGCAAAGTAGCTTTTAGATCAAATTTAACACTATTTTATGAAAAAAAAAAAAAACATTTATTACAACTAGGTAACAGAAAAATTTCTAAACTGCACATTTTTCGTGCAGCTGCGTGAAACAAAACTGCTAAATATACTTTTTTTTCTAGGACACAATTAAAAACAAATGAAAGAACACAAAATAAATAGAACAAATTAAAAAAAAAATAAATAAATAAAAACTAATAGGACCTCATGCATAAAAGGCAAGCATTTGGTTCAGCTGAGTCTGAGAACCAAATTCTCACAGATAATTACGCTCCTTGTTTGGCCTCTTCAACAACGCATGTTTTTGCAGCGCTTGTGCAAAGGTTATGATCGCATCGACCAATCAATGAACTTAGAACGCAGCAAATCAAAACATATTTGGTTTCTCCGCTACGTCCAATGTGCACGTACGTCGGTGAGGCATAGCGCTGTCATAAGACAGGTCGTGCCAGCCGACACGTTCTACGTTCGTGAGTAACTCGGCTCTCACACACTTACCAGTAACGACTCAACAACATATCCTGTTGGTTCGGTAGCTGTTAGTGAGCGTCAGAACCAAAATAACGTAATTTGATTGTTGCGATTAGTGCTCCTTCACTAATACAGCCTCACTGCCAATTCTACTGGGCCCTGGTTGTTTTTATTACAACAACACAAAATATCTGGCTTGTACTCAAAAACTGGAGTCTGAGCAAATGCTCGCATTTTATGTATGAGGCCCATTAACTTAAAAAAAAAAATTTATGAAAAATTTTAAACTAAATAATGAAAAATGTGTTAAAAATATGATATTTTAAAAGTGTTAAAGTGAAGAGAAAACTATAAAAAATAAATAAAAAAAATAAAAATAAAATATATAAAATCAATACTAAAATATAAAACTTTGTAATTTGATGGATGCGATTAAATAAAAAAATAAAAAATAATAAAAAAATAATAAAAAATAAAAAAAAATAAAAAATAAAATAAAAAAATTAAAAAAAAAATAAAATGAAAAATACTAAAAATAAAAACTGGGAAGTTTTTATTGTGCTAAAGACTAGATAAAATTTATTACTTATTAATTTTTAGACTATTTTTTAATTTTTTTTATTTTTTTTTTTTTACTTTAAGGTTATGTGATTTTTAATTTATTAGTACACGTTTAAAAATGTTAGCCCAAATTTAAAATCTTTTGGACTAGATACATATCTGACCAAATTTTAACAGTTTTCAAGAAACTTGGTTTCAAAAATAAATAAAAACGAATCAAAAAATTTTAGACCGAAAAGGTTTTAATTTTAAACCGAGAAGTTTTGAAAATAAAATAAAAATAAAATATTCTGTGAGCTGGCAGGACTCGAGCCGAGGTGCTATGAATCACAGTCGACTACTCTACCGCTAAGCTATGCCGAACAGAAATTTTTTGTGGCGGGTTAGGAATACGAAAGCCCAATCAAGCTTTGTTAAGATTATACACACAGAGAAAATTGAGCTGACGATGGATAAGAATTGACAGTGATTTGGTCATATCAACCAAAATATAGTTATATCAACCAAAATATCTGTTGATCTAACCAAAATATAGGTTGATTTAACCAAAATCTCGGTCAATTCTTATCCATTCCCAGCTCATTTTTCTCTGTGTATATCAAGCAAGAAAATTAGTTTAAAAAAAAAAACTATTCTTATCTGGTCTTGGTCACTTTAAAATTTTGACTCATCAAGCTAAACAATATAATAGATAATTACAAAAAAAAAAAATTTAAAAAAAATATATAAAATAAATTAAAAATAAAATAAAATTAAAAAACACGCTCTTAAAAAAAAAATCCATGTACATAAGATTTTTTTATCTAATTTTTATTTTATCTTAAAATATACATGTCTGTAAAATTGTTAATAAATATACTGATATTTTTAATTTGACTTGGTTTTTTTTTTATTAAAAAAATCATAACATTAAAAAATGTCAAATAAATCAATACAAGTGTAAAGTAAGCAAAAAAAAATGTATACATACAAAAGTAACAAAACAAAATAATAATTGAACGGAATGGTTTGACACAACTCGACGCCAAAACACTGCCACAGCGAAACGAGGAAAGTCAGAGAACGGCGGCAGACACGGTGGGTGAAAATTTGGTTTTGGGATTGTGATAGAAATACATTACATTACACTGTTGTCTCTGAGAGCAACTTTGAAAATTTCTATAAGCTATGCATAGGTTTGTAAAGCGCTTAAGAGATAAAGGATCAAGCTCACGTGGATGTGTTTTTGGTATGAAAACCATATAAGGGAGCCTAAAACCGCTTTTTCCTAAAACTAGACCATATAGACCAGGCGTAGGCACCTAGTGGAACATTTACCCGAAATTCTGGGAAACAAATTCACACAGCTTAATACGATCTTTACCTGGCCTCTCGAACAATGTTGCTGCGCTTGTCATAGCGCTATGAACGCACTGACCAAACAATGGATTCGTTTCTCAACATACGCTGTTGCTTTGGTACTGAGGTACTAGTGAGCGATGGAGCAAAGGTAGAGATAACATAATTTGATTGGTCAAGCGAGCCTCTCACTTCCAATTCTGTCGAGCCCTGCTTTATTAGCAACAGTTT
Organism: Campiglossa producta; assembly: GCA_964058755.1. Lineage (NCBI taxonomy): Eukaryota > Metazoa > Arthropoda > Insecta > Diptera > Tephritidae > Campiglossa > Campiglossa producta. The sequence continues at coordinate 19,651,050 of CAXKVI010000003.1, forward strand.
CGTGCTCAGAGAGATTCAACTTTCTAGAAAGAGAATTAATAGTGTTGTATGTGTAATTTTGTATCACCCTCTCCCCAACTGCGTGACACCCAAGTAGATGTCGCCCATGTAAATGTAAACTAGTATTGTACTAAGAATGTATGTAAGTATGTTTTGTAGGTATGTAGAGAAATGATGATGTGAAAAGTAATGTATGTAAAGAAAAAAAAAAAAAAGTATTTGCTAAATAAAAAATGGATTTCCAACAAACAAATACTTTGTAAAATGTGAAGTTGATAAAATATTGATAATGATAAGAGAAAGTCTTAAGCAAGTACATAAATATGTTCAAGAGAGGCAAAAGCAAACAGCGTTAAGGCACAATTTGTTTTTACTATTTTTTTTTTTAAATTTATGCTAACAATTTAAGTTTTTAATAATATTTTTTAACTATAATAAAAAATTATATTGTTTAATTATATTTTTTTAAATATATTTTTTAATTGTATTTTATTTGTTTAGTTCACAAATAAGGCTGGAATATGTACAAAATAATTATAATGCATAATAATTAGTTGATATTGGAAGTGGCTGAAATGCAGCAAAAATTTAATAAAACAAATTTTATTTTCAAAAGAAAATTGTTTAATATTTTGTTTATAATTTTCGAGGCAGGAATTGAGACTCAAAGAAAAGCTGTTAACGCTACTTTTATTTTTTTATTTATTTCTTACGCCGAAATTGAGTGATAATCACAAAACTACATTTAATTAGGAGTACTAGGGAGGCTTATTTGAGAGTACAAATACTGAAGTGAAAGCTTTAAAGCTATGGTAAAGCTTACATAGCTCATAGAAAAACAACCATCGGTTCGTGTAAGGTAACAGCATTACATACAGTTTTTACCCATCTTGAAAACTATTTCGAATTTTTAAAAGCTTTGGCTGAATGGCAAAATATTTTTCGAAAGTTGAAAAACTTCTTCGAAAGCCTAAACAAATTATTGAAATTCTAAAAGCGGGAGGGGAAGCTTCTTAAAGCTTAGCTGATTCAAGGGAGGCTTATTTGAGAGTCCTAATACTGAAGTAAAAGCTCTGTTAAAGTTTATATAGCTCTCTAAAACCTTATACAATAGTTGTCCCGAAACCTGAGTACGTTAAGCTGAAAACCTTTTAAAAGCTTAACTCGTTCTAAAAAAGCTTATTTAAGTCTAAATACTTTCGAGCTCAATAGCTCTCTTTAACCTTATACGAAACTTTGAAAGCTTCTCCCTACACACAAAGAAAATTGAGCTGGTGATGGATAAGAATTGACAGGGATTTGGTCATATCAACCAAAATATAGTTATATCAACCAGAATATCTGTTGATTTTACAAAAATATGGGTTGATTCAACCAAAATCACGGTCAATTCTTATCCATTCAAAGCTCGTTTCTCTCTGTGTAAAGTGGAAACTTTTAGAAGTTTAACTAGTTCTGTAGAAGCTTGTTCGAAAGCCAAAATATCTTAGTTAAAGCTGGAAATATTGGCGAAAGCTGCTTATAGTTCAGACACAAAACTTAAAGCTTTCATATGAACATCTTTCCAGGCAAGATCACTCTTTGATAGCAGTTTTCGGAAGCTTTCGCGAATAAGAACGCATCAAAAAATCTACACCGTTCACGTTCACCCAGGCATTCGCAAATCATTCTCAAATGCATAATCGAATCTATGTGAGAATGTTCTTCTTGTCGTTCACCTTCATAAACGTATGCATATGTTTCGTGAAATGCTTCGCGAATGAATTTAAGAACGTTCTTTTTTGGTTTCTTTCAGTAAAACATGGAAGTATTATGTGGCATATTCGCAGACGGTTGAAACAGTAAATTTGAAAAAAACTTTTACGGATAAAGCGACAAGAATGTGAACCAAAAAAATCTTCAGACGGGACTTCTGGTTTTTTTTGAGTATATGAAGGACCGTTTTCGGGGCCATTTCGATAATTTTTCGGGACCATTTTAGAATGTTTTTGGGACCATTTTCGGGGTCTTTTTTTGGGACGATGTTAAATAATATTTTTGGGGTTATCTTGGGGTCAAGTTGGGGTCAATTTGGAATAATTTTAGGATTATTTCGGGATTAAGTAAATTTGGGATAATTTCCGTACTTTTTCAGGATATGTATGTTTCGGACTCTTTTGGGATCATTTCGGGACTTTTTCGGATTTTTGGGGACTACTGCTGAATGATTTTGGGGAAAATTTTAGGACTTTTTCGGAACCGTTTTGGGAAAAGCGATCCCGAAAACAGTTATACGGAAATGGTCCCTAAAAATTCCATCAATGATCTAAACAAAATCTAGGAAATGATACCGAAAAAGTATGGAACATATCCCGATAAAGTACTACAATTATACAAAAAAAAGTCCCAAAATCATCCCAAAAAAGTCCCGAAATGCTCCGAAAACAGTCCCGAAACCCATCCTTAAATGGTGCCGAAAAAGTTCTAAAAGATCACGGTAAATTCCAGAATGGTTTCGAAAAATTTAGGAACATATTCCGAAAAAGTGCTTAAATTATACCAAAAAACGCCCGAAATCATCCCAAAAAAGGTCCGAAATGGTCCCAAAACAGTTCCGAAAACCATCCGGAAATGGAGCCAAAAAGTTGCAAAATGATGCCAGAAAAGTCCAGAATGGTCCCGCAAAATGTTTAAACATATCCCGAAATGGTATCGAAAAAGTCCAGGACTCAATAAAGTACAATGAAATTTTTTCACCATGTATTTTTCTGCTTAAAGCTGCTTCCAATAATCACTCGAATACCCATAAGAATAAAGTAAAATAAAACTGAAAAACAAAAATCGAATTGATCTCAAACGGTACATAATACTCCTTTATTATTATAGATTTTTTTTTTTTTGTAACAATTATTTTCTTTTATTTTTTATACAATCAGTCACCCTGTTCTTCAAGCGCGTACGTAGTTTCTGAGCCCATTTAAATTTTATAAAAAGAATTTTAAGCGCCTGCTTTAGATTTTATTGTAATGAAATTTTTAGTTATTTTTGTGTGATAAAAATTTCAAAAAATATATAAAAATTTAAAACACGCGCTTAGTTCGCAAAGAAAGCAGTAGAATTAGTGTTCATACGTTTTAATATGACATTTTTTTGTTTTGTTTTAGTAACTGTATGTTAATTTTAAAAGTTTTAAGTATATGCACGTAAAGCGCTTGTTAAATGATAAGGAAAATAAAAAAATTTGATTTCAAAATGTTATTTTTTTTTTTTTGAAAAATAAATTTTTTTTTTTTTAAGTTAATTTTTTTTTTTTTTTTTTGTAAAATTAAAATTTTATTTAACTTTTCACTTACCAACAGAGGAATACATTTTCGCAATTTCGCATTTACTAGCTGGATACTTGAAAAAAATTCACTAAAGCTACTTGGCATTTCACATAACAAACTCCTAAAAGCTTTGCCCTTTGGAAAGCTCATGATACAAAACGTGTTTTCAACGATATAAAAAATGTGAAAAAATCGAAACTAAAAAATTACAAACTAAAAGCAAATTAGTGAAAAAATAACAACAAGAGCTGGGCTGTTAAAACAAACAACTCAAAAACAATGAAAAAATATTCAAAAAGCGTTCTAAAGAAACTAAATTACACAAAAAATACCAAAAGAAATTCACAAACCAAACAAAATAGAGTTGAAAGCGAAAGTTTAGCTAAAGTATAAAAAAAATAAGATCCAAGCTATAAAATCCACTGGCAGCCACAATCACAGCGCTGTTTAGGCCAGTCGGGAACATAAATATTTGAACGATCAAAGCGAAGAAATGTCTTTCAAATGATACAAAAAAAAAAAATACACACACACAAAAAATAGTAGCAATCGAATTGTTATTGTAATCGTGACTAATTTTCAAAATTTAGCAAGTACATACATATAAATAAAATTATATAATAGCATGTATTAAAATTAATAAAATAAAAAAAAAACAAAAATAAAAAAAGAATTAAAAAACCATTTGAAAAAAATTTAATTAAAACAAAAATCATGTATTAAAGTAATATAAAACAAAATATATTATATATATAAATATATATATTAATTAAGTATAAGTAAATTATAAAAATTAAAATTGAAATGAAAAAGGAATTAATAAAAAAAATGAAATTTAATAACTAAAAAGCTCGTTTTACTCATAAACTTGGTGATACTGAAAGGTGAGTATAAGAAAAAATGTTACGTATACGTCAAGGTGTCCCTTGTTGAGTACAACACATTCATGTTTCTGGCAAAACGAAAATTTTAAAATATTTCAAAATTCAGTTTTAAAACATTTTCGTTGCGCCAGAAACATGAATGTGTAGTACAATCATGTTTCTGGCGAAACGAAAATTTTAAAATATTTAAAAATTCAGTTTTAAAGCATTTTTATTGCGCCAGAAACATGATTGTACTGCACATTCATGTTTCTGGCAAAACGAAAATTTTAAAATATTTAAAAATTCAGTTTTAAAACATTTTCGTTGCGCCAGAAACATAATTGTACTGCACTTTCATGTTTCTGACGAAACGAAAATTTTAAAATATTTAAAAATTCGTTTTAAAACATTTTTGTTGCGCCAGAAACATGATTGTAGCACATTCATATTTCTGGCACAACGAAAATTTTAAAATATTTAAAAATTCAGTTTTAAAACATTTTCGTTGCGCCAGAAACATGATTGTACTGCACATTCATGTTTCTGGCACAACGAAAATTTTAAAATATTTAAAAATTCAGTTTTTAAACATTTTCGTTGCGCCAAAAACATGATTGTATTACACATTCATGTTTCTGGCAAAACGAAAATTTTAAAATATTAAAAAATTCAGTTTTAAAACATTTTTGTTGCGCCAGAAACATGAAAGTGCAGTACAATCATCATTATCATAAAGTAAAACCAAATATATAAAAATATGACTTCAAGATACAAAAAAAGTAAAATATAAGATACAAAAAGTATAAATTTGTCACAACATTATGAAGTTCTGGCGACCCTTTGCCTTCCACCTAGAGTTCTTCCGATTTTTTTTTTTTCTCTTTTCTTATGCCATCTCCGACCACTGTGCATGTTTTCAGCCTTGCACCTTATGATTTTTTTTCGCGAAAAAGTTGCAACTTTGACCCCCTATTCCCGTCTCTGTTTGCCAGTAGGAGTTCTGGCGGCCTGGCTGACATCTAGTTTGTAACAGTCGAGCCCATAAATGTCGAAATTGATCTTGCACCGAGTGACCTAATTTTTTATGTTGCCAGCTCTCGGTCTAAAAATCTTGCGTTAAAACAACCACTTCCTCTTGTTAATTCAATATCGAAGGAACTGTCATTTTAAATTTATCATCCAAATGAATTTAGTAAAATTGACAGAATTTTTTGATTGAACAAACTTTTGTGTTAAAACAACAAACTCCTGCGGTTAATCCAACAGCGAATATACTGTCATTACTCATATAGAACAAAGCTGTAATTAGACGCTAGCAAGCATAAGTATACGATGGCATCATGGTAGGCACCTGGGTAGAGCGTTCAACACATCTGAGTTCGATTGTCGGTGAAGTCAATATAAGAACTCTGAAAAATATTTTTATACCTTTCATGAACATGAAATGGTATTATAACTTTGGTCCGATGTTTGTAAGTATGAGAAGAAGAAGAGATAGACCCATCAATAAGTATACCGAAATGATCAGGATGACGAGATGAGTTGATTTAGCCATGTCCGTCTGTCTGTCTGTCTGTCTGTCTGTCTGTCTGTCTGTCTGTCTGTCTGTCTCTTGGACGCAAACTAGTCCCTCAGTTTTTGAGATATTTGGCTGAAATTTTGTATGCGGCCACCATTTTCCAATATAGGAATCATTTGTCGGAACCAGCAAGATCGGACCGATATTACATATAGCTCCCATACAATCGATTGTTCCGATAAACGGATTTTGGGCTATAACTCCTGTAATTAAACACCTAGGAATGTGAAATTTTGTAAGTGTTGTTATTTTTGTATGTGAAATATCGATGTTGAAAATCATCGAGATGGGATAAATATTTCCCATAGCTCCCATACAATCGATTGTTCCGATAAACGGATTTTGGGCTATAACTCCTGTAATTAAACACGTTGGAACGTGAAATTTTGGACGTATCGCTATTTTTATATGTGAAGTATCGATGTTGAAAATCATCGAGCTGGGATAAATATTTCACATAGCTCCCATACAATCGATTGTTCCAATAAACGGATTTTGGTAGATAACTCCTGTAGTTATATAGGTAGAAACGTGAAATTTCGTAACTATTGCTATTTTAGAATGTGGAATGTCGGTGTTAAAAATCAATGAGATTGGACCAACATAACACATCGCCCCCATATAATCGATAGTTCCGATAATTTCGGTATGAGCTTAAGGTAAATTCACACAGGCTGTACTGGGATCAAACAGTGAAAACCGTGACGCTTATTCATGAAAGGTATTTAGCCTTCGGCACAGCCGAAGACAGCTTTCCTTACTTGTTTTTTTGCTTTGGCTGTTTTTGGTGTTAAAATAACACTTTTAGTTTATATATAGAGCAACACCTAAAACAACAAAACTTTACGTTAAAATAACAGCCTTGAATAATGGATAAGAATTGATCATGATTTAGGTTGAACATATATTTCGGTTTATATGACCAGCTAACTTTTCTCTGTGTATAAAGGACAGCGTATTATCATCAAATTCTCTATTATAATGTTCCAAAATCAAAACAACTTCAAGTAAGTATTGTCTCAATTAGTCTTTGTTGAATTTTGTTCCTTGGTCCCTTCCAACTGTTTGAATTGTATTAAAATAACCAAGTAAGTAGTCACAGCTGTAAAGACCTGAAGTTATATGTTTTGGGTTATATTTTGTGTTAATAGCAAATACCTAAAATGTACACACAGAAAAATTTTCATGTAAAATCAACACTTTTTCAGGTTATAATTTTTCAATATTCTCGCTCATCATATTTTAACATGAACCTCATGTTGAATAACTTCACGTCGTGTTAAATTAACATGACTTCCTGTTAAATTAACATGAAGTAGGTAGTAGGTTTTGGGTCTAGGCCTAAACACTCATGTTGAAAAACTTGACTTCGTGTTAAATTAATATGACTTCCTGTTAAACAAACATGAATTGCTGTTAAACTAACATGAACTCCTATTAAATTAACATTAATTTCTGTTAAAACAACACTATCTGCCTGATTATCTCATGCAAATTTAACAGCCTCTTTCTTGTTAGTTTAACATGGTTCATGTTGACAAAAATTAGTTTGTGTGTATAGATACATAACATGTTCAAAAATATTTATTACTTTCTTCCGAAGTTTACCTTGAAAAGCGTAGTATTGTCGATGACAAAGAAACCATAAGCGGTGAATTGCACATCCTGCTGAACACACTTCACCAAAAACTTATCTATCTGTATGAAAAAGAAAAGTGTACTGCAAATAAAAAATAAAATATTCTTAAATATTACTTACAACAGATTGATTTTCACTTGCATTTCCATAGATGCGTGATAAAATTTTTGATGTTTCATTTGCCTGAAAAAATATTTGAAAGTGAAAAAAAGGCCATTCAGAATAGTGGTTGAAAATTCGAGTTCTATTCAGTTTTATAAATTTACTTTATTTTAAGTTTGTTTATTATACCCAGCTGTACTTGTACACAGGGTATTATAACTTTGTTAGGATAACGGTTGGTTGTACAGGTATAAAGGAATCGAGATAGATATAGACTTCCATATATCAATATGATCAGGATCGAAAAAAAATTTGATTGAGCCATGTCCGTCCGTCCGTCCGTCCGTCCGTCCGTCCGTCTGTCCGTTAACACGATAACTTGAGCAAATAATGAGATATCTTCACCAAATTTGGCATGCGTACTTATTTGGGTTCAGAATAGATTGCTATTGAAAATGGGTAAAATCGGACCATAACCACGCCCCTTTTTCGATATCGAAAATTTCGAAAAACGTATAAAATGGGTTAATTCAATATTAGAAGCAGCTACAATGATAAAATTTGCAATATGTATTGATTTAGATGTTCTAAGGCCGATTTTATAAAAATTTTTGAAAAGGGGGCGTGGTACCGCCCACGTATATTTGAAGAAATTTTAAAATTTTGACTCTTAATAACTTCAGAACAGTTTATGCTAGTATAACGAAATTTCGTAGAGGACATACTATTGTTGTGGTAAATTCAGCTATAGAAAATAAACGAAATCGCTTCGCGACCACGCCTACTTTTTCATAAAAGTTATATTGAAAGGAGGTGGAAATATTGAAAAGTCCATATCTAATTAACTGATTTCGCTATAATAATATAATTTGGTACATACATCAACTTTCATATTCTTTACATAATTTTTTCAAAATTTTGGAAAGTGGGCGTGGCACCGCCCACTTATGAGTCAAGCAATTTTTAAATTCGACTGCTAACAACTTCAGAACGGTGTGAGATAGATTTACGAAACTAGGTACCAGGCATGTTATGTTTATGTAGAGTACTACCACAGAAAATAAGAAAAATCGGTGAACGATCACGGCCACTTTATGTGCACAGCTGGGTATGTAATGTTCGGTTTCACCCGAACTTAGACTTCCTTACTTGTTTTTCTTCTTTTTTTATATTTTAATGAAATAATTTTTTTTAAGCTATTGCATAGATTTTACCGCAGGCCTTGGCGGTGGGAGTGAAATGAAAAAAAAATGTTAATGTTAAAAAAGTTCGTAACGGACTTTTTTCAATGTTAAAAGTTTCGGCGTTAGCAACATAACTTGACAAAAATAAATATAAGCGTTGCCTACACTTAGGCGTATGACGTTGTACTGATGTTAGCAGCAGGCCGATTACATAAAATTGGAGCTGTACATTCCATTACATTAAAGTTGGATCTGTAAGCGTTTCCTACATTTATACCTCAATTCTGTAAGCTGTATCTAGTCACTAATAGAGACATTTCGTGGTCTATTTCATATTTGATACAATTTGGTATTCAGTAAGCTGCCTCACATCTCTAGTCTCAATAAAGAGTCACTAATTTGTCATCGGCTTGTAGGCAGGTAACAAACACAATTAATTAAAGAAAATTTGTTAAAAAATTTAAAAAATTAAAAAAAAAGTGAATTAACCAATTAGAAGTACTTAAATGTTTAAAAAAGTTAATTAAATTTGAAAAAATTAAATAAAAAAATAAAAATTTACTGTTCGCGGACCGGCACTTGAACCACAGATCTCCCGCGTCATAATCCGGACGCTTAACGCCTGGGCTACATCGGCATCTATAGGGCGGGTGTCACTGTGTGCTTAACACACTCTCACACACTTATGCAATTTTTGTATTCACCACACCTTAAAATGAGCTAGAGAGAGACTGTGGTAGCTTTCTTGTGACTTGCTCTCATAGAATACCGGAATAATCTCAAGTCACAAAAATTTTATCTAATGAAATATCTCAAATTTAGAGACTTGATATGAGACAGAATTACGGAATACTGGTAATAGGCTTTACTACTAACAGTATGACGTTGTACCTACTTATGTTAGCAGCAGGCCGATTACATAAAATTGGAGCTGTACGCTACATAAAATAGGTTGTTGACTATTTGTAGGCTATACTGTTAACAGGTTAATGCTGTACTGATCTAAAGTCATAAATATGCTCATCGAGTTTTCAGAAATATTATAATTGCATAAGGTGATAAAAGGTGATATGCAATAGCTTTACCGCGGCAGTCCCCGAGTGCCACACGTCCGTTTTTTTTTTTTTTTATTATACCCAGGGTACTAGTACTAGTACAAGGGTGTTATAATTTTGTCCGCATAACGGTACTGTGTAACGGTACAAAATAATCGAGAAAGGCAGTTCGCAGATGAGGCGCATCGTAAAGACGCGTACTCGTCATTTCACTGAGCACGAATTTCCCTGCGTCTCAAGATCTGCACACGCCGCTGCAGCAAAAAAAGCACACAAAGAACTGTCAAAATTGCAATTTTAATTTATTAATGCATTTTTCGCACATTATTAACACATATTACTTCTGATTGTATACATTTTCTATTTTTTCTTTCAAAGAAACAATTAATTTTATTTGAAACAAGAAAGCAAAGCCACGGCAAACAAAAATCGAAAATGAAAAATGTCAAAAAATGCTTCTTCTTTCTCTTTTATAAGCGTACGACACCTGGCGACCAGCATTGTCATACGCTGAGCAGCATGTAGCTTTCATGCTTGGCCACTTTCGTGCAGCTTCCGATTCGTGTGCAGCTCTTCATGCAAATATATGTGTTCAGTAACGCGTCTATGACGATTCGCTCCGTGTGCGGACACGCATAGATATAGTGTTCCATACAAGAAAGTTTATAGGTTGAAAAGAGGAGTTCATTAAGGCATGTCCGTCCGTATGTATGTCTGTCCGTGTACACGATAACTTGATTAAAAATTGAGATATTTGCATGAAATTTTGTATACAGGTTACTCTGTGGCCAAGGTAGGTTGCTATTGAAATCGGATGATAACCACGTCACCTTTTTCGATATCGAAAATTTCGAAAATCATTGAAAATTTGCGATCGCATTGTTTTTTAAACTTGTGGAAAATTTTCAAGATCAATCCTACGTGCAAGCAGGCGCCCTTTTATTTCTCATAGCACAAGTTCGAATTCAGATACAATAGGATATGGATGTATCTCTACATTTTCAATCTATTCTTTTTTATTGTCCGCCCCTACGAAGTACCATTTCAACATTGTAGATAAGAATTCGGTTATCGAAGTTCACCAAATTAGGTAGATTGATAAAATAAAATATTGCTGGAAGAAAATATCGTTGTCAATGTACCAAACTTCGAGTATTGCTAGAGTTTTGAAAAAAGAAAAATAGTAATGAAAAAGGGTTTCAAAAATTGTATTTAGATATCGTCGCTCCCAACGAAGACTAATACGGTTTAGTTAGCGCGGAAGACTAACACGTTTCGTTCTCTGCGTCGAAGACTAACACACTTCGTTCTCTGCGTGGAAGACTAACACGCTTCAGTTTTCAGTGTCGAAGACTAACACGCTTCATTCTCTGCGTCGAAAATTAACACACTTCAGTTTTCTGCGACGAAGACTAACACACTTCTTTCCCTGCGTCGAAGACTAACACACTTCAGTTGTCTACGTCGAAGACTAACACACTTCATTCTCTGCATCGAAAACTAACACACGTCGATCTCTGCGTCGAAGACTAACACACTTCAGTTTTCTGCGACGAAGACTAACACACTTCGTTCCCTGCGTCGAAGACTAACACACTTCAGTTTTCTGCGACGAAGACTAACACACTTCGTTTCCTGCGTCGAAGACTAACACACTTCAGTTTTCTGCGACGAAGACTAACACACTTCGTTCTCTGCGTCGAAGATTAACACACTTCATTCTCTGCGTCGAAGACTAACATACTTCAGTTTTCTGCGACGAAGACTAACACACTTCGTTCCCTGCGTCGAAGACTAACACACTTCAGTTTTCTGCGTCGAAGACTAACACACTTCGTTCTCCGCGTCGAAGACTAACACACTTCATTCTCTGCGACGAAAACTAATACACGTCGTTCTCTGCGACGAAGACTAACACACTTCGTTCTCTGCGTCGAAAACTAACACGTTTCATTCTCTGCGTCGAAAACTAACACACTTCGTTCTCTGCGTCGAAGACTAACACACTTCAGTTTTCTGCGACGAAGACTAACACACTTCGTTCTCTGCGTCGAAGACTAACACAGTTCAGTTCTATGTGAACCGTTTGGCCGATTTGAATGAAATATGCACCGATGGAAATGACTACCTAATGATTTTATTGGTCGAATTTTCGTTCAGAAGCGATACTAGTTGATATAATTCGGTAACGGAAATGGCTAAAATGATATAATTTTATAGGTGAATCCCCCTGTTCATTACATAATGATTTTTTGATAAATTTTTAAAAGTAGGCGTGGCACCGCTCACTTTTAAGGGAGGCATTTTTGAAAATTCGACTGGTCGAACCTTTCAAACTGATTAGGGTAGAACTATGAAATTTAGCACAAAGCATACTAGTATCGTTGGGAGTATACCTGATGAAACTGGATAAAATCGCACTCCAACCACGCCCACTTTCGATATCGAAAGCTTCGAAAATCACTTATATGACAAAAACTACCGCTGGGTATTTAATGTTCGGTTTACACGAATTTAGACTTCCTTACTTGTTTTTATAAATTTTTTTTTTTTTTTGATATCGTAAAATCCTGAATAAGAATTACTTCGTTAGTCAAAAAAACATTTACCCTTTCTTACCTCCTTCGTTACCGCATCGCAATGCGTCGTGAGTAAAATCAAAATAACGGCATAAAGTGGTATCCACGACAGCGTCCATATAAAATAAAAAATATTTTCACCGCTCTCTCCATCGAACAAGAGCGATGTATAAATACAGGATAACAAACCATAAAAGGCATATAATAGAAATACCAATAAACCCAAACTAGCATAACCGTTAATCATTTTGTATAATTCCAATAAATCGTTATGTAAACCATAAATCAATTTTGAATTCAACACAAATTGACGCAAATTTAATTCACTATGTCCCAAGGTTCCTCCACTCCTTTCGTCCACACGATAAGGTGGTCTAATATTCACATACGAACATAATCGATTGCTTTGTTGCAAATCTTTATTGTTGTTGTTATATTGCATAAGCAATTGATTAATAAATTGAAAACGTTGCGTAAGCAAACGTAAAAGTGCCGCTACAAAGATGACAAAAATGCATGAGACCGTATGCTCCAATTGATAAATCATTAAATATATACAATAGTATAAAGAGAGTACGTTCATGGTACGTTTTATGAATGGTACCATTATAAAGCTTATATAGCCCAAAATCAAACTCATATAGAGATTATATGGATTTTTGTAAAGCAATTGCACTTGTCCTGGAGATTCGGGAAATCTTTTGAGTTGTTGATCGATTTTTAATATTCGATTTATTATTTCGATAAATTTGTTTGTACCACGCGCACAAGACCATGAAATTGTTACATCGCTGAGTAGACAAAAGAAAACATCCAACACATTGCTAAATCCATCTGTTTTGCTGCGACTAAAGAGTATTTGTATCATTGCGGGTGAGAGCAGAGCGCAAATATGTATTAAATTCAATATTATTTTGAGACATAAAATTGCGCGATTAATACGCAACCCACGTAGATTGGGCGTCGCAATCTCGTTGTGATTCAATGTTGTGTAGAATGGTATTATCCCTATTGATTTTAGTGTAAGTAAAAGCCATTTGAGGTATGCGAGTACAGGATTTGTAGTTGCTGGTCTTGTTTTGTGTCTTGATGCACTTTTCAAGTAGAAAATACGATCGCCGTTTCGCATTTTTACGCTGGCGATGATGGTGACTAACGCGTTTAGCTTTCGATGAACAACTAATATCAACTATGAAGTTATATTAGTTGCTAATGGGATAATTTAATTAATTATAGATAGATATAAAACGATAACAGATCTCATTATTGAAACTTATTAATCATAAATGTGCAATCAACAAGTGTTGTAATTATGGTGACCATCTTTCTGCTGCAAATGATAACATAGGGTGGAGGAGACCGGAAGAAGAACAGGTGGAACGTATAATATTTATCAGCTTCTTTTAAAATAATATAGAACTATGCGTAAATTAATAGTGGCCAAACGAATGGGTTAAAGAGGAAGAGGGTCGTAGTAGAAGGAAAGGGGGAATGAAGAGAAAAAGGGATGAAGATAGTGTGAAAGCGAAGAAAGATAAGAAGGAGAGTTGTAAAAGGGGTTGTAAATTGCGGTTAGGTGGCAACCTTAAGTGGCAACCCTGCGTGAAATTGTCATATTTGAAATACGGCCGAAAATACTTTTCATTTGATACCCATATTGCCATATCTAGCTCTATACTTAATAAAATTGGGATTGGTTTATCCAAAGCGGTCAAGCACTTTCCGAGATATACGGAAAAATAAATAAATTGCGGTTAGGTGGCAACCCTAAGTGGCAACCCTGCGTGAAATTGTCATACTTGAAATACGGCCGAAAATACTTTTCATTTGATACCCATATTGGCATATCTAGCTCTATACTTAAAAAAACATTGGGATCGGTGGCAACCCTGTAAACCCTCCTAAGTGGCACCATCCATGCACATAATCTAAAAATTAATCAAATTGTCTAGATGTCAAATTTTATCTAAATCGGTAAAGCAGTTCCCGAGATATACGAAAAAAAAAAAAGTTGCGGTTAGGTGGCAACCCTAAGTTGCAACCCTGCTTGAAATTATCTTATTTGGAATACGGTTGAAAAAACCTTTCATTTCATATCCATATTTGCATATCTAGCTCTATATTAAAAAAAAATTTGATAGGTGGCAACCCTGTAAACCGCCCTAAGTGGCAACACACATAAATGTTGGCGAAATTCAAACTTGAATAAGCTTTCAAAAATAAATGAAAACAAAATAAAAATTGCAGACCGGAATGGTTTTCATTTTAAACCGAAAAGTTTAAATTTTAAACCGAAAAGTTCAATTTTCAAACCAAAAAATTTTAATTTTACACCGAATAATTTTAATTTCAAACCAAAAATTTTAATTTTGAACCGAAAAGTTTTAAGAATAAAAAAATTTTAAAAAAACTTTGGAAGGTGAAAAATATTAAAAAAAAAAGTTTTAAAAACCGCTTAAACTTTAGACGGGTTTAAAATTTAGGCTCATTCTTTTAACCGTGTATGCATTATTTGTGTTAATGCCCAAAAATTCGTTTCGTTTTCAAGCAAAGACAATGTGAGGGTTGCCATTCGTGTAAAAAAGTAAATATCTACTGATGACGTAATCACCATCTAGACTCCCCACACAAAAATCGAAAATGAAAAATGTCCACAAATGCTTTTTTTTCTCTTTTCTAAGCGTACGACGCCTGGCGACCAGCATTGTCATACGCTGAGCAGCATATATGTAGCTTTCATGCTTTGTTACTTTCGTGCAGCTGCCGATTCGTGTGCAGCTCTTCTTGCAAATACATATACATATGTGTTCAACAACAAAGCGTACACAAATCGAATATAGCGTCTAATACGCGTCTATGACGTTTCGCTCCGTGTGCAGTAGAGCGTATCACGGTGTAAGGAGGAAAAAAAATGGAAAAGGTTCCCCTCCCAGTTTGAACACTTACCTTATGAGGTTTTCAAAAAAAAAATATTAATTTTTTTGTCACCCTGTAGAAACAGCGAAATTAGTTTTTTTTTTATAATTTCTATATTTTACGTTCGATTTTCAAAAGTGATACATTTCTAGAAAGGTATTCACCAAGGCAATATTTCATTCATAGAAACTTTTAGCCCATCATGCCAAGTTCAGATTTTATTCTATCTTTACTAAAACCAAAAAAAAAAGATTGTTTCTTGAAAACTAATAAAAAAAAGAATAGCTACCTGCATATAATGAGGAAATAAATGTAATGCATTTATGCTAAATCTTTCTTTGACTCTAATTTGCTGTAACGTTCTCGGTTACTTAGTTTAGCGAATATAGTATAACCTAAGCGTTCCTCGTCGGTAACTTCTGTACAAGAATCACTTACTACGTCAACAAAACGGTCAGTATTTTGAGAATGGCATAGAAAATCTATGACTATTTTTACTTTATTCAAAATTTTTTTTTAATACAGGGTGTTGGTTTTAAATAAATTTGAATAAAAGCTAAAGTTGGTGTCGCAGGTTAATGGCTTATATGGACGAAATATGACACGGGTTAAAACCTTTACAACAATATATTGCTCGTTGAAATCAAAGACCAAATAGAAAAGTTATAAATAAATTACGAATTTCGCTGTTTTTACAGGGTGCCGAAACATTTTTTTTTTTTTTTCAAATTTTGAAATCACCAACAAGTAAACATTCGAACCAGTGGGGAAAATTTTAAACTTTTTTTTGGCGATACGCTCTAGTGTGCAGACACGCTAAGTAAGTACACTCAAAGAAAAAATCGTTCTAAAACGAACGAAACAAGTCCAAAACTGAGAACATTCGTGCACAAAAGAATGTCAGTAACGTTTTGACTTAACTCGTGAACGATGGTCTTATTTTGAGAACGGATTTTTCAAGAACATGTTTTGTGTTCCATGAACAGTTTGGACTGGATTTATGAACATTTTTAACTTATTCTGAGAACGTATTGGGCTCATTTTAGCAACATTTTGGGTCAAAGTAAACAAAAAATCTAAAAAAATTATTTTTCAGAGTTCTTCTGAATGGCAAATTATTTCTCACTATGTTTTGTGGTTTGCCTCCACCCGGAGTCGAGCTCACACTGCTTTGACTGCTGAACGGAGGGGTTTACCATCAGGCCATCGCGTACTTATGTTTGCTGGCGTTTAATTGCAGCTATGTCTTATGATAGCAATGACAGTATCTTCACTGTTGGATTTGTTCTGTTAAAGTTGTTTACAGACTAAATGCCTAAAAGTATGCAACGATGTTGTAACGTTCTCGTTATCTGTTCTGATGATAACACCGGCCGTTCTATTTTCGACAACATCGTTCTGATGACAACACCGACCGTTCTATTTCCGATAACTTCGTTCGCATTTCAAGAACCTGGTTGTTATTTTAAGACAGGGTGGTATATTTTCAAGACCATGTGTTCTTTTTTTAAGACCGAAAAATCAAGAACACGAAAATCTAAAATTGAGACCTGTGGTGCTGCATTTTAGAACGGTGTTTTTCCCTGAGTGTAGGCTTCAAATACAAGTTGCACCCTGTAAATGAGTTTATTTATTAACAGCTTATCAGCATGCTTTTAGGCGCACAATTTATAACGGTTTTATTTGCTTAGTCAACACTCGGCCTTCTTACAATTAATATAACGAAATATGCCTAGCAAATTCAATAATGTTAAGTTGTATTTTTATACCCAGCGTACTAGTACTAGTACAAGGGTATTTTAATTTTGTCCACATAACGGTACTACGTCAATACACAAAATAATCGAGATAGATATAAAGTTCCATATATGAAAGTTCTCAGGTTGAAAAGGGAGTTCATTAAGGCATGTTCGTCCGTCTGTTCGTCCCTCCGTTTGTCCGTGTACACGATAACTTGAGTAAAAATTGAGATAACTATTTACATGAAATTTAGTATACAGGTCAAGCTAGGTTGCTATTGAAAATTATCGAAATCGGACGATAACCACGCTCCCTTTTTCGATATCGAAAATTTACCTCAGTAGCTGCAATGGCTAAAATTATATAATTTTATAGGTGAATCGCCCTGGTAATTCTTTTATGATTTTTCCATCAATTTTTTATAGTGGGCGTGGCATCGCCCACTGGTCGTAACTTTTAAACTGATTATGATAGAACGAAAGAATTTGGCACAAAGCATTCTAGTATGGTTGGGAGTATACCTGATGGAATTGGATAAAATCGCACTCCAACCATGCCCACTTTCGATATCGAAAACTTCGAAAATCACCTAAATTGATATAATACGGTAACGGAAATGTCTAATATGATATAGTTTGGTAGGAAGAACCCCTAGTCATAACTTTTAAACTGATTACGTTAGAACGACGAAATTGGTACAAAGTATACTAGGGAGTATACCTCATGTAATTGGACGAAATCGCTTCCCAACCACGCCCACTTCGATATAGAATATTTCGAAAATCATTTGAAAACTAACGCTGGGTATTTAATGTTCGTTTTACCCGAACTTAGACTACCTCACTTGTTTAATTATTTAATGGCGTTTTCTATATTAATTAGTAGGATTAATATAAAAAAGTGTGATCCTAAAAAAAAAGTAACGGATTCTCAGTTGCACACAAAAATTATCAGACTAAGGTAGTCTTAAAGAAATTGAAAGAGCAAACTATACTTTTTAGAATAATTACTACAACAATAAATAATTTGAAACTCAAACAAAATGTTCTCAAGCAAAGCAACAACCCAACGTTACACAAACAAATTTAACAAACAGCGCCGCCCAAAACTCACCACTGCCTACAAAACATTCTCCGAAATAAAATGGCTAACATTTATACTGAAAATTTCTGGAATGCTACCAATTTATAAAATCACAGAAAACTTTAAAATCTGCATACCACACACACCAATTGCTGGACAATTTAACATACCAACTCTCTATACCAGATGCGTGCGTTTCGTATCAGTTTTCGTGGTTGCCTTACATTTGTATCTCGACTTTATGCAGTTTGGAAAATTTGCTTTTTTTAGTAGCGTACAAAAATGGAATATAACATTTCTTGCTTTGATAAGCATTTTTATATATATAACAATTATGGGTGTGTGTGTGTTGAAATCAGAAGAATTTTTAAATTATATAAATAATTTTTTACAAATCGATCAACTATTACAAGTATACGCACAAAAGCACATAAATACTCGTTTGTTGAACGAAAGCTCATTCTATAAGCGTTACTTAATGATTTTTATATTTTTAAGCCTTTTACATATTGGTTCTATTCCGTGGATAAAAATTTCCATTCATATAAATTTACAAATTTTAAGTCAAATATTATATATAGCACAGACTACAATTACTTATTGTTTTATACTATTCGCTGCTATTTTATGTCATTTACTCGCTATGCGTTTTCGTTTTTTTAATGAAATTTTAAAATCGTACACAAATGCTGAGTGGCATCACGAAAATCATAGTAAATCGCTGAACAAACAAGCAGAAATGGAGCAACTTTTCGTTATGGACAGTCCATTTATATATCGTACGCGTTATGAAATGATGCAACTCTTTCATCAACTCAATGAATATGTTGGTTTTGCATTTATGATCTATTTTGTGTATACATTTTTTTTTACTGCGTGTTCTTTATATGACATTGCTGTGGTTTTGTCAAATAGCGGAGGACTTGCTATGGCAGCATGGTTTGCTACGATATTATGCCTACAATTAAGTCTTATATTCCTGGTGACACGTTGTTGTAATGAATTGGTAAAAGAGGTGAGTTTTTCGCATGAAAAGCGTAATATAAGGAATAAGGTGGCAACTCTAGCAAAATGATAAAAATTAATAGGTAATAATCATGCTTGAGTAGAAAGATTAAAATCAACACATAATGATTATCTTTGATTAATAATATGGATAAAACTCAAAAAATATAAATCATTGCAGATTGCTAAAGTGTATACCTGTACAAGTATGGTTGTATTTGTAAAATTGTTTTGCGATGTTTGGAACAATCTAATTTTTTTTTAGTCGAAATAATGAAGAAGTGTCTGGGTGACCGAGCTTGCTCGGTGCTATCAATTTAGCGCTAACTTCACATACCCAAAATGATCCCAAAATGACCTTAAAATAATCCAAAAATAATCCTTAAATGATCCCAAAACGACCTCAAAAAGACCCTTAAATGTTCTCAAAATGATTCGAAATTGAACCCAAAACCACCCAAAAATTAACTCAAAATTATCCAAAAATGATCCAAAATGGCCCCAAAAAGACCCGCAAAATGACCCAGAAATTATCCCAAAATGATCCCAAAATGACTCCTAAATAATCCGAAAATGACCCCAAAATTGTCGCAAATTAACCAAAAATGAACCCAAAATGATCTCACAACAGCTTCAAAATTATCCTAAAGTGCCCCTAAATGATCCAAATATGATCCCAAAAATATACAATACAAATACAATACGGTAAAATGATAACCCTGGGCGGCAACCCTACTTGAAAATATTTTAGTTTGTTATGTCGGTGAAAATACCTTTCATTTGATACCCATATTGGCATATCTCGTTCCAAAATTTAAAAAAATTGAGATAGGTGGCAACCCTGTACACCCGCCCAAGTGGCAACCACCAAGTGGATAGTCTTAGAATCAATCATTCTATCTTTATTACAAAGTTCATCCAAATCGGTCAACCCTAGGTGGCAACCCTACTTTAAAATATTTTAGTTGGTATGCCGCCGAAAATATCTTTCATTTGATACCCATATTAGCATATCTTGCTTCATAATTTAAAAGAAATTTAGATAGGTGGCAACCCTGTAAACCCACAAAGTGGAGAGTCTTAGAATCAATAATACTATCTCTATGCCAAATTTCATCATAATCGGTCATGCGGTTCTCGAGATAGTACTGGATATACAAATATACTGAGGTAAGGTGGCAACCCTACTTGAAAATATTTTAGTTGGCATTTCGCTGAAAATACCTTTCATTTGATACCCTTATTGGCATATATATCTACGAAATTAGAAAAAATTGAGATAGTTGGCAACCCTGTAAACCGCACCAGGTGGCAGCCACCAGGTGGATAGTCTTAGAATCAACCATACTATCTATATTCAAAATTTCATCCAAATCGGTTTAGCGGTTCCCGCGATAGTCTGAATTTACAAATATATATAAGGTAAAATAAAAAATAAAACCGGGCATGTGGCAACTCTAGGGGTTACCCTTCTTAAAATTGTCATATTTGGAATACGGTTGAAAATACTTTTAATTTGATACCCATATTGGCATATGTTACTCCATAATTTAAACCCTGTAACTTGCTCCAAGTGGCAACGCCCAATTCAAAAGTTCATCCAAATCGGTCAAGCGGTTTCCGAGATAGTATGGATATACAAATATTCAAATATACAAGACACCGTTTTAATTTAACAATGAATGACAGCAATCATCAGTCTTTTCATATTGGCTTTGAGAAACTGATGGTAAATCTTGATGTAAATATAAAGCAGGTTATATTTACGTCATGATTACGTTCTTGGATTGTGTCGGGTTTGGGGAGAGGATTAGGGTAAAGGATAGGGATGGGATATATGCAGGCAGATGCATTTTTTAAAGGACAACGTTGTGCCGGGTCAGCTAGTTAAATAAAAAAAAAAATATCCAAAAAATTAAGAATATCTCATTTAAACTTATTAAATACTAGCTAGGACCCTGCCCACTTCGCTGGCCGAGAACTTTTCACTATTTGACCGTTAATTAGACCGATTTCTTGCCAAATTAAAGATACAACTGTGGTCAGAGCACTTTACCACGAGGTTGGGCCACTTCCAATAAAAAATATAAAAAATTGTATCATTTATAAAATTTTGAGTGACAGGTTATTTTTAACATGTTACCAAAATCATCCCAAAAACTGCTTTGAAATAATACTGAAAACGGCCCAGAAGTGATCCCTAAGCGGTTGCGAAATTTTCCGGTAGCAGTCCAGAAATTATCCCGAAACAGTACTGAAATAGTCTCGTAAGAGTTTCAAAATGGTCCCGAAAATGGTTATTTGATTTTTTTTTTTGAGTAACTAATAACCGATCACTCATCACTAAATTTTTTTTGAATAATGAATAAAAATTTATTTTTTATTTTTTCGTCACTCTTCGCTTAAAAATAAAATAATGCTCATCTCTGCTTTCCCACAATGAAGGAAAATACTCAGCAATTACAATGTGAAACTAAATTAAAGTTTTTTTTAATTCCATCGGGTTTCTGGAGCTTTTGGGTGTGCTGAATACGAATCTGAAGCTAAATTTTTCGGGTCATCCTAGATTTTCCTTCCAGAGGGGGGTTTGTAAAGAGATAAGCAGTTTTAAAAAGGTAGTTGCTCAGAACGCAAACGCATCTTACATTGATACAACACAGACGCTGAGAGGCAATATAGGGCACGGAATGTGTGAATTATTAGAGAGTTAACATATGTGGGAACACGAACGAAAGTTATTTGTGTATTGTATCATATCTTTCTATCTATATTTTATTAAAATTTTGGTCGATATCTCAAAAACCATTCCCTTTCCGAAAACACTTTGTATACAACATCCTCGGCATTTATACAGCTTCATTTTATATAATAAATTTTGTCCTGAATATGATTAAAATAATACTATATAATAATTACTTTCAGGCAGTCAGTTTCAAAACCATACTAAGTAGAATTTATAGCCGCATACCGAAAAACCAAAAAGTAGTAAGTAACCAAATGAATGATGGTTCACAGGGTGGTGCTGCCGAGAGAGCATTCCTTTTTACTCTGTATATACAAACACTATTTCGTTTCCTACTATTTTCTATTTTTCACAGATTGATAAATATTTAGTGACAACTCTTAAAGCGAACATACAATTTATGGCTTGGAAAACATTTTCTATTGAGAGCTCAACGCTTTTTAAGGTAACATCAACCAATAATTCAATATTCTTCAAAATTTTCTTAAAAAATGTTTTTTTTTTTTATTACAGTTTTGTTCCGTTGTTATGTCATATTTGGTGATATTGATACAATTTCAACAGCTCGAGGAAACCCGATCAAAAAACCGAAATCAAATTTGAGGAAAAGCCGTCATTTCTCAATCAACAGTTACTCTACTTAATTACTTGCCAAAAGTATACTCAAAATACATATATGTTAAATTTTCTTGTAAAAGTCATAATATATAAATGCCAGCTCTGTCTTTTCAAAAAACAGTAAATTCTTCTTGTAAGATGAAAGGAAAGGAAAGGAAAGGAAAGGAAAGGAAAGGAAAGGAAAGGAAAGGAAAGGAAGGGAAAGGAAAGGAAAGGAAAGGAAAGGAAAGGAAAGGAAAGGAAAGGAAAGGAAAGGAAAGGAAAGGAAAGGAAAGGAAAGGAAAGGAAAGGAAAGGAAAGGAAAGGAAAGGAAAGGAAAGGAAAGGAAAGGAAAGGAAAGGAAAGGAAAGGAAAGCAAAGGAAAGGAAAAGAAAGGAAAGGTAAGGAAAGGAAAGGAAAGGAAAGGAAAGGAAAGGAAAGGTAAGGAAAGGAAAGGAAAGGAAAGGAAAGGAAAGGAAAGGAAAGGAAAGGAAAGGAAAGGAAAGGAAAGGAAAGGAAAGGAAAGGAAAGGAAAGGAAAGGAAAGGAAAGGAAAGGAAAGGAAAGGAAATGAAAGGAAAGGAAAGGAAAGGAAAGGAAAGGAAAGGAAAGGAAAGGAAAGGAAAGGAAAGGAAAGGAAAGGAAAGGAAAGGAAAGGAAAGGAAAGGAAAGGAAAGGAAAGTAAAGGAAAGTAAAGGAAAGTAAAGGAAAGGAAAGGAAAGGAAAGGAAAGGAAAGGAAAGGAAAGGAAAGGAAAGGAAAGGAAAGGAAAGGAAAGGAAAGGAAAGGAAAGGAAAGGAAAGGAAAGGAAAGGAAAGGAAATGATAGGGAAAGGAAAGGAAAGGATAGGGAAAGAAAATAAAAAAAAAGGAAAAGGAAAGTATAAGGGAAAGGAAAGTAAAGGGAAGGAGGGGAAGCAAAGTCAATAAAAGATAGGGAGAGGAAAGAAAGGAATATAGGGAAATAAAAGGAAAAGAAATAAAAGAAAAGAAAAGGAAAGTATAAGGGAAAGGAAAGGAAAGGAAAGGAGGGGAAAGGAAAGTCAATAAAAGATAGAGAAGGAAAGGAATGGAAAAGAAATTATAACAAAAGTAGAAGAGGAAAAGAAAGGAGAGTAGTCAATTTGGGATCACATTGGGGTAATTTTGGGTTCAATTTAAGATAATTTTGGGGTCACATTGGTTAATTTTAGGTTCATATTGGGATCGTTTTGAAATTGATGTTGAGGTCAATTTGGGGTCATTTAAGGATCGTGTTGGGGTCATATTGGGATCATTTTGCGGTCATTTAAGTATCATCTTGAGGTGATTTTGGGGCAAATGATAATAAAATTAAACTTACGTGCGGATACACATGAAAAGTCACGAGTACTTAGTACTCACGTCTTTTTTCGCAGTTTTGGTTGAAGAGCGAGTTGATTGCCGTCGTGATCAACTAGCAAAAGACAATCAAAAGTGTTAAATATTTCCTCAAAAGACAAATTATAATTAAAACGGAAATACATATAATTCTTAGAACAGCAAGAACTTCACTCAAGTCTGCTTCAAATTTATTCCCAATTTTTTATTTTAAAATTCACATGAAAAATTGTAATTTTATGACCAAAATAGCACAAAATACTTTACGCTCGACTACTCAAGAAGCAAGTAATGCTCGACCTTGTGACATTAATCAATGAACACGCTTTTATGACACAGAAACAGAGCACAGAAGCAAACACAAGTAATATGAAGTACTTTGAGAATTGCCGCGAGTTGATTAAACCCTGGCCCTTAAGCGGCCAATAAAAAATAAAAAATGTTGGGGATGCTGTTGATGACGAAGCGCTTTATTTGAGCTCATACTTAATGATGGTCACAGAAAAGTTGAATAAATGAGTTAAGCTTGAGACTTATTTTCGCGATAATTTACTCAGCACTTAGTGGGGTTAGATTTTCGAAAATTTTATTAGCCCTGTCTGAAACATCGTTTGGACTGGAATGGCTGGGAGAGGTCTTCGAAAAATACTGATGTGTTTATATGTGTAACTGAACGTCATACGCTAGATATATAAACGATATTTAGCAGACTAATGAATTCGGAATAGATTAGTAGGAGCCTGGAGAGTGTTTCTCTAAAGTAGTTTTTTTTTGTAGGGAAGTAGACGCGGTACCACCCTATTCGAAACTATCGTATAAATGGCTGGATTTACTTGAAATTTGGAAGATTAAAGTATGGTATGATTTTTTTCCGGGAAGTGGACCAGAGACCGATCTATTTTAAACAATCGTATTTATGGGTCGATTTGCTTCAAACTTGGTGTGGAATTAGCTAATGCTTAGAATATAATATAGGATACATTTTCCTCGGGAAATTGTACCCAGGGCTGACTTATTCCAAACTATCGTATAAATTTAAATAAATAAATTTTCTTCCGGAAATTGGACCCGGGACCACTCTATTCGAAACTATCGTATAAATGGCTGGATTTACTTGAAATTTGATATGTAGGTAGCGTTTTGCTTAGGTTAAAGTATGGTATGATTTTTTTCCGGGAAGTGGACCAAGGACCTCTATTCTAAACAATCATATTTATGGGTCGATTTGCTTCAAACTTGGTGTGGAAGTAGCTATATGCTTAGATTATAATATAGGATAAATTTTCTTCCGGAAATTGGACCCGGGACCACCCTATACGAAACTATCGTATAAATGGCTGGATTTACTTTAAATTATGGTATAATTTTTTCCGAGAAGAGGACCAAGCACCGATCTATTCTAAACAATCATATTTATGGGTCGATTTGCTTCAAACTTGGTGTGGAAGTAGCTATATGCTTAGATTATAATATAGGATAAATTTTCTTCCGGAAATTGGACCCAGGGCTGAATTATTCCAAACTATCATATAAATTATTGGGTTTACTTGAAATTTGGTATATAGGTAGCGTTTTTGCTTAGGTTAAAATATCGGATGATTTTTCTTCCGGGAAGTTGGCCAGGGACCGATCTGTTCTAAACAATCATATTTATGAATCGATGAGCTTGATATTTGTCGCGTAGCTGACGTTTCTCCTTGATAAAATATGAGATAATGTATCTTCGGAGAAATGATAAAAATAGTAAGATCTTATCCAGGTGTTGTCCTTTGGCGTAGCAACGCACGCTGGGTATTACTATAGTATTTTATATTTGGAACTTTTACGAGATCAATTTTCATGTGGATTGGTTAGAGGAAACTAAAGTTCCAGCTGTCAAAGTCATGTGAGAAAATTCTATTACAAAATTTAAAATTTTACTACTATTTTTAAATCATCACTTACTATGATACTCTACGTCGCTTGTACGAGACCAAGTACTTAGTAAACATAACACGATCAACAGCTAGCACGCCAACGCAAATTCTAATCAGCCGATGACTGGCTTGACACAATAGCGGTAGACCGCAGATGATATTCATTATGATGTTTGTAAAAGCGCAACGAATAATCAAACTTGAGGGCACGACATATGAGTCTGTTAGTTTTCGCCTTAGTCGACGGATGTCTGGTTTAGTGATGTTTGAGCGCACACTTTCAGTCGCAGTTCTCTGATCGCCGTTAACAGATCGCAAGTCGGAGTGATTAACAGTGAATTTGAAATTTTCCAAATTAAATACTAAGTAAAAATATAAAAAAAAAAAAAATAACTAAAATATATAATCAAATACATAATCAACTTTTAATATATACTAATCAACTCAATGTATTAATTTATCTACAAAAAGTCATTACTAGGTCTAACAGCCATCTAAATCTTAAAATCACAAGTAATTTAAACTCAATTGACCCGTTTCATAAATTTGTTGCGCCTTTAAAGTGCTTTATTTATGTGACTGTGTGCGTGTTTGTGTTTATGCAAAATTGCAGTCTGTGCAATAAATTAATAAAAATTCCTTAGAGAAAATTTAAATGAAATAATTGCAAAACATTTTTTACTATAAATGAAAATAGCGCGGAAAAGTGTTCTGAAAAATATTTTTCGCGAGCAAATAAAAAGCATTATTTATTTGATTTATAATTAAAATGTGCGATTGCTAAATCGGTATGAAAATAATATGATATTTACATTTGTTATGCATTAAAAAAATTATATCTGCAAAAATATTTGCATTGCATATTTTGGTTGCAAATTTTGCAATTAAAGCAGCACTTTCAAAAAAAAAAAAAATATATATTTTATTTTAGTCCGGTCAATAAAGACATTTTAAACAACAAAAATTCCCACAGAGCAAAATTTTTGCATACAGCTTTGGTTCAGCTTCAGATAGAAAACTTCAAAAGTCCCAATCGATCCCATGTGTTCTAAAAAAAAGTTATTCGGTGTCGAGGGTCAAAATTTTAGGTTTTTATCACTTTTCTCGAAAACGGTAAGTTTTTTTTCGAAAAATTACACGAGACCAACCTAAAAATGTTATTCTGGGTCAAAAGTCGAGAAAAATAAAGAAAACCATAAAATTTGGATATTTTTCGACTTTTGTTCCCGAATAACTTTTTAGCACAAATGGGATCGATGGGAACTTTTGCAGTATTCTTCCTTGGGGTGAACCTAAGCTCTCCAAAAAAGTAAATATTTCTATACATATTAAAGTTTTCCAAAAAAATCCTGAAAAGCCCATGCGTTGTATATCGCTACATATAATAAAATTGTAACAAGTCGATGTCTGTACATGGCGAGTAGAATCCAAATCAACCATTTTAAAAATTTTTGTGTGTCTGTCTGTCTGTCTGTCCGTATGTTTGTGGCCGTATCACTCTGAAAGTAATAAATGCAATTGAATGAAACTTTTTTCGTTGGATTGCTCGACGCTCAACTCAAAGTTTAAGAAATTATTTTTTTGCGATATCTCAACGGGTTTTGGGGTTATCGCCCAATATGTGGACCAGGGGTGACCAAAAATGTCTTAGTACAATATGGGTGTCAAACGAAAGGTGTCAATGAGTGGTATAATATGCGATGTGATTCATTGAAATATCTGAAGTAGTTTGGGAGATATCTTGAAATTTCGATAGCTCGACCAGTTTCGTAGGTATCGACGAATATTTTCACAAAAATGTGTTAGTACATTATGGGTATCAAACAAAAGGTGTTTATGAATGCTGTCATAAACCATTTGATTAATTTCAATACCTAAGCTATCACGGAGATATCTCATAAAATTTGGGGTCGTTTTTTATTAAACTTTAAGCTTTATCAGTCCGATGAAAACATTTTTTGTGACCGAAATTTGGGTTTATCGAGCAGACAAACTTTAAAGCTTACATTGGATTTTATTCTTTGCTAACCCAGCTATACGCATACGAAGTCGCGGGCACCAGCTAGTATTTTCATTTCCAGAGCTAATTTTACAATCGCGATATCTCAGAAGTGGTAACTCTTAGAGAAAAATCCTAGAAATATGTTTGTAGAGAATTTCCAGGTCTACAGCTTGGTCTTAGGTAATTTTTCGAAAAAATCTTACCGTTTTCGAGAAAAGTCCAAAAAACCTAAAATTTTGACCTTTGACGCCGAATAACTTTTTTAGCACACATCGGATCAATGAGGACTTTTGAGGTGTTCTATCTGATTTTCGGGA
>CAXKVI010000003.1:19684033-19694587 GCA_964058755.1 Campiglossa producta
ATAACGACGAAGTCACCCACTGCCAGATTTTCCTGCGGATGTTTCCACTTGTACCGCTTATGTAACTCCTTCAAATATTCATCTTTCCAGCGTTGGGCGAATTGGTGATGAAGAATCTTCAGCCTTTCCCAACGGTTTTGAAACGAAAGATTGTCTATCTGCGGTTCGGGTGGAGCCAACAATGGGGCGCCGCGCAGAAAATGACCGGGGGTCAACGCTAGCAGTTCATCGGGATTGTCAGACATGGGTGATAAGGGACGGGAGTTAAGCACAGCTTCGATACGCGCGAGCAATGTAGTAAGTTCTTCGAAGGTGAAATGATGGCTTCCCACAGTGTGTTTAAAGTGTAATTTGAAGCTTTTTACCGCTGCTTCCCAGAGGCCACCCATGTGAGGTGCATTTGGTGGTAAGAATTGCCACTCAAAGCCGTGAATGACATATTTTGATTGGAGATCCTCAGAAGCCTCTTTAATGAAACGGTCGAAGTCCTTTTGTAGAGCTCGTTGCGCGCCAACGAAATTCTTACCATTGTCGGAGTATATTCGTTTTGGTAGCCCTCGTCTTCCAACAAAACGTGAGAAAGCTGCTTGGAAAGCCTTACTGGATAGGTCAGAGCAAGCCTCAAGATGAATTGCCTTCGTTGAAAAACATACGAATACGCAGACATATCCTTTCATCATTGATGATTTCCGAAGCATCGATGTTTTGAGTTCAAAGGGACCTGCGAAATCTAATCCGGTAAAGGTGAATGGGAGGGAGAAGTTGGACCGTTCTGGAGGTAAGGCTGCCATGATCTGAGATTGTGTAGTCTTTTTGAAAATAGTGCAAGTTTTACAACTGCGAATACAAAATTTGATTTTCGACTTTAGACGAGGTATGAAATACTCCTGCCTAACCGTCCTAACCATGAGTTGGTGTTCCGCATGCATCAGTTGATTATGTACGAACTGAAGAAAGAGATAACAGAATCGGGAGTTCTCAGGGATAATTATGGGATGTTTTTCGTGGTAAGGGAGATCAGAGTTAGCTAAGCGACCATTCACTCTAAGAATTTTCTTTTCATCAAGAAAGGGATTTAACGGCAGAAGAGAGCTCTTTTTGGAAATCGGCTCCTTGTTGGAGAGTTTTACGTACTCCTTGAAGTAATATCTTTCCTGCGTTAATTTGATCAGACGTTCTTTTACAAAATGAATTTCCGCTTGACTGAGAGAGAGAGAGGGATACTTCTTCGATCTAATGGACTGTATGGGGTTGGTTCGATGAATAAAGCGAAACATGTAGGCTATCACTCGAAGAGCTTTCGGCCAACATGAGAAACGCTCTAAGATATCTGGTTCCTTTTCCAACGTATGTAGCGCGACTACTTTCCGTTCTTCGGGGGGAGTAACATTTTCGCGATTCGAAATCGGCCATTGATCGGGAGGTTTGAGGAGCCACTCTGGTCCTGTCCACCAAAGCTGTTGTTGTATTAAATCCTGTGGTCTACATCCTCTAGTACCCAGGTCTGCGGGGTTGTGGTTAGTGCGTACGTGTCGCCATTTAATGTTTCCAACGTTCTGGATAATTTCTGATGTACGGTTGGCCACGTACACTTTCCACGTACAAGGCGGTTTTTCGAGCCAAGACAGGACAATCGACGAATCCGACCATAAAAATGTTTCAACGTCTCCTAAGGGAAGGTGATGGGAGAGGTTTTTAATGCATTTTGCTAGTAGCACTGCGCCACACAGTTCTAAGCGAGGGAGACTAACGGTGTGTAATGGGGCAACTTTAGTTTTTGAGAAGAGGAGATGTGATGAGACTTTGTTTTCTGACTCCGAACGAATGTAGATGGCTGCACAATATGCTTTCTCTGAAGCGTCACAAAAGCCGTGCAGCTGAATCCTGTTATTTGGAGAAAACTCCGTCCATCGTGGTATTCGAATATTTCCGATCAAGGGAAGATCGGACAAAAATTGTACCCATTTTTGAAGAGATATTGGCTTTACACATTCATCCCAGTCTGTACCCTCTAACCATATCTGCTGTAAAAGTATCTTTGCCTGAATAAGAATAGGCGCTAGCCACCCTGCGGGGTCAAAAAGTTTCGAGACCGAAGATAAAATTTCTCTCTTTGTGGCGCTTGAAGGTGATTGCGCTGGTTCGATTGTATATGAAAACGCGTCGTTTAAAGCGTTCCATCTAATTCCTAGAGTTTTTGTTGAACTAGAACAATCGAACTTGAGGAAGTCTGAATCGAGTAAATCTTCGGCTGGAATGTGACTGAGAATTTCGGGGTGGTTTGCTGTAATCTTTTTGAGGGGAAAACCGGCGGAATTTAAACAGTTGATGGTTTGGGATTGAGCCTGGATACAAGAGGGAATGTCGTGCCCACCAGACAATATGTCGTCGACGTATGTTTCCGATGTTAAAATCCTTTTGGCGAGGGGATATGAATTTTGAGAATCATTTGCCAACTGGTGCAAGGTTCGTATGGCCAGGTAGGGAGCGCAGTTTACACCGAATGTCACGGTCTTCAAAGCAAAATCTGCCAGTTTTGTTTCCTCGCTTCTTCGGAATAGAATGCGCTGATACTGCTGGTCATCCTCGTGCAGAAGTATTTGGCGGTACATTTTTTGTATGTCACCATTGAATACGTATCGGTACAAACGCCAATTCAATATTACGAACATAAGGTCGGTTTGTAGGGTGGGGCCTATGTGGAGAATATCGTTGAGAGATGTGCCAGACAAAGTGGACTTCGAAGCATTAAACACCACCCTAACCTTGGTGGATGTACTAGACGGCTTGACAACTGAATGGTGGGGGAGATAATATGAGAAAAATTTGCCGTTTTCGTGAATTTCTTCGGGAGGAATTGGTTTCATGTGATCCATAGAGATATATTCTTCCAATACTCGCTCATATTCGTCTTTGAGATCTGGTTTTTTACTGAGCGTTTGCTCCATACGAATTGCTTGTCTCATTGCTTGTGAGCGAGAGGGGCCTAGAGAGATAAGGGAAGGGAACGCAGATTTAAAAGGTAAACGCACAACATACCGTCCATCTTCTTGCCGGAACGTAGTTTTCTGATAAAATTCTTCGCAAATTTGGTCGTCCTCAGATGCTGGATGGCGTTGCGGTACCTCTTCCAATTCCCAAAAGCGCTTAAGTTGGGAATTCAAATCTTCGTTGGAAATCTCCGTGGCATAGGTGTGAAAACTGGAACATGTGTTGGTGGATAAGGGCCCGCTTAGATACCAGCCGAATATTGTATTTTGTGCTAACAAACTCCCAAGCACTTGATGTTTGATACCTTGCAACAAGATCTCCGGAATCAGATCACTGCCAATAACGATGTCAATTTGACCGGGAGTATAGAAAAATGGATCGGCGAGGTCCAGGTCTTTAATTTCGCTGAGATTCGGTTCTGGTATTTGGAACGAGGGGAGAAAACTGGTGAGCTGTTTGAGCACAATCGCGTTGGTGTTGATGCGAGTGTTGTACCTTTTCGACACAAGTGTAAGTTGGCAAACTCGATTTGCGTTTTCCACAACTTTTCCGCCCATCCCTGTCACTGCAAAGTTTTCCTTGTAGGTAGGTAATTGAAGGAGGTTTTGAATCCGTTGCGAGATGAAAGTTTTTTGTGACCCCTGATCTATTAGCGCCCGTAGCAAATGTAGAGAACCCATGTGCTCGATATGCACTTGGGCGGTTGGAAGAAGGGTTTTTCCCTTATTTGTAGAGAAGTTTGCTTGGATTTGGGATTCGCTAACGGGGTCATTTTTAGAGGTGGATGGAGAGTTTTCCCACTTGCCGTCAGATAAGTCAAAGATAGGGTGCCTCGATGGTTGGGAAGATTCAGTATGCAACAGATTTGTTGTATTTTTAGAGAGAGAAGAGGTCCTTTTCTTTGCCTTTGATGAGGGTTTGATGGGAGATTCGGAATGCAACATGGTGTGGTGATTTTTCTTACAATGGAAACACCTATATGTACTCGAACAATTAGTGACAGCATGATTGTAGGCTAAGCAGTTGCTGCAATATCGATATCGCTCTACGAATTTATTACGTTCAGCGACACTCATTTTACGAAATTCGGGACATGATTTGATGGGATGATTTAAATTGCATAAATTGCATTTTACTGCGGGATTAATACCTTGAGAATGATACGCTTGAACTTTGGGAGTGGATTTCTGTGGGATAGAGGTGCGTGGTTTAGCGCCTTTATAACCCTGGAGACGTTCAACTACCTCATAGCGAGTGGTTAGGAACTGGTTCATTTGGGACCAGTTGGGAAGTTCTTTTCGGGATTCTAGCGACTGCTCCCACAGAGAGAGTGTTTCCTCTGGGAGCTTGGAAGAACAGAGATAAATGAGAATAGGGTCCCAATCCTTGACTGATACTCCTTGAGCCGTGAGAACTACTAAACAATCATTAATCGTATTTTGCACTTTCTGAATTCCTTCGCTATTTTCAGTTGTGACAGGTGAGATATTAAAGAGAGTCTTTAGCTGCTTATCAATGAGAATGCGTCTATTTTCAAAACGATTTTTAAGCGCCTCCCAGGCTAAGGAAAAATTCGCATCACAAATAGTGTATTGTTTTACGATCGCACCAGCTTTTCCTCGGGTTTTATTCCTTAAATGATACAGCTTTTGTGCGGGAGTTAGCCTGGGGTGATTATAATAAACAGCTGTGAACATGTCACGAAAGCTGGGCCAATCTTCATAAGTACCGTAAAAAATCTCGGTATCGCAAGGAGGTACCTTTATGCAGGGCATAGGATTGGGGACAAAAGAGGTAGAGAGAGACTGACGGGAGATGATATTATTATCGCCTACTGTGTTTTGGAGACTTTGGACCTGATCTAATATTTGCGCTTTGCAGATATAAAATGTTTCGGAGCACAAGTGAAATTTGTTATTGGCTTCTTCTTTAAACTCCTTGTTTTCTGTCGTCTCTTCAGCCAGACATACAATTTCATAAGATTCTCTAAGCATATCCCATCGGCTCTCGAGATCTTGTAACTTTATATTTAATAGAGTGGCCGATTGTTCCTCTAGCTTATCAGCTCCGAAAGAACTGCAGAGTTGAACTACGTTATTCGAATCGAAAATAAATTTGGACATCATTGCTGTTGAGAGTGCCATGTTGAGATTTTACGAAAATAGGGATATCAGAGAGATCAAAATCGATAAAATTCATAAAAGTGGTATTTTCCACCGAGAGAGAATTTTTCGTAATATTAATCCGCTGTGGCACGCTAATGCTCCATAAAATCCAACTAAATCAACGGTTATTGCAGTTTATGGTGTATGTGCACGTTTTACGGCAACAACTCCTACGTTTGGTACGTCGCCGTTAACTGCCGCTTAAGGTATGTTACTAATAACCCAGCGAGCACTAAATGTTCAGAACTCGGCAGATGAGAGATTGACTTTGAAAAATTTGTTTAGAGATTTGTAGGGAATTATAGAGGGAAATGGGGCTGAAATGAGGAACTAAGAGAGATTTGATGCACTGGATCACGAAAAAATAATAAGCGCGTTGATAACGTACGCCGATGTAAAAGTACTGTGTACTGCTCCAAAGTAATTCGAAAAACACCAGAATTAATTGTTTGAATATTTGCTGATGCTTTTACTAGCGCTTATCTTAAAATTTTGATACTCTTTTAATTGTTTTTACTTTTGCTTTTGTTAAGCATTCAAAGTAAAATGGTTCTAAATGGTGTGTTGGGAAATAGGCTCGTATGAGCAAATCGCTAACTGTGAAGTATGACGCAGTGAGAGAAGAGTTGTTTTTCACATGTACATATATATGTATATACGTAAAAAATGTACCGCTTTCTTGCCGGCAAAATAGCAAAAACAATGCGAAAATTCTTTAATTGTTGAAATATGTAGCGGTATTTATGCCGTATGAATTTATTTATTGCAAATTTTGCACTCACCCGGACATATTTTTTTCACCAATTTACTTATTTTTTGCTGTGTTGGGATGGGATGCTGATTTTTGTGCTGTGATACAATTTGCGCCACCTCTTTGGTCAGCTACCCAGGAAATTTGCGACTCCTTCGTTGTAATGACTTTGCAGACACACAATAATCTTCTTTTCTCCACGTCTTTTGACTTTTAGGTTGATTTTTTTTCACTAATTTGCACCAATTGTTCGTTTTAATATTTTGTCACCTTTTTCTGCACGCACTTTGCTAAATAATTTTTTCTGCACTTGTTGCTGCTGCTGTTGAAAAATGAGAATGAGTGGGAATGGAATGGGTTTGTTCGTTTAGCGCGCAGCTAAGGCCAGTGTTGTTCACGTGTAGTTTTTTATGAGAAATTTGAGGGAATTTTTTGCTTGCCAATTTGCTGATCCAAATTTGGCTCGCAAGGACCAATGTTAAATCCAGATAGGATTTTGGAGAGAGAGAGAGATACTTTACGTGAACGGGAGGGATTGTTAATTTCCAAAGAAGTATGGAGATAGAGAATTTCAATTCAAGTACAATTTATTCTTAAACATAGAAATTCAATTCACTGGCCTTATGGGCTAACTTAATTTACTTTGAACGTATTTAATTAATGATGAGATCAGAAAAACTGTTGATGAGAGAGAGATGTGGGAAATGTATATATTTGATTGATACTTATGTATGATATGTTGATTGATGATAAAATGAAGATCTGCTTCGCTTGCCGGTCCGAATGAAAAAGGAAAATAGAAGAGCGCTCAGCGCTCACGTAGGCCACACTGGAAGCCGGTTCCAGTGCGATTCCACTCTCCAATGTCACCAGAGTTAAGGAAATACAGAGTTGCATTCAGAACCGGCCGCCCATCCATATTGACGCTTAGTCAATTTTATTTTATTTTATTTTATTTTATTTTATTTTATTTTATTTTATTTTATTTTATTTTATTTTATTTTATTTTATTTTATTTTATTTTATTTTATTTTATTTTACTTTATTTTATTTTATTTTATTTTATTTTATTTTATTTTATTTTATTTTATTTTATTTTATTTTATTTTATTTTATTTTATTTTATTTTATTTTATTTTATTTTATTTTATTTTATTTTATTTTATTTTATTTTATTTTATTTTATTTTATTTTATTTTATTTTATTTTATTTTACTTTATTTTATTTTCTTTTTTTTCTTTTTTTTTATTTTACTCTATTTTATTTTATTTTATTTTATTTTATTTTATTTTATTTTATTTTATTTTATTTTATTTTATTTTATTTTATTTTATTTTATTTTATTTTATTTTATTTTAGTTTATTTTATTTTATTTTATTTTATTTTATTTTATTTTATTTTATTTTATTTTATTTTATTTTATTTTATTTTATTTTATTTCATTTTATTTTATTTTATTTTATTTTATTTTATTTTATTTTATTTTATTTTATTTTATTTTATTTTATTTTATTTTATTTTATTTTATTTTATTTTATTTTATTTTATTTTATTTTATTTTATTTTATTTTATTTTATTTTATTTTATTTTATTTTATTTTATTTTATTTTATTTTATTTTATTTTATTTTATTTTATTTTATTTTATTTTATTTTATTTTATTTTATTTTATTTTATTTTATTTTATTTTATTTTATTTTATTTTATTTTATTTTATTTTATTTTATTTTATTTTATTTTATTTTATTTTATTTTATTTTATTTTATTTTATTTTATTTTATTTTATTTTATTTTATTTTATTTTATTTTATTTTATTTTATTTTATTTTATTTTATTTTATTTTATTTTATTTTATTTTATTTTACTTTATTTTATTTTATTTTATTTTATTTTATTTTATTTTATTTTATTTTATTTTATTTTATTTTATTTTATTTTATTTTATTTTATTTTATTTTATTTTATTTTATTTTATTTTATTTTATTTTATTTTATTTTACTTTATTTTATTTTCTTTTTTTTTCTTTTTTTTTATTTTATTTTATTTTATTTTATTTTATTTTATTTTATTTTATTTTATTTTATTTTATTTTATTTTATTTTATTTTATTTTATTTTATTTTATTTTATTTTATTTTATTTTATTTTATTTTATTTTATTTTATTTTATTTTATTTTATTTTATTTTATTTTACATTGTTTTATTTTATTTAAATTTTTTTTTTTATTTTATTTTATTTTATTTTATTTTATTTTATTTTATTTTATTTTATTTTATTTTATTTTATTTTATTTTATTTTATTTTATTTTATTTTATTTTATTTTATTTTATTTTATTTTATTTTATTTTATTTTATTTTATTTTATTTTATTTTATTTTATTTTATTTTATTTTATTTTATTTTATTTTATTTTATTTTATTTTATTTTATTTTATTTTATTTTATTTTATTTTATTTTATTTTATTTTATTTTATTTTATTTTATTTTATTTTATTTTATTTTATTTTATTTTATTTTGTTTTATTTTATTTTATTTTATTTTATTTTATTTTATTTTATTTTATTTTATTTTATTTTATTTTATTTTATTTTATTTTATTTTATTTTATTTTATTTTATTTTATTTTATTTTATTTTGTTTTATTTTATTTTATTTTATTTTATTTTATTTTATTTTATTTTATTTTATTTTATTTTATTTTATTTTATTTTATTTTATTTTATTTTATTTTATTTTATTTTATTTTATTTTATTTTATTTTATTTTATTTTATTTTATTTTATTTTATTTTATTTTATTATTTTTTTATTTTATTTTATTTTATTTTATTTTATGAGAAACAAATTTATATCTGATGACCTGCATATATTTATTGCATTGTAGCAATTTATATTTCAAAAAATTAAACAATTAATGCCACTTCAATTAAATAGATAATTTTTAACAAAAAAACCAACCAAATTTGTGCCGCAGCTATAAATTTGAAATGATAAAAGGTTTAATTCGATTGTTTATTGCGCGCACACAATCGAACGCAGGTCAAGCGAATATACCCCGAGAAAAAAAATGTAAAGAGAAGTTTCACACACCCACACAAGGAAACAAAGTGCCTGCCAACGACGTAAAAATTTCAGTGCTTGACATTTTACAAAGTGTCGATATTCGCACGTCGGACTCAGCCAATTGACGATTAATTTGACGTTTTTCTTTAAATTTTTCCAATTTTTTTGTTTTGTCTCGCAAAAAGTTCCCAGACAAACACACGCATGTGCTTCAGTACTCACTCACGTATGAAGAAAATTGAATTTTTTTTTGCTTCCAGCTTTATTTCATTAACGTCAAACCGAACGCACATTTGTTCATTGGCATTTAAAATTGCTGTCGGCGCACGGATCAGCTACACAAATTTTCGTTTATTTGTAGAACTACCGTTTTGATGCTCGATGACATCATGACCCATATTGTGTGTGATCCATAGAAAAAAGGCAGACTCCATCAGCAAACAAAAAGTATAAACTGCTTGCCACTGGCATTTTCTGGCCAATAAACGCAGTCTAATTGCTTGGTGTATTGGGCGTGTTGTGATTAATGCTAAACTCAATGAATATGTGTTGGAGGTGTGGGATTCGTTAGAGAAAGTGTGTGTAATGAAATGGGTTTTTAATTTCAATTAGGTGATTGGTTGGTAGTTGAGAGATAATTAAATTGCGTGATTTGCTACGGGTTCGAAATTTTTAATGATTTTAGGCATGCGTTATGTATGTATATGTGGATGTACGTTAACATAACTGTGTAAATTGGTAAACTTTGCAATTATAAGAGCTTAATAATTAAGGGTTTGGTCCAATACTATTTCCTTATATTTTTACATTAACTCACTCAGAAGGATTTCTAATCTGTTTCTCCCTAATGCTCTCGCTCTTCCTTTCTTTCTCACTCCCACACTATGCTTCAACCTCTCACTCATCCTGCTAATCCTTCTCTTTCTAGATTTTTCCATGCCTCACATTTTCAAAGTCTCCTTCAAACTCTGTCAAATACTACTGCCTCTAGCTCACAAGACTACCTTTCCCACTCCCTCCCATTTCTCGCATTTATTCATAGTACCTGGGTGAGCGAGCTTGATCGGTGCTATCAATTTAGCACTAACTTTAGTTACCCAAAATGATCTCAAAATGACGCAAAAATCATCCCAAAATAATCCTAAAATGATCTTAAAAAGACCCTTATATGTTCCCAAAATGATACGAAATTGAACCCAAAACGACCCAAAAAGGATCCGAAAATGATCCCAAAATGACCCTTAAATGTACCCTAAAATGATAACAAAATGATCCAAAAATGTTCACAAAATAATCCTAAAATAATCCCAAAACGACCCCAAAAAGACCCTCAAATGTTCCCAAAATTACCCAAAAATTATCCCAAAATGACCCCAAAATGATCCGAAAATTACCCCAAAATTGTCCCAAATAAATCCATAATTGAACGCAAAATAATCTCAAAATAGCCCAAAAATCATTCCAAAGTGACCCCTAAATGATCTCAAAATGATCCTTAAATAATCCAAATATGATCCCAAAAAATATACAAAACAAATACAATACGATAAAATGGTATCTAACCCTGGGCGGCTA
>CAXKVI010000003.1:19694787-19697287 GCA_964058755.1 Campiglossa producta
AGTTGAATTTATTTTGTTTTTATTGTTGTTACACATTTTTATTATTTTATTTTTGAAAAGAAACTAAGTATTGAAGAAATACACCAAATTATTAATTCTGATGCTGAGGATATTTTCGACGAAAGTGATAGTGATGAAGACTTTGTACCTATCGCAGAAAATGAAATGGACGATTCAAACACTTCATCCAGTGAAAGTGAAGTAGATGTCGTTGTTGAAGGTAGCAATGCGTCAGAAGAAGTCAATTTGCCAAATATTTTATCGAAAGATAAGAGCATAATATGGCATGATCAGCCACCTCCAATTTCTAGAGGCAAAATTCCTCGAAATCAAATTTTATGTCAAAGTCCTGGCCCATCAAAGCGAGCTATTTCTATGGTCACAGATATAAAATCCTCTTTTGATATTTTTATGCCCTCAAGTATAAAAAACATAGTGGTAGAAATGAGCAACATCAAAGGATTGCAGTTTTTTGGAGACAATTGGAAAACTATAGACCTTATAGAATTGGAAGCATACATAGGATTGCAAATCTTAGCAGGAGTATACAAATCGCACAATGAAAGTCTAATTCATTTGTGGGATGAAAATAATGGCAGACCAATTTTTCGGGCCACAATGAGTTTGGAAAGATTTATGAACATATCACGATGCCTTCGTTTTGACTCCGCTGCAGACAGGGACGAGAGAAGACAGCGTGATAAATTAGCACCAATAAGAAACATTTGGGATCAATGGAATCGGCAGCTCAGGTCATATTATCACTTACATGAAAATGTAACAATAGATGAGCAGTTAGTACCTTTTCGTGGTCGTTGCATCTTCAGGCAATACATTCCATCGAAGCCCGCAAAATACGGCTTAAAAATATGGGAACATGGAAGTTTATTTAGGACGGGCAAGAAATACGCAACCGGAAAGGAACCAAGGTAATACATTAATAAATTGGCTTTTTGTATGTCTCCAACCTATGTACAGTATAAAGAAACCGTATCTATACAAATATTTTTAGGTGAACGTGTTGTTCTATCCCTATCAGAACCCCTTCCCAGAGGTCACACTATTACTTGCGATAACTTTTTTACGACGTACAATCTCGCCATTCAGCTACTTCGCAGGAACATTACTTTAGTCGGTACAGTGAGGAAAAATAAGCTTTTTTTGCCACGAGAAATTGTCGACATGAAGAAAAAGAACGTTTTAGAAAGCCAATTTTTATTTACGGATAATGTAACTATTGTATCGTACGTCCCAAAAAAATATAAATTTGTTGTAGCATTGAGCTCCCTTCACCATTCTTCACTTGTTGATGAGGGTGACAGAAAAAAACCTGAAATAATACTTCACTATAATAAAACAAAAGCTGGTGTGGATGCGCTTGATCAGCTGGTTGCTAACTATACATGTAAACGTCAGACCAAACGTTGGCCAGTTGCCCTCTTTTCGAATATGTTAGATATTTCTGCATATAACGCATACGTAATATGGACAGAGATAAATCCCTCATGGAATTCCAACAAGCTTTATAAGCGAAGACTTTTTCTTGAAGAGCTGGGAAAGCAAATGGTCGAACCAAATATTGTTCGCAGAGAGAGACTGCCGCGAGGAATCGCTGCTAAGAATATAGTAAAAAATATTCAAGAAAACTCCAAATCTGCAGAAGTAGCATCTACTTCTAATATTTCTGCCAGAAATGAATCCGCCAAAAAACGACAGCGATGTTTCTTCTGTCATCATACAAAAAATTCGAACAAATATTCAACTGTTTGCGGTACGTGCCAAAAATTTGTTTGCAAGGAACATAGCAGCTTAGTTTGTGAAAATTGCCGTTAAAACATACATATCTCAACTATTTTCTACAATTAACATACACTTAATTTGATTCAAATAAAAAAAATATGAATTCTCTCAATAAAATCGTGTTATTAGTGGAGTTTTTATAAGTGGGTCAAATTGACCCAAAACACTATATGTGTAATTTTTTCCTAACATAGCAGAAGGGTTAAAGTTATAAGATTTAATTCAAAGATAGTTCTGTACACTAAGGGTATTCATGTAATCGTCAATTATGTAATGTAGTGTCAAAATTTGTATGGAACGAAGTTTACACAAATTTGATAAACTTTCGCGACGATTTAACGACGATCTTATCTAGGGCGATTATCTAACTGGGCTGATAAACTTATAAATTTAAGCATTTCGCAAAGTTATATGCTTACATGAATACCACTATCTACTGACCTTTAAAAATTAAAATTCTCTTACTACCCGTACATGATCTTATAATCAACTTTGTTTCGCCGCTACGCATATTCATTATTTCCCAGAATCCCATTAAAATGCATTTTATTTGTAGATAAATATTTGCACTCAGTGGAATAGCCAAACAAATGAGCTTTCAATCAATTTGTAATACACCTAACTAATTGTGAATATATGCATGAGTATTTGCTCAATATTTTCAGTATGTTAATGGCTCAAGCCATTACAAATGACGCCA
>CAXKVI010000003.1:19702287-19712287 GCA_964058755.1 Campiglossa producta
ATCATTTAGGGAACATTTAGGGATCACTTTAAAATAATTTAGTTGCTATTTTAAGATCATTTTGGGTTCAATTTGGGACAATTTTCGGATCAATTTCGGATCATTTTGGAGTCATTTTGGGATAATTTTTGGATCATTTTTGGGTCATTTTGGGACCATTTGAGGGTCTTTTTGGGGTCGTTTTGCGATTTTTTAGAGATGGTTTTGGGATTATTTTAGGGTTATCTTGGGATCAGTTTTGGGGTCATTTTGGAATCATTTTGTGGCCATTTTAGAATCATTTTTGGTTTATTTTGAGATCATTTGAGGGCCATTTTGGGGAAATTTTGGGATCATTTTGGAGTCATTTTGGATAATTGTTAGATCATTTTGGGATCATTTTTGGGTCGTTTTGGGTTCAATTTCGCATCATTTTAGGAACATCTAAGGGTCTTTTTGGGGACGTTTGGGATTATTTTAGGATTAATTTGGCATTAGTTTAGGGTCATTTAGGGATCATTTGGGGTAAGTAAAATTAACGCTAAATTGATAGCACCGAACAAGCTCGGTCACCCAGATACTTTATTGTAAAGAAACAAAAATGTCTTAAACAATTTTTTTTAATACAAAAAAGTAAGATTTAAGATTAAAAAAAATATTTGGCAAGTAAAAAAAAATCTAGCAAATAGGAAAAAAACTACCAAATTCTAAAAAGTTTAAAATAAACTACCAAGTTTGGTAGAAAACTACTAACTGTGGCAGTCGTGGTGAGGTTGCAAAAGTGTCAACCATTCCCGAAAATATCTTCGTTGGAATATGACAGAAAATACCTTTTATTTGATACCCTTTTGGCATATGTTGCTTAAAAAAATTTGATAGGTGGCAACCCTGTAAACCGCCCGAAGTGGTCAACACCTAAATAGAAAGTCTTAGAACGAAGTATCTATCTACATATATGACGGAGATATTGCTCGACATACGAAGGAATAAATCAAATGGGGTTATGTGGCAACCCTAGGCAGTAAACTTGCCTCTAAACATCTTAGTTGGAATAAGGCCAAAATACCTAAGATATCCGTTGCCACTATTCTTTGCCTCAAGTCCGATCACTGTTGCCACTATTTTTTCTTTCATGAGGAATGCCATTCCAGGCCAATGTATGGCACTCATAAGTTCACAATAATAAGTAAATGAAGGCTTACCGTGAATTTAAGTACGTAGGTAGGTGTAAGTAGTTTGATGAATTTACATCTATGTAAGAAGGTTTGTGCACTTTATGCCCACTATTATTGCATATTTATGCAAAATGCTCAGTAATTTATCAATTTTATTTCGTTTGTTTGGTTTTGCTCATATCCGCAAATTTTCGCAGCGGTTTTTGCAGCTATTAGCCATTTCACGGTCAAATTAAGCATGTACATTAGGGTTATGATTTCTTCTAGATTTAAATGCCTGAAGTGAGAAACGTTGAAATTTTGTAAAGAATTTCAAAAAATAATTACTTTAAATTACTTAATTGATTGGGATAATTTTTTTTTTTTGCGCAATTTTTGGTTCTGGTCTTTTATCGAAATTGTGCCAGTATAAAAAAGCACCAATACAAAAAAATTAAAATCAGCTGTTCACTTAATCCCGAAGTTGAGTGTGTCAGGGTAAAATTTGAATCTGATAAAAGAGAAAATTGAACTGGTGATGGATAAGAATTGACAGTGATTTGGTCATATCAACCAAAATATAGTTATATCAACCATAATATCTGTTGATTCAA
Organism: Campiglossa producta; assembly: GCA_964058755.1. Lineage (NCBI taxonomy): Eukaryota > Metazoa > Arthropoda > Insecta > Diptera > Tephritidae > Campiglossa > Campiglossa producta. Next base: position 19,704,035 of record CAXKVI010000003.1, read on the forward strand.
CCAAAGTATGGGTTGATTCAAGCAAAATCACGATAAATTCTTTTCCGTCCCCAGCTCATTTTTCTCGGTGTATAAAGACGAAAAACTAGCATTGGTGACATACTTACTCCCTTGCGACTCATTCCGATATCATGCTAGACTAATCAGTTTTTTGCAGGGTTTTTTTCTGGCACAAACACAGCCAAACATAGCTCAGCTGTGGACTGTGACCCACACGTTTTTTGAGGTGCATACGGAAGTCACCGGATAAATCAAGTTATGATTGTAATTTGTTTGATTGTGTTGATAAATGTGTTTTTTATTGTATTTCAAGCATGGATAAATTTAGATATGTATGGGAATGTGGCGATCACAGCTGGTTGCTGAGTAGTGTTAAGTCTTTATGCTGGAACAATGTAGGTACAAATGTACCTATCGTAGTGATTATTTCTTATATGTTTAATAAAATCTGTTGGAATCATATCTCATGTCAAGAAATTTATTTCCACTGAATATATAAATTACTCTTAAACATATTTTCTACTCAAGGGAATCTTAGAATTTTAAACGAGCTAATCTTGTATATTTGTATATATAGAGTTGCCACCTTAACGCAGTGTATTTGTATATCCGGTACTATCTCGGGAACCGCTTGAACGATTTGGATGAAATTTGGCACAATTTGATTCTAAGACTATCCACTTGGGTGTTGCCACTTGGGGGTGTTGCCACAGGGTTGCCAGCTATATCAATTTTGTTTAATTATGTAGCAAGATACACAAATATGGGTATCAAATAGAAGGTATTTTCGGCGACATACTAACAAAAATATTTTCAAGTAGGGTTGCCACCTAGGGTCATTTTGGGATCATATTTGGATTATTTTAGTATCATTTTGGAATCATTTAGGCGTAATTTTTTGATAATTTCTGGTTCAATTTTGGATAGTGTTGGGGTCATTTCGAATAATTTTGGGATCATTTAAGGGTCTTTTTTGGTAATTTTTGGATTATTTTGGGGTGGTTTTGAGATCAATTTGGGATCATTTTAGGGTCGTTTTGTGGTTACTTTGGGATCATATTGGGGTCATTTTGCGATCCTTTTGGGACCATTTTTGGGTTACTTTGTGATTATTTTGTGATTATCTTAGTGTCATTTTGGGATCATTTAGGAATCATTTTGATGCCATTTTGGGATCACTTTGGGGTCATTTTTGTATCATTTTGGTGTCATTTTTGACCGCTTGACCGATTTTGGGATCGTTTCGGGACCATTTTTGGGTCATTTTGGGATTATTTTGGGATAATTTTGGGATAATTTTGGAATAATTTTGGGATAATTTTAGGGTCATTTTGGGGTCGTTTTGGGATCATTTTGGAGCCAATTTGAACCGCTTGACCGATTTTGACAAAATTTTGCATAGAGATAGTATGCTGGATTTTAAGACCGTCCAATGGGGTGTTGCCACTTTGGCCGGTTTACAGCGTTGCCACCTATTTAATTTTTTCTTAAATTATGAGCAAGGTATGTCAATATGGATATCAAATTTAAGGCACTTTCAGCCGCATACCAGCCATGATGTCTTAAAAATGAGTTTGCACCTAGGGTTGCCACCTTACTGCCTTTCATATGGGTTTGGAAACCCAGCAAAAATTCAACCGACCGTATCTGTATTCATCGAATCTATGCTTTTCCAGTTTTTCTGGATAGCATAATTGTATTAGCAGTACAGTAAATATTAGCTAATTTACATACACATATTGCTCATTTTATATTAAGTAGGTGCAATACAATAACTCTCATAAATCATCCTTTTGATTAGTAAATATTAATATTTTACGCAGATAAATCTAAATTGGTATTGCTTATAGATCATTAAATTTTGAAGTATACACATTTGTATACATTATGTGATTGTACGCATGAGCCTACAAATAGTTATACATTATACTCATCGCTGGTATAGAGCAAATTATACATTATTAAATATTGCGGAAATTTATAGGAATGGAGAATGCTGACTAAATACCCTTAGTGCTTCTATCTCTCTACCTCTACCCCTTTCCTCAACACGCTCTTTCTCTTATTGTCTCCTCAAACCATTCGTCTGTCATTGCCTTTGTTTATGCTGCCTGCTTATTTCACTAATTCAATTGACCGCTCACTGTGCGGCTGTCCGATGAATATGGCAATGAGGGGGTGGGGCGTATGAGTAACATTGCATTTTGCAATATTCATGCAAGGCTACAAATTGTAGCAAAAGCAACATAAATAATATTGCATTGTTATTGTTGTTGTTGTCAATATTACCCTAATGCCCAGTGCTTGGAATGCACAAAAAATACAATTTACAAATTAATACTAAATGCTTATGCGCCTGCTATAAACATACATATCTTAGCATTTACTCACAGCAGCTCGCACATATACATATATACATATATATATATGTATATGTGTAGGTTTGTATGCCTGACATTGAATCTGAACCTGAATTGGCATGTGAATATACGAAGCTGCGCAGTTTTGATTGTCTGCATTCTTTATTCACCTTTTACTGTGCTAAATGCTCTTCCCATGAGCCAAAGCAATGAGACATCAAAGTGGAATGTGTGGATAAAAATAATAAATAAATTCGCACGCATTTCAATTTAGCTTTCCCGCATTGCAATATGAAAGTGCGTTTTTATTTAGGGGCGAAATACCAGGAAGCTTTGAAAATGTTGGCACGCGTATAAAATATAATTGCGTCAAGGGAGGAATAAATCAAATTTAACAAGAAATAAAATAAAATAAAATAAAATAAAATAAAATAAAATAAAATAAAATAAAATAAAATAAAATAAAATAAATAAAATAAAATAAAATAAAATAAAATAAAATAAAATAAAATAAAATAAAATAAAATAAAATAAAATAAAATAAAATAAAATAAAATAAAATAAAATAAAATAAAATAAAATAAAATAAAATAAAATAAAATAAAATAAAATAAAATAAAATAAAATAAAATAAAATAAAATAAAATAAAATAAAATAAAATAAAATAAAATAAAATAAAATAAAATAAAATAAAATAAAATAAAATAAAATAAAATAAAATAAAATAAAATAAAATAAAATAAAATAAAATAAAATAAAATAAAATAAAATAAAATAAAATAAAATAAAATAAAATAAAATAAAATAAAATAAAATAAAATAAAATAAAATAAAATAAAATAAAATAAAATAAAATAAAATAAAATAAAATAAAATAAAATAAAATAAAATAAAATAAAATAAAATAAAATAAAATAAAATAAAATAAAATAAAATAAAATAAAATAAAATAAAATAAAATAAAATAAAATAAAATAAAATAAAATAAAATAAAATAAAATAAAATAAAATAAAATAAAATAAAATAAAATAAAATAAAATAAAATAAAATAAAATAAAATAAAATAAAATAAAATAAAATAAAATAAAATAAAATAAAATAAAATAAAATAAAATAAAATAAAATAAAATAAATTAAAATAAAATAAAATAAAATAAAATAAAATAAAATAAAATAAAATAAAATAAAATAAAATAAAATAAAATAAAATAAAATAAAATAAATTAAAATAAAATAAAATAAAATAAAATAAAATAAAATAAAATAAAATAAAATAAAATAAAATAAAATAAAATAAAATAAAATAAAATAAAATAAAATAAAATAAAATAAAATAAAATAAAATAAAATAAAATAAAATAAAATAAAATAAAATAAAATAAAATAAAATAAAATAAAATAAAATAAAATAAAATAAAATAAAATAAAATAAAATAAAATAAAATAAAATAAAATAAAATAAAATAAAATAAAATAAAATAAAATAAAATAAAATAAAATAAAATAAAATAAAATAAAATAAAATAAAATAAAATAAAATAAAATAAAATAAAATAAAATAAAATAAAATAAAATAAAATAAAATAAAATAAAATAAAATAAAATAAAATAAAATAAAATAAAATAAAATAAAATAAAATAAAATAAAATAAAATAAAATAAAATAAAATAAAATAAAATAAAATAAAATAAAATAAAATAAAATAAAATAAAATAAAATAAAATAAAATAAAATAAAATAAAATAAAATAAAATAAAATAAAATAAAATAAAATAAAATAAAATAAAATAAAATAAAATAAAATAAAATAAAATAAAATAAAATAAAATAAAATAAAATAAAATAAAATAAAATGAAATAAAATAAAATAAAATAAAATAAAATAAAATAAAATAAATAAAATAAAATAAAATAAAATAAAATAAAATAAAATAAAATAAAATAAAATAAAATAAAATAAAATAAAATAAAATAAAATAAAATAAAATAAAATAAAATAAAATAAAATAAAATAAAATAAAATAAAATAAAATAAAATAAAATAAAATAAAATAAAATAAAATGAAATAAAATAAAATAAAATAAAATAAAATAAAATAAAATAAAATAAAATAAAATAAAATAAAATAAAATAAAATAAAATAAAATAAAATAAAATAAAATAAAATAAAATAAAATAAAATAAAATAAAATAAAATAAAATAAAATAAAATTAAATGAAAAAAGTACTAAATTAAATGAAAAAAAAAACAATAAATTAAAAAATTAATAAAATAAAATAGATAAAAATTTTGTAAAATTATATAACAAAAAAAAATCCTCTTGTATTGCAAAACTGTAATTCAACCTTCTTTAGTCTCCCTTCATTTAAAATAATCTTTAAGACTACTTCAGCAAAAAATTCCTTTAACATGTTTCCTCTCTTTGCTAATACATGTAACCTTTCGCCCTTTATTACTTTCAGAACAAAAAAATATTCACTTGGTACGAGGGTGAGTCAATTACAAATGAACTCTTCAATGGACGCTTAAATCCGGTCACCAATCATGTGGAATATGGTAAAGCATCTGTTAATCTCACTGCCATACGTGAATCAGATCAGGGTTGGTATCACTGCCAAATCATCTTCCCCAATCGGACGCCAAGCTTACGCAACAATGGCACACTCTACCATTTGGCTGTGCAAGGTGAGTAAGATAAGCTAAAAGAACAGATGAGGTCAAGAAAAAATAAAAAAGAAAAAACGAAAAAAGTCGTGAGTCTAAAATAAAAAATATAAAAAAACTACAAACAAAAGCTAATAATAAATGACGATTCAGTGGCATGAATGCAATGAACTTTTAACGGTTACTTGCACAAAAATTATATGTTGACCATATAAAAACAAAAACAACAAACAACCAATAAAACATTATTCTACTTGGATTACTAGCTTATTCTAAGCAGATTTGCAATTTTTTTCCGATTTTTTCTTTCCTTTCTTATTCACTTCTTTACCTTTTAAACAGGTGGTTCGCTCATAAAAATACCGCCAGTGAATCAAACGATTATGGAGGGTCAAACTGCTTTCTTCCATTGTGTCATGAAATATCCAGAAACTTCAACAATTGTTTGGTACAAAGATAGCACACCGTTAGAGGAGGTGCAGGATATAATGCGACGTTGTCATACGGGTCCAGATGGCAGTCTCAGCATCGATCCGACAATGATGAGCGATTTGGGTGAATACGAATGTCGTGTCAACAATACAGAGGGTGAATTTCAATATGCTAAAGCATTCCTCAATATACAATGTAAGTGAATGTGTTCAATAAAAACATATGCTTGTGAGGAAGTAGAAGTAAGGACGTGCGTGCAAGGGCGAGTGTTGCTATGTAAACAGAAAGGATAGTAGTTTCAAGTAACAGCGATAGGCTCAAAATTATAAGGGACGCTTTCTCAGCTAGATTTTAATTTTAAAGTTTACTATTAACTTTTTTAACTTTTTACATTAAGAATAATTATAACGAAATATCATAAATATCCAACCCGAGGTGGCAACCCTGCCTGAAAATATCTTCGTTGTAATACGACAGAAAATCCCTTTCATTTGATACCCATATTGACATATATTGCTCTATAATTTTAAAAAAAACTGAGATAGGTGGCAACCCTGTAAACCGCCCGAAGTGGCAATATCCAAATAGAAAGTCTAACGATGAAACATAGTCTATATAAGCCAAACTTGAGGCAAATCCCTTCAGCCGTTTCCGAGATATTGGTTGGTATAGGAAGGAATAAACCAAATGGGGTTAGGTGGCAACCCTAGGTCTAAACCCTGCTTGAAATTATCTGCGTTGGAATATGGCCGAAAATACCTTTAACCCATATTGGTACATTTTGCTCAATATTTGAAAGAAAAAAATAGGTGGCAACACTGTAAACGCCCCGAAGTGGCAACACCTAAGCAGAAAAAGTCTCAGAATTAAGCATACTATCTAGATGCCAAACTTGACCCAAAGCACACCAGCCGCTCCTGAATTATTGGTCGATATACGAAGGAATATATGAAATTGGGTTAGGTGGCAACCCTAGGTGGAAACCGTGCCTGAAAATAACTTCATTGGAATACGGCCGAAAGTGCCTTTAATTTGATACCCATATTGACATATCTTGCTCAATATTTAAAATAAAAATTGAGATAGGTAGCAAACCCTGTAACGCGACGGAAGTGGCAACACCATGCTATTTATATGCTAAATTTGATCAAAATCGCTTCAGCTGTTCCTGAGTTATCGATGTATAAAATATTCCGGTCCGTTGCCAGTATTCGTTGCCTCAAGTCTGAACACTGTTGCCACTATGTTTTAATCTCCATGAAAATTTTGTATAACCACCTAAGAAGTTAACTTCAAAAAAGCAAGCTACATGTAAGGTGTGCTTTTTAGAGTGACAGTCTTCTTTGAAATGCGTTAATTTTATTTTACACGAACCCTCCACTTTCCGTCATTCCTACTGACATTATTGTCTTTACTAACGTTGCATCTGTTTTCAGATAAGGCCAAAGTGATTTATGCACCACCCGAGGTTTACCTGCCATTCGGACAGCCAGCAGTGCTAGATTGTCATTTTCGCGCCAATCCGCCATTGAAAAATTTACGCTGGGAAAAAGATGGACTGCTCTTCGACTCGTACAATGTACCAGTAAGTATTTATTTTCGCTACTTCTTTACTGAATCATTATCGGAATTAATTTTGAAATTTAAATTTTTTTTTTTTTTCATTTCACACAGGGCGTTTTCTACAAAAGCAATGGAAGTTTATATTTCTCGAAAGTTGACGAAAGTACAGCCGGTAGTTATACGTGCACACCCTACAATGATTTGGGCACGGACGGGCCATCGCCCATAATTAGTGTAATTGTGTTGCGGCCACCAATATTTAGTATAACACCAAAACCCATTTACATACAAAAGTTGGGTGAAACAGTCGAAATACCATGCGAAGCCATTGAAAGCCATTGACCGAGACGGAAATAATCGACCAACAATTGTCTGGAGTCGAGTAAGTACAGTTACAATTATTTGAAAACTGCACATCTACGCAGGCACACAATGTATTCCACAACAAAAGCAATACAATAGTTCAGGCACAATTGTGAAAGTTTTTGCAACTCGCATACATACAAACATACGTATGTATGTAAGTACTGGTATTTTTGACAAACTGAGCGAATCAGAATGAAAATTTGGAATGATGATGAAACTTGTGTAGGTTCATATGAGTTGATGCGCCATCAGCATGCCAACGAGCTACCGGTCAGTAATTGCAATTGTTGCTGCCACAATCACATCATAGTAGGACTATACCATTGGTGCAACATAAAGTCCAATGCAGCACATACTCACTGAAATGTTATGAACCTCTATAGGGCATTCTATTGAAATTGGCCTAAATGCAACAAATTCCTTAACATCACTAGGTAGCAGTTATTGAACTGCCTTGACTATTGAATTATTGAATTTTATTTGATTTTAATTAAATTATTTTATTTTCATTTCAATTTATTTATATTTTTTTTTTAATTTTTTTTTTTTTTTTTTTTATTTTTTTTTTTTTTAATTTAATTTAATTTAGTTTTATTTTATTTTATTTTATTTCGTTTTACTTTTTTTTATTTTATTTTATTTTATATCGTTTTATTTTATTTTATTTTATTTTATTTTATTTTATTTTATTTTATTTTATTTTATTTTATTTTATTTTATTTTATTTTATTTTATTTTATTTTATTTTATTTTATTTTATTTTATTTTATTTTATTTTATTTTATTTTATTTTATTTTATTTTATTTTATTTTATTTTATTTTATTTTATTTTATTTTATTTTATTTTATTTTATTTTATTTT
>CAXKVI010000003.1:19714787-19724787 GCA_964058755.1 Campiglossa producta
CAATCAGCAATAGAGCAACGGAAATAAATTGGAAATTCGGTTAAAGTGCGTAAAACGCAATATAACGGTATTGCGGGCGAAATTTCGCTGTTTGGGTCTCCTTAAACATTGCACATTACATCCCCAGTTGCTAGAACAATGAGGCATGCTGACTGTTGTAACTAGCACTAGATAGTGGCAGTTTTGAAAGGTGATTGGTTGATTAAAATTTAATGAGAGGAAAGTTGTAGCAGGTCAAGTTGTGAGATGAGTTGACGATGGGAGGAGGAACTAAGAATTCGTAACTATTTAGGCGAAGACGGCAACTATGGTTTTGGTTCATAAAGTTAAATAAATTGTAGGGTGAATTGGATTTCAATTAGTCAGCATCAAGACACTACAAAGAATAAGATAGTAAGGTCGGGAATGATCATCGCCGTTGTTAACTAAAGTCTGATCTAGTCAAATCAATCTCGATTGCATGAGCTTTACTTTATAAACAAACCCAACAGAGTTAGCTGAAAGCTTCTTTATACTACAACAACACAATTGGGAGGAACAAAGCGCATAGCACGAGCTCCACGCCTTTGAATCCAAAACAAATTGAACCGGCGCCAAGCTCTTTATCTATTTAAGCCTATTCATGGTACAATGTAATTCATAACATTATACACAAATTCGATTAAACTCTGTTCTTCTCTGTGTCTCTTCTGAAATACCGCTATATACTGACTTGAAACAGTGGCAACTAGTTTTCTATTAGATTTTTAAAGCTTTCCAACTAATTTCTTCTTTGTTAAACCTTAACAATTGCAATCACAAGTAAATCGTGCATACATAAACATTTCGAATCTTTCACCCCGCTCTCCCTGTCCTCATATTTTTTAGAAAGATGGCAGTGCACTACCCGAAGAACGTCACACCATCACTGGTGGAAATTTACTCATCACGAATTTGATTGAAACAGATCGTGGCATGTATGAATGTTCGGCCACAAATGAAGCAGCAACCATAACTGCCGAAACGGAATTGATGATCGAAAATATTGCACCACGTCCACCCTACAATTTGACAGCAAATAGTACGGAAACAGCGATAACGATACATTGGCAACCAGGTGAGTTCATATACTAGATTAACGCGAAACTAGATATGTATGTCTAGCTAAAACGTTGTTATGTTCAACTTGTTGTGTTCACTCAACTTTACGCATTGATTGCGCTCAACTAACTTTGTATTAGTTATTGAAGGGTTTTGAGAGGGGAAGTGGAATGTTGTTTTGATATGGAAAAAGTGCTAGTATCGGTTGAATGGGTATGCAGTCAATGGAATTTTTCTGGTTGATTGGTCAAAAGTATTATTGTTGATAGTATTGATATTGCGGCTGTAGTGCTTGTTAAATTTTAGAAAACTACGTTGGTTTTTTTTTGGTGTTTTTCGTTTTGTAGTTGCTGTTTTTAATTATAGTTTTGCTATTTCAATTCATCATGTTTTATCGTTTTTGAGGTGATATAAAACATTTCTTTCCAAGTTTGCTCTGATCACAACACCAAATCGAAGAGATTTTTTTTATATTACTAGCTGACTTCGTTTTGCACAAAATAGACTTTTGTTGAATTCATTTCCGAAAATCCCGATTGCGCCCATATTTTCTTTATTCGTAAAAATGAGTTTTGTGTGGAAAGTGCCACGTCCCCTGTTCCCATAACTAGAACTTTTTTTGTAAGAGTGGTATTGATATCGTATATGTGTCTCCATACCGATTCCCAGGTAGCTGCCATGAACACTTTAAGAGATATTGAGCCTTGAAAAGAAAGTACATATATACAGGAGGTGCCACACCTTTTCCCATAGCCTCACATACATATATTGTGAGTATGGCCGTACACCTTCATTCCAATTCTAATGGTCCCACCTTTTTTCGTGAGTATAGTTGTGATATCTTATATCTCCTTACAAATTTTCAGAACCCTAGCCTTTTAAAGATATTCATTGTGAAAAGCTAAGTTTTCCTAAAAAACAATTTGGAAAGAAACATCTCTCATTTGGTATCCATGTTATCAAAACACTTTCGGGCCACACCTTGAGTGCCCTGCAAAAGCATTTTATTTGATATCCATATCGTACAAACATCCTCTGAGTCACATCTGGTCCACATTTAGGTCAATATGGCGGAACCGCGTTTGCATATAGAACTAAGAACCATACCCTTTTAAACACTTTTTACTTGATATCTCGGAAACGGGTTCCCAAATGCGACTAAAAAACCTTCCTCTGCTAAAACTCTCATCAACACCTTTCATTTGATAGCCATATCGTACAAACAATTCCTAGGTTCACACCTGGGCCACATTTTGTTCCGTATTTACCAAACGGGTTCGTATGTGGGACTTAGAACCATTGCATGTTAAAACGCTCATCAACAACTTTCATCTGGTACCTATATTGTCCAAACACTTTCTAAGTTCCAAACCTGGTCCACATTTTGGGCAATATCTCGTGGGACTTGAAACAAATTATCCTCAAAACTCTTATTAGCCCAGAAGCTCCTTCTAGGGTCGCAGCTGGTCCACATTGGGTTTCAAGGCCCTTATAAGTTAGGGATATGAAATATAGTTAAAACCCAATTCTCATATCCCCCAAATATACATACAAAGATACAAAATTTCATAAAAATCCACCAAGCCGTTTAGAAGACTTAAGCTGAGGAACACCGTGACACGAGATTTTTATACATTAGACTAGAACACGACCTCGACGGTTTAAGGAGCTGAGAATATTACTATCTACAAAATCATACAAACGCAGTTGTGGTGGTGCCACAAGGTGCTAAATCCGGAGCGTATAGGATCCACCATTATCAGGTTTAAACCCTGCCAAATAAGCAGAGCGAAGTACCTACTGTTACAACAACAATAAATACAAGAGAGAAGCAGTGTCGTAGTAGGAAAAGGTGGAAATCCCCCACCACTGATGTCATATCGTACTGTACTAGGATTTATCCTCTCACAGCCGCTTCTTTGAACAAATAGGCGACCAATTTCCGTATATCAAACTACCAGACATTGAGAAATATTATTTTTCGCAGGAAAAATTACTATATTTCGTCGTTCCCAACGAAGACTAACAAGGTTTAGTTTTCTGCGTCGAAGACTAACAAGGTTTAGTTTTCTGCGTCGAAGACTAACACACTTCGTTGTCTGCATCGAAGACTAGCACAGTTCAGTTCTATGAGGTTCATGTGCAGGCCCTGAAGCACATCCATGAGACGTCTTTTGTCTCCCATCTTGAGCTCTGCCCTGTTTTATATACCTCAACACCTCGAGTTGCTGCCGAAGAACGTCATCTTCATCGAGAGACAATGGTCACTCTGGCCAAATTTCGCTCTGGATATTGTAGCAGGTTAAACTCCTACTTATCCAGACTGAACCCCGACATGCCTAATGAATACAGCAGATCATCAAGTTTTTTGCTAATATATTTCTTATTTACATATATTTCTCACTCTAAATAGGATACCTACGTCCCAATCTCGAATACACGGTGTGGTATCGTCTCATCGATTCTCCGGAATGGCGTACCATGCGGATTCTACAGAAAAACATTATGGAGGCAACCATACAAAATTTACAACCAGGACAGGAGTATGAGTTCATGGTGTTAAGCCAAGATAAATATGGTGACGGCATGTTTAGTAAAACGTTACGATTTTCCACGCAACGTAAGTGACAATAAATATAGTATGAAAAAATTTAAAAACTATCAAAACTCTATCAAATCTTCCACTTTCTCTCTTTATGTTCTCACAGCATCGACTATAGAAGCAAACGAAGCCGACATGTTGCATCAATCCAATCCGTTAGCGAGCAGCATTAGCGCACCATGGAATTTGACAGCCACGATCAATGTGCAAGGTTGGCTACTGCATTGGCAACCACCGAAACGTGGTGCCGAATCTGTACGACTTTACACCGTACGTTGGTGGAAAGAACCCGAACATTTCCTAATTGGTACTATTGAAACTTTCGACGATTTCTATCAGTTGCGTCATCTCAAAGAGGACTCCATTTTCAAAATACAAGTAATAGCTACATCGATAAATGGCGAGCAAGTTGCTAGCGATGTTCTCACCATTGAAGTACCATCGCATCGTAAAGCACGCGCTCTACTCATTGGCACCACTGTTGGTATTATTTTTGTGCTATGTGTGCTGGTCGCATTTTTATATGTCAAACGTAGCTGCTTGCGACATTTATTCATGAGCTCTGGCAATGATGATGATGCCAAGGATAGTGAGAAAATTAACAATACCTGATTATATGAGATTACATGGCAATTCCATAAGCAAACGGTGAGTGAGTGCCATCGAAGCAGAGAGGGGGAGGATGCAGGAGGCAGAGCAGCAACATAACTTAGTGACATATAAAGAGCCAAAGCCAAATATAGTCGTAGGATGCAGGTTAAACGACGACAAGAACAAACAGCATATACTTTTGCGATGACCGAGTGGTGAAATTGAGTTTTGAATAATTTTAAATCGAATGAAATTATGTTTTTAAGTAAAATGATTTTAATTGTTTTATCAAATATTTGAGAATTATTTTTTATAATCCAGTAACTTATTATTTTAAATTTTAAATTTTGTAAATGAATAATAGAATTAAAAACAAAAAGCTTTAAGCCACCAACGCGAAAAGTTAACCAATTTTTGGAACATAATTTTTTCTAATTGTAAAATCAATTTCTGAGAAGAACTCTTAAAATAAAATAAAAGTACACTATCGATTGGATTTTTTTCTAACGAATTTTACTCCATTCGATGAACGATTTCACCGAGCCCCATGGATGATTAGCATGGTTGGGCATAGTTTCGATTTTGTAACGGGTTTCGGTTTTGTAACGTGTTTCAGTTTTGTAACGGGTTTCGGTTTTGTAACGGGTTTCGGTTTTGTAACGGGTTTCGGTTTTGTAACGGGGTTCGGTTTTGTAACGGTTTTCGGTTTTGTAACGGGGTTCGGTTTTGTAACGGTTTTCGGTTTGGCAACGGGTTTCGGTTTTGTAACGGGGTTCGGTTTTGTGACCGTGTTCGGTTTTGTAAAGGTTTTCGGGATTGTAACGGGTTTCGGTTTTGTAATGGGTTTGGGTTTTTTAACGGGTTTTGGTTTTGTAACGGGTTTCGGTTTCGGTTCCGACTTCGTTCTTCAACATTTATTTCGGTTTTGTAACGGGTTTCGGTTTCGGTTCCGACCTCGATTTCGTTCTTCAACATTTATTTCGGTTACGGTTTCGTTTTCAAATAAAAACACGAACACAAAAATATGTTGCTACTACAAAACTCAAGTACTTACATGCCTACCTAAATGCAAAATAAGTCTGGGTTTTTATAATATTTTTTCTGTGGCCATGATGAATTTTTTCCAACAAAATAAATAAATAGTACTCGCGCTATTTATGGATGAAATTTCTACAAAATGAATTTTAAAGATTAAATCTACTTTTTTGTTAGAAAAATATTAGACGGCCCACTAAACACTTTTTCTCGGATCTCGTAAATTTTTTTCGATTTCTTCATTCAACTATAGATAAGTTCAATTTCTATGGGAATTTCGATACTGATTTCAAAACGTGACCTTTGTAAACTTGCTAGACCATCTTCCATGAAAATTATACAGGGAACCCTTTCGTAAAATAAAAAATGTGCCCACAAAAAAAAAAAGACATTAAAAATTCAAATAATAGATGTTTTCAAATTCGGCGTTGTTGGAAAATCTTCCCACAAACCAGCGGTTCGGACTAGACCGAAACCGAAACTTGTAGAACATTTTTCCAAAGAGCAGCCACACCTTGCGAATGTATTGCATACCAAAAAGTATATTTCCAACTTGAAAGTTAATATTCGTAACATCTCTAGTATGAACATTAGAGTGGTCGTTAAAAATTAATTTTCTTGAGGCGCCCCCTAAAAAGCTTCCTTTTGATGAAAAAACACTGGAAAAATTTTTTATAAATTTTTTAAGTCAAGACAACACGTGCCTCAAGTCGATTAAAGTTGATTTTTCGGTATAATCATGTTTTTTCAGAGAATTTCTTGTCAAATATATAGTAAAAATTATTTTAAGATTGGAAATGTTTCAACAATGAAATACCTTCAGTATTATCATTTTCAGTGATGAATTTCAAATTATAGTTTTATAAAAAGTTTAAACTTCTTCGTGGTTTAAGCTTATTTTTTAATTTTTATTATATATTTAGTTTTTTATACGTCGGTAAGCATTCATATATGAGTTATTTTGATGAAAATGCTATAGAAAATTGCGGATGCACATGCATTAGATAACTTGTATAAAGGCCGTTAAATCATTCTCTGTCGATAAGTTACTAACAGTCGTATATACGTCTGTAATTTTTGTATAGTCTATATTGCAAAATTTGTATCAGCTGCTTTATATAAATCATTAACACAATAGGAGTGTTTCTTGAAAAGCCAGCCAGCCAGCTAGCAAAGAACTGTCAGCAATAAAAAATCTCTCAAATTCACAAGTTTGCCAACTTTTTCGAAAATGATATTCAAGACATTCATGAATTCATTAAGCAACAACTTACTTTGAACCATGATAGAAAAGATTATTTAGAACTGCTAGAATTAAGCTTGCTATTTATTGGAATAATACCTGATAATATTACGTTTCATACTCCTGGAGCTATGCATCAGGCCAGGTGGATGGCTAAGGCAATATATTCGTTGAAAATTTTTCTGTTACGATCTACTTTTAAACTAAAGTCGACGGAGGAAAAAAGCCTGGCTATGATTTGTGTGTTTATTGTGAAAATTTATTTACGAATATGGTTTGTCGCCACATCATCGATCAAGGCACCAAACTGTGATTTTCAGTTGATAAAATCCATTCATAAGTTTCAGCCTATTGACAAAAAAATCTACGAGAGTGCTTTAGGTAAAATTTTAAATCATTTGTGGTATCTGAATCCTGAAAATTGTTTATTGGCTTTATTCGATGATGATGTAGATATGGAAACGAAACAGAAAATGGTAAAAAAAGTGATCGAATTATCGCAAAATGCAGATAAACCAGATTTATCGAACAGTAATGATGAACAAGTTCTTAGGAAGGCTGTAGTATCTCGTGCGGATATCCCAAAATTATTTGACGAAGGATTAGAACAGTTTATTAATGCAACTTCTATCAATTTTTTCCATAAACTTGGTCTAAATTCGAGTTGGTTAACTGAAAATTGTGAGAATTGGTTAGAAGACTCTAATTATCAAGATTGTTTGACGGCTGTAACAAATTTATCAGTGGTTAACGATGTTGCAGAACGAGGTGTTAAACTAATGCAAGAGTACAACGATTTATTCACAAAAGATGAAGAACAAAAGCAATTCCTCATTCAAATTTTAGATGATTACAGAAGTAAAGGCGTCAAGATGACGAAAAAAAGTTTACTCAAGGATTGGAATGATGAAAACTAAATTTTAAAATGAAATTTGTATAAATTTTGTAATAAAATGAAAATATTAATTAAAGTATCATGAATTTTTTTAATTAACACACCTTATTGTTTGGAATATTTCCTGTTATTTTCAGTAACTATAGTATTCTCATGAATTCGGGTTCTGTGATTGTTTATATTTTGTATGAAATTGTATTTATTATAAGAAATCCTCAAAAAACATGATTATACTCAAAAATCAACTTAAATCGTCTTGAGGCACGTGTTGTCTTGACGTAAAAAATTTATAAAAAATTTTCTTAGTGTTTTTTCATCAAAAGGAAGCTTTTTAGGGGGCGCCTCAAGAAAATTAATTTTTAACGACCACTCTAATGAACATATGTATGTGTGTGTGTGTAGTGCAATAACAGAAAGCTTATTGACACACACTCGAGTCGTGCAAATGGAGCAGCACTAAGCTTACAAAAGCTTTTATTTCGTACTGTACTAAAAGTGTGTTGCCGGGGTAAAAGCTTGAGCAAAATATTCGCTATTCTGATATGCTAGCAATCAGTACAGTACGAAAGTAAATGATAACGGCATATGTATTCTATTCCGAAACCGAATCATTTTGAACGAAACCGGAACAGTTTTAAAGAACGAAACCGGAATAGTTTCAAAGAACGAACAAACGCAATAATTTTAAAGAACGAAACCGAAAAGTTTGGAAGAACCCAAAGCGGAATAATTTAAAAAAACGCGACCAATATAAATAAAGAAACCGAAATATTTTGAAGGCTCTAAAGCGGAATCTATTAATATATGTATAAATACGCCACATGAAAAACTTTACGAACCTCCTTTGAACGAACCGTTTTGACCGATTTGAATGAAATATGCATCGATGGAAAGAAAATTGAAAAAACTGAGGTATAGGCGTTCTAGCGACGCCACGATCCCCTCCAGATTTTATTGGTCGAATTTTCGATCACAAGCGATACTAGTAACTTTAAAAACGAAACCACAATCGAAATACTTTGAAAACCTGAGATTGAAAGAAAAACCAAAACCTGGAGAAAAACACTATGAATACCAAAAATCGAAATTAATTTTAAACAACGAAAGCAAAACCCTTGAAAACCTGAAGTCGAAGTTACTTTTAAAAAATCAAACCAAAGCCGGCACCGAAATCGAGACACTTCGAAGCCCTACAGAGGAATTTAAGAACAAAAGAGAGGGGAGAGGAGGGCCGAATCACCTTGAAATTAGTTTTAAAAAACAAATCTTCAGGGACCCAAAACACTATGGAAACCACAAATATGAACATATATTGTATCAAAAACGGAGACAGAATCCTTCATCAAAATACTTTTTAAAACTCAGGCCCACCCGAAACCGTACAACTTTTTTTAGAATAAATTTTGAACAAGACAACGTCTAAGGAGTCTACTTTGTACAAATTAATTCCTGTGTAGAATAGGTTCAAGAAAAGTTTGATAGGTAGTATTTTGTGTTTTGGAATAATATTGAATAGTTTCACCTTCATACATACATACATACATATTCAAATTACTTAGGTACATATTTCATGCCTATGGGCTTATAAATAATACATATGTAGGCACGTGTCGTTTAGGTTATCCACCCACTTCTAAATGTGCTTGTGAATGTGTTGGCTAGGCTTTTCGCAAAGACCCGTGTGAACGAACTCATCTGCGTATAGCATTGAAAATAAGAAATTGGATCCATTGCCTTGAATGTTAATAGTATTAAACTAGCTATGTAGACTGGAGCAAATAAATATTTAAATAAAAAATACCTTTCTTGGTAAATTTCCAAACTAAAAAAATAAAACAAAATATAAAAAAATAATAAAAAAATAAAAATCAAAAAAATTTAATTAAATCAAATTAAATAAAAAAATAATAAAAAATAATATAAAATAAAGTAAAACAAAACAAAAAAATAAGATAAAATAGAATAAAATAAAATAACATAAAATAAAAAAAAAATAAAATAAATTAAAAAAAAATAAAATGAAATAAAATAAAATAAAATAAAATAAAATAAAATAAAATAAAATAAAATAAAATAAAATAAAATAAAATAAAATAAAATAAAATAAAATAAAATAAAATAAAATAAAATAAAAATAAAAATAAAAATAAAAATAAAAATAAAAATAAAAATAAAAATAAAAATAAAAATAAAAATAAAAATAAAAATAAAAATAAAAATAAAAATAAAAATAAAAATAAAAATAAAAATAAAAATAAAAATAAAAATAAAAATAAAAATAAAAATAAAAATAAAAATAAAAATAAAAATAAAAATAAAAATAAAAATAAAAATAAAAATAAAAATAAAAATAAAAATAAAAATAAAATAAAATAAAAAAAATAAAATGAAATAAAATAAAATAAAATAAAATAAAATAAAATAAAATAAAATAAAATAAAATAAAATAAAATAAAATAAAATAAAATAAAATAAAATAAAATAAAATAAAATAAAATAAAATAAAATAAAATAAAATAAAATAAAATAAAATAAAATAAAATAAAATAAAATA
>CAXKVI010000003.1:19737419-19744919 GCA_964058755.1 Campiglossa producta
AAAATGAAATAAAATAAAATAAAATAAAATAAAATAAAATAAAATAAAATAAAATAAAATAAAATAAAATAAAATAAAATAAAATAAAATAAAATAAAATAAAATAAAATAAAATAAAATAAAATCAAATAAAAAAAATAAATTAAATTAAATTAAATTAAATAAAACTAAGTAATAAAATAAATAAATTAATATAAATTATTAAAAATAAAAAAATCAACAGCAATATGAAATTTGAAGAAAAACGAAATTTATTATTCCTCGCAATTACAATGACGTTCAAATACAAAGGCCGTAATACAACAACACCTACGCAAAATGTGACATACTATCGATAAATATGTCGAAATGAGCCAAGGCCCATTAGGGCTCCATTTCGAGCTTATGTAAGTGTATCCAATTATTCGGCACATCACTAAAACACACACATATGCAACATGAAATAACAAACAATTGGGTAAATGCGCTATCGTTTAAAAAGCAATTGCATTTGAAAACAATCAAGAAAATTTTTGTTCGACCCCAATTTGAAAGGTTTTGAGAGAAATTTTCAAATTTTCATTTAAAATATGAACAGCAAGAACTAAAAATTAAATTCCCTTTCATTGGCTTCTCAACTCATAGCGAGGTTAAAAATTTGCTTTTGAGAAGTGAGATGATAAACAAAACTACAAATGAAAATGAGATCCAACATTTCTCAAACTTTCTGGGAAATTTTTTCTATGGATTACCGAGCAATTTACATAAGCTGGCATAGCTTAGAACATTAGCGTATAAAAAGGTTAGCATGCAATTTTCTCATTTCGCTCTCATGCCAGTTGATTGTTTAATGTCAGTTAAATAGCGAACGTGATTGACAAGTGAAGAGTGTGAACCCGTATCAAAATATTATAATGTAGTGTAAAATATTTTTATAACCCCAAGACAACGACACCTGTTCTCATCGGATCTTTCCCATGAGGAACATATTCCTGCGTACTTACCGATACATTCAACTATAAGGATGGTTGTGGAGTACATAAGTATAAGGCTGTCTGTCGAAATTGTAAGAAACTGTAAACAAGGAAAGATAAAAGAGGCTTATTTGGCTTAATGAACACAATCTCATGCTAGGCATGCATTTTGCACTATCCTCACATTTTAACATTTAGCTAAAAATGCAGCATTTAATGCATAAGTACCATAAAAATTTTTACAGTTAAATGCTACTTAATGCAACTTTATTTCTGCATCTCCGAAAAAAAGGGGATTCCTAAACAATTGTCAAATTCATTGTGTTGAAGAAATGGCAAATTAGGGCGCGTGTGTTGTAACTAAATTTAAAAATGCCAAACTACAGGTGAACTGATGTTTGTGAAAGCATTAAATCAACCAAATGTAAAAAAAATTAAACATTTTGTACACGTACTCATTACTAAAAAAAATTGCAACCATGTTTCGAATTGAGCTAAATGTGTATTTACTGATTGCAGCAGCATGAACGCTTTTCGAAAGCTCTTTTCCGAAAATGCAAAATGCTGCATTACACTCCAATAATGGTCATAAATGATGTAAATTACTTTTCGGTATCGTTTAATACATGCACTTGCTTTGTTTGCCCATTTAATAAATGTAATCATATAAAAACAAAAAATAATTGTTTTATGGAAAAAAAATTAAAAAAATTTGCTATGCTTTTCGCATTGTGTACATTTATGCATATATTTATACTTCCATATAGAACATTTTATTTCAATGCAAACTTATATGACAGAAATGCGAATTTTTAGCTCTTAGTGTGAAACCTATGAAAGAATTTTCTATGCTTAATGAAGCACGAATATTTTTTCATTTATAACATTTAAACTCTTTGTTGCTTTTGACTAAGTTAGCATGAAATTAAAGAAATTGTTCTATATGGAAGTATAAATATATGCATAATAAGGTGCTAGACCTTCTAGCATACAAGTCGATATAGAGTTGTGAGTTCGACTCTCACAACGCCGGGAAGAAAAGTCCATGACGAGATGTAATTCCAGTATCATCGAAACATATGTCGGCTTGTCTGGTTCCTGCAGCGCGTGGGTAAATTTTTCTCAAAAACACATTTTCATACAATCCCGAAAATTGGTTCAAAATACCGTCGGTATTTACAGCAATCGACTACAATTCAAAAAGCACACAAAGAGTTTAACATGAAATGGTATAATAACTTTGGTCCGATGTTTGTAAGTATGAGAAGAAGAAGAGATAGACCCACTAATAAGTATACCGTTATGATTAGGGCGATGAGCTTATTCCATTTAGCCATGTCCGTCTGTCCGTCGGTTCGTCTGTCCGTCTGTTTGTACGCAAACTCGTCCCTCAATTTTAGAGATATCTCGATGAAATTTAGTATGGGGGCGTTATTTTATATGAGAATAATCATTTGTTGCAACCAGCAAGATCGGACCAAAATTACTCACAGCTCCCATACAAACGATTGTTCCGATAAACGGATTTTGGGCTATAACTCCTGTAATTAAAGAGGTAGGAACGTGAAATTTTGCAGGTATTGCTATTTTTTATGTGAAATAAGGATATTTAAAATCATTGAGATGGGATAAATGAAAAAATGAGATTGGACCAATATAACACAGCGCCCCCATATATTATAGATAGCTCCGATAATTTCGGTATGAGCTAAACTTAAAGTCACACAGGCTGTACCGGGGATCGAACAGTGAAAATCGTGACGGTTGTTCATGAAAGGTATGTAGCCTTCGGCTATTATTTTATTTTATTTTATTTTATTTTACTTTATTTTATTTTATTTTATTTTATTTTATTTTATTTTATTTTATTTTATTTTATTTTATTTTATTTTATTTTATTTTATTTTATTTTATTTTATTTTATTTTATTTTATTTTATTTTAATTTATTTTATTTTATTTTATTTTATTTTATTTTATTTTATTTTCTTTTATTTTATTTTATTTTATTTTATTTTATTTTATTTTATTTTATTTTATTTTATTTTATTTTATTTTATTTTATTTTATTTTATTTTATTTTATTTTATTTTATTTTATTTTATTTTATTTTATTTTATTTTATTTTATTTTATTTTATTTTATTTTATTTTATTTTATTTTATTTTATTTTATTTTATTTTATTTTATTTTATTTTATTTTATTTTATTTTATTTTATTTTATTTTATTTTATTTTATTTTATTTTATTTTATTTTATTTTATTTTATTTTATTTTATTTTACTTTATTTCATTTTATTTTATTTTATTTTATTTTATTTTATTTTATTTCATTTTATTTTATTTTATTTTATTTTATTTTATTTTATTATATTTTCTTTTACTTTATTTTATTTTATTTTATTTTATGTGGGATGCAACTTACCGATGTTAAACATTCACTGAATACAAATAAATTATTATTCGATTAGCTATTATGTTTAAAATATTTAGTAAGTGCAGTTTTGGTTTATTGAATTAAATGTATTAAAAATGAATTGAAATAGTTAATTGAAATTAAAATAAATGAGTTATTCTTCACGTCGTTAGATTCACGTCTTCGTTTGAACCGCGTCACTTCTCAACTGTCTCTTTCCTGTCGCTGCTCAATTGTAGTTCTTGCTTTTGACGTTTAACTCTAAGCCTCCCACATTCGGCCATCCTGCTATGCATTCGACCCGAATGTTGTGTTACAGTCTTTTGCCCATGGTTTAATATACTCGGCGCAAGTTGTTGTATTATTCGGACCTTCAGTATTTGTGAGTTTTCGTACATCATACGAGTTGTTGCCTTTAATTTTCGTTATTTGGTAGGGCCCGAAAAATTTGGGTTTCAGCTTGAGACCACTTCCAAATTGTGTACGTTTGATCGCGACTAAGTCGCCGATGTTATATAGTTGTGCTGGTCTACGTCTCAGATTATACGATTTTCTGTTTTCTTGTTGAACTTTTAGAATTTGTGATTTCGCCTCCTTACGTCGTTGCAATCGTTCTTCGTTGAATAAATTTGTGATTTCTTGTTGGATTAAATCGTTTAGTTTGTGGTCATCTTTGTTTCGCATTTTTGTGCCAATTAATAGTTCAAAAGGTGTCGTATTAATGCTTCTTGAAAACGTCGAATTGATTGCTTGTTGAACCCTGTCATGAGCGTCGCTAATAATTTGATTTTGCATGTCTTCGGGAATTACTATCAGTTCGTCATCATTACAGACTTTATATAAAACGTTGGATTTAAGATAATAATTATCATAGGAGCTATTGCCGTTACTCAGGATTTCGCGAATTGCTTTTAGTTTTTCGTCTTGTAGCTGTGCGTTGCCTATTCTAAAAGTTAAATCATCATCTCGTATCCTCATGACGGCATATCGGCTTAAGGCATCGACATGCTTCATACGAACACCGCTTCTATGCTCAACGGTGTAATCAAACTCTTGTAAAAGTAAAATCCATCTCGCTACCCTTGTACATAAATCTTTCTTTTCTAGTGTTTTAGTGAACGCGTTACAGTCGGTGACTAATTTGAATCTACTGCCTGGAAGATAAACCCTGAACTTGTTTAACGCTTCTACGACGGCAAGTATTTCCAATTCGTAGCTTGTGAACTTTCTTTGCGCGGCTGTGGTCTTTTTGCTCATATAGTATATTGGGTGAAGCTGTCCATCTTCTGGCGACTTTTGCATTAGAACAGCTCCAAACCCATCTATGGACGCGTCAGTGTGTAGCTCTGTTTCGTATTTTCGGTTATAAATACCAAGCACTGGATTTTCAATTAGTGCTTTCTTAAGAAAATTAAACGATTTTTCTTCTTCTTCCGAAATTAGCTTGCGCACTTTTTGTTTTGCCACTTCACTTGCACTTTCATCAATATCTATATCATTATCAATAGCTATTGCATCTATTTTCATAAATTCAATTTGTTCGTCTACTTCTTTGTTGTCCAATTGGATCTTTTTAATTTTTTAGCCATCGCGATTTATTGTTATTTCTGCCACTATACACAACTCTTCACCAAGAATCATTTCTATGTCCATGCATTTTGTTGGAACAACATAAAACCGTAAATAAAATGTTTGTTCATCTATTTGCACATCGCACTCAAAATATCCTTTTGGTTTAATTTTGTTTTCGTATGCATTTCCGCCGAACCCGATCAAAGATATATTGCACGCACTTAGTTTAGGCATATTTAAGCTTTTATACACGTCTTCTGTTACCATATTAAATTTGCTACCAGTATCAAATAGTGCTGTATAAATTTTATTGCCAATTTTCACACTTTTATTGTTTATTTCGCGTTTAACCACTAGTTGACGCGCATTTGCATTTGTTTCTTTTTTGTTTTGATCGCAATTTGCCGAAATGTGACCAAAGCGATTACATTTAAAGCACTTTCTTCCTCGTTCTTTGTTTTGGCAATCTTTTGACAGATGCCCTTTTTCACCACAGTTAAAACAACTTATTTCTCTCTTTTCGCTCTTTTGCACATAACTCTTTGTATTTTTTGTTTTCTCATCTTTTGTTTTGGTATATTTATTTGTTGCGCGCTTATGCATCGTTTCGTAACAATTTAATCGTTCTTTAAATTCAGTCAAGTTTTTCGCACCATACAACATAGCTTTGTTAACACTTAAATCATTAATTCCGTCAATTATATATTGCATTAAAGCGTCATTTTCGATTTGACCTTGTGCAGCAATTTCTTTCATACCGTAAAAATATTCTTGAAATGTTTCGGTTTCTCTCATTTTTCTTTCACATAAACGCTTGTGCAATAATGCGCTATTTGTTACCGATTTAAATTCACTTATTAACGCGTCTTTTAATTTTTGCCACGAATTCAAGCCTCTTTCACTCAACACAAATAGTTTTGCTACACCGCGCAATGATTTTTTTGCAAACACTAGTTTCTGCAAGTTATCCCATTGCATCAACATTGCTTGTTCTTCAAATTCTTGTGCCCATACTTCTATTGGCATCTTATTAGAACCGTCAAAAATTCTAATTGAGTCCTCAACATCACGCAATGTCATTGTAAATTTTGGTGTGTATATACCAGCGTTTGTATGTATGTCGTTTTGTGTTTCACTTGTACGAATGCCGTTTCGTGTTTCACTTCTTATATTTCTCCTCATGGCTTCGTCGTTTCTCTCGTTCGCAACTATTATAATAGTTAGAAATTTCACCACCATTTACGCTCACCATGCTACTGTTTTGAGCTCTATTGTTGCTTGCTCTCTTGTCATTCTCAGCTTCTTGATTTTCGTCGTTCTCAATTTCTTCTGCGCCGTCGTTGTTGGCTTCGCCGTTGGCGTCGTCATTGCCGTCGTCGTTGGCGTCGTTGTTGGCGTCGTCGTTAGCGTCGTCTTCATCAGCTTCTTCGCTAATTCGCTGCGCGAACAATTGATTGCGTCGTAAATTTTTGAAAATATGCAGCTTAACGTCAGCTACATCGTATTCAATTTCAAGCATATTACAAATCGTTACCAGGTCGCGCTCATTCAAATTTGCGCTGACGTACTCAAATTTTTGCTCAAATTCTGCGCTGCCTTCGTCATAGGGAAAGCCACAAAATTCTCTCAGGCGTTTTCGATTGTTTCTATCGCCTTCACTTTCAAAAATGTATTTATGCAGCGTCATGATTTTAGCTTTGCTGCTACTATTCAAAACGTTTGGAATAAAATCGTTCAAACACGCCATTTTGAAAATGAAAAAAAATTTTTCTCTGAATTTATACGATTTTTTTTTACACTAAATTTGTACTTTTGCAATTTTGCCAATGTAAAATCTGATACGGTGGACAATATGGTTTCACTCAGCACTAAATTCTTCTTTTAATATATGCACTCATGCGCATATAGTCACAATTATAAATTTTGTTTTATGTAGGTATATCAATTTGTACGCGGCACTTTACACGTTCGGCTTTTTAGGTTGAGACTTTTTAGGTTGAGCCCCCAATATATGTGGGATGCAACTTACCGATGTTAAACATTCACTGAATACAAATAAATTATTATTCGATTAGCTATTATGTTTAAAATATTTAGTAAGTGCAGTTTTGGTTTATTGAATTAAATGTATTAAAAATGAATTGAAATAGTTAATTGAAATTAAAATAAATGAGTTATTCTTCACGTCGTTAGATTCACGTCTTCGTTTGAACCGCGTCACTTCTCAACTGTCTCTTTCCTGTCGCTGCTCAATTGTAGTTCTTGCTTTTGACGTTTAACTCTAAGCCTCCCACATTTATTTTATTTTATTTTATTTTATTTTATTTTATTTTATTTTATTTTATTTTATTTTATTTTATTTTATTTTATTTTATTTTATTTTATTTTATTTTATTTTATTTTATTTTATTTTATTTTATTTTATTTTATTTTATTTTATTTTATTTTATTTTATTTTATTTTATTTTATTTTATTTTATTTTATTTTATTTTATTTTATTTTATTTTATTTTATTTTATTTTATTTTATTTTATTTTATTTTATTTTATTTTATTTTA
>CAXKVI010000003.1:19752419-19774919 GCA_964058755.1 Campiglossa producta
AAAATTTCATCGTTCTACAGTAATCAGTTTAAAAGTGACCCGTGAAATTTTCAAATATGCCTCCTTGAAAAGTGGGCGGTGCCACGCCCACTATAAAATATTTATGGAAAAATCATAAGAGAATGGCAAGGAAGATTCACCTATGAAATTATATCATTTTAGCCATTTCAGTTACCGGGAAATGTCAGTTTATGTGATTTTGTAAATTTTCGATATCGAAAAAGGCGTGGTTATCATCCGATTTCGCCCATTTTCAATAGCAACCTACCTTGGCCAGAAAGTAACCTTTAATTTTATTCAAGTTATCGTGTACACGCACCGACAAACGGACGGAGAGACGGACAGACAGACGGACATGTCTTTAAGAACTCGTCTTTTCAACCAAAGAACTTTCATATATGGAACTCTATATCTATCTCGAATATTTTGTGCCGTTACATAGCACCGTTATGTGGACAAAATTATAATACCCTTGTACTAGTACTAGTACGCTGGGTATAAAAATCAAAAAATTTAAAAATATAATTTAA
Source organism: Campiglossa producta (assembly GCA_964058755.1). Taxonomy (NCBI): domain Eukaryota; kingdom Metazoa; phylum Arthropoda; class Insecta; order Diptera; family Tephritidae; genus Campiglossa; species Campiglossa producta. The sequence continues at coordinate 19,752,950 of CAXKVI010000003.1, forward strand.
ATAAAATAAAATAAAAATAATTAATTGCAATAAAAATTCAAAAAAAAAAAAACCAAATAAAAAAATAAAAAATAAAAAAGTAAAGCCCCTGCGGGTTAGGGGTTTAGAATATGCCCGAGGTAGGCATACCGGTCGTAAGAGGCGACTAATATGCACATAGGTAATTGACGTGCTACTCGATGGTTGATCTACGGATATGATGCCTCTCACCTCTCATTACCCATCTTCTCCTTCCTCATGGATGGAGGGTTGCCATGACCTAGAAGGTTCCACTGGTCATACCAAATCGCTACCACGACAGTCGGGCAGTACCGCAAGGGAGTACCGCAGCGTACCGGGGTCATATCCGGCCAAGGACTGTCAACTTCGGCATCACTCCCCAAAACCTTCGGGGAGTGTTTTGTTGTTAACAACAACAACAACAGAATAAGAATTTGTTTGATGAAAAAGGTCGCAAAAAAAATAATATTAAAATAAAATAAAATAAAAAAAATCAAATTACTTTTGTGCGATCCAGAAGCGTTTAACTGTTAGAGTGAGATATGTTTTACATATTTCAAACACCTGCAACAAAGAAACGCAATCAATAAAATAATTTAATTTTTAATTTATTTTTTTCTTTTTCATATCAGTCCTGAAACTTAAAGTTCTTTGAGCACCAAAAAAATTTAAAACAAGTAAGGAAAGCTGTCTTCGGCTGTGCCGAAGGCTAAATACCTTTCATGAATAAGCGTTACGATTTTCACGGTTTGATCCCCAGTACAGCCTGTGTGAATTTAACTTTAGCTCATACCGAAATTATCGGAGCTATCGATTATATGGGGACGATGTGTTATATTGGTTCAATCTCATTGATTTTTAGCATCGACATTCCACATTCTAAAATAGCAACATTTACGAAATTTCACGTTCCTACCGATATAATTACAGAAGTTATCTACCAAAATCCGTTTATCGGAACAATCGATTGTATGGGGGCTATGTGAAATATTTATCCCATTTCAATGATTTTCAACATCGATATTTTACATATAAAAATAGCGATGCTTCCAAAATTTCGCGTTCCTATGTGTTTAATTACAGGACTTATAGCCCAAAATCCGCTTATCGGAATAATCGATTGTATGGGAGCTATGTGAAATATTTATGCCATCTCAATGATTTTCAACATCGATATTTCGCATATAAAAATAGCGATACTTCCAAAATTTCACGTTCCTACCTATATAATTACAGGAGTTATCTACCAAAATCCGTTTATCGGAACAATCGATTGTATGGGGGCTATGTGAAATATTTATCCAATCTCGATGATTTTCAACATCGATATTTCACATATAAAAATAGCAATACGTCCAAAATTTCACGTTCTTAAGTGTTTAATTACAGGAGTTATAGCCCAAAATCCGTTTATCGGAATAATCGATTGTATGGGAGCTATGTGAAATATTTATCCCATCTCTATGAGTTTCAACATTGATATTTCACATATAAAAATAGCAACACTTACAAAATTTCACGTTCCTACGTGTTTACTAAATTACAGGAGTTATAGACCAAAATCCGCTTATCGGAATAATCGATTGTATGGGAGCTATGTGAAATATTTATGCCATCTCAATGATTTTCAACATCCATATTTCGCATATAAAAATAGCGATACTTCCAAAATTTCACGTTCCTACCTATATAATTACAGGAGTTATCTACCAAAATCCGTTTATCGGAACAATCGATTGTATGGGGGCTATGTGAAATATTTATCCAATCTCGATGATTTTCAACATCGATATTTCACATATAAAAATAGCAATACGTCCAAAATTTCACGTTCCTACGTGTTTAATTACAGGAGCTATAGCCCAAAATCCGTTTATCGGAATAATCGATTGTATGGGAGCTATGTGAAATATTTATCCCATCTCTATGAATTTCAACATCGATATTTCACATATAAAAATAGCAATACTTACAAAATTTCACGTTCCTACGTATTTAATTACAGGAGTTATAGCCCAAAATCCGTTTATCGGAATAATCGGTTGTATGGGAGCTATATGTTATATTGGTCCGATCTTGCTGGTTCCGACAAATGATTCCTATATTGGAAAATGGTGGCCGCATACCAAATTTCAGCCAAATATCTCAAAAACTGAGGGACTAGTTTGCGTTCAAACAGACAGACAGACAGACAGACAGACAGACAGACAGACGGACAGACGGACAGACGGACAGACGGACAGACGGACATGGCTAAATCAACTCATCTCGTCATTCTGATCATTTCGGTATACTTATTGATGGGTCTATCTCTTCTTCTTCTCATATTTACAAACATCGGACCAAAGTTATAATACCATTTCATGTTCATGAAAGGTATAAAAATTACAGAGGCATATTGTGCACCATTCTGAAAAAATGGAAGGATGCTTAGGGTGAATATTTGAAGTTAGTTTTTTTGGGCCACCCTATTGCACATCTGACTGTGAACGATAGTAATTACTTAAGATACAAAGTAGTAGCTAAGTTTTTTTCTTATCACCGCTGTTAAGAAATATTAATTTTAGGTGCAGTTGTACTTGCTCTGTTTCTATTACTTACTTATATGAAAGCTATACCTATTAGGTAGCTGGATTATAATTATACTACAGGCTTATCCGAGTTTCTATCTACACTCAGAGAAAAAAATCACAGTTATATCAACAGTCCTCTACTGTTAATACCAAAAACTGTTGAATTGCAGGCTTCTGCAGTTACTCCAACAGACTTCTGCAGTTAATCCAACAGACTTCTGCAGTTAATCCAACAGACTTCTGCAGTTAATCCAACAGACTTCTGCAGTTAATCCAACAGACTTCTGCAGTTAATCCAACAGACTTCTGCAGTTAATCCAACAGATTTAACAGTAATTCAACAGCGAAGATACTCCCTTTACTGCCATAGAACAAAGTTGCAATTCGACGCCATCAAACATAAGTACGCGATAGCCTGATGGTTAGCATCTCCGTTCAGCAGTCAAAGCAGCGTGAGCTCGATTCTCGGCGGAGGCAACAAAGCAACTTGGGAAAGTGACATTTAGAACAAAGCTGTAATTAGACGCTGGGAAGCATAAGTAAGCGATCGCATAATGATTATACAGTAGACACCTAGGTTGAGTGTTCAAGAGCTTTGAGTTCCGATTCTCGGTGAATTCACAATATAAGAACTCTGAAAAAAAATGTTTGTTTTTGTTTTGAAAAAAAAAGTTATATTGACTTCACCGAGAAACGAACTCGGAATACCTAAAACAACAAAATTTTCTGTTAAAACAACAGCTAAAACTGTTCACGAACGAGCAGCATCTGTTGTTTCAACAGATATTTATATCGTTTGGATGGTTTTTGAATGTGAAATCTGTTGTTTTAACCTGTAATCCAGTTCGTTCTAATGTATTTTTTCTTTGGATATACATTTTATGGGTTCCCTCAAGAGTCTCATAAATTGTCATATATTGTATTTCAAAAGACCCGTCTATAAGGTTTCGCAGGCTTCCTACTAATAACTTGCTGGGCCTTGAAGCTATTGATCGCCGACATACTGGGAAGTGTCTTGTGGACCTGCTTTCAGACTGCCTTCGCTTGGTGAAATACTGTTTCATAGGGTAGGCTATCTGAGAACTATAACTGATAGAAAGCCATCTCGAAAGTCTAATGTAGAATGTATGCCACGGAAAGTTCTGGTCTCGGCTTATAGTGCTGAAACAAAGGACATGCTGGAGCCTCTCCCTAAGGATCGCTGACATGCTTGATAAAGGCCTTTGTTCTTCTTTGGAGTGATCGTGTAGTGAAATGCAATGCGAGGTGTAATCATTGAGTCGCTGCTCTGCTTCTGCCTGGAATAACCGAAGGTACCCCGGTCTAGGCTCTTTGTTCGAGGTCAGTCACAAAAGCCATTTATACTATGATGCTTCTGAAATAACCCAACATACCTACCTCACAAATTATGGTTATCTTGGCTTATTGGCCATAAGAACGTCGAAAGTAGTCAAAGGAGGCAGAACTTAAAGTATAATTTCCCAACAACAATCAAATCGACCACTTGTATTCCATATTCGTTCCCGAACGCCAAGTGCATCTGCACCGAGCCTATCTTATCAGAATTCACAGCTGCGAATAATTTGTTTGCAGTTAACAGATTAATATAAAAACATAGGAAAAAAAATATATAAACATACCTACATACAGATATACAATGTCGTAATGTAATAAAATGTATAAGGCTAATAAATTTAAACTCGCGCAATTCTTAATCTACAATGCTTATTCAATTTAAAGAATTCATTTGAAGGCTAATCCTAATCTCAACCTCGTTGGAGTATTTTTTGTATAGGAAGCCATAAGAAAGAAACTAAATTAATTTCTAGGGACCGCTTTTCCCAAATAGTCCCGAAAAAGTCCCAAAATCGTCCTCAAAACCATTCCGTTATGGTCCCGAAAAATCCCGTAACGATCTCGAGAAAGTCCCGAAATTATCCAAAAAGAAGTTCGAAACATATCCCGAAAAAGTACTGAAATTATCTCAAAAAAGTCCGGAAATTATCCAAAAAGAAGTTCGAAACATATCCCGAAAAAGTACTGAAATTATCCCAAAAATGTCCGGAAATGGTGCCAAAATAGTCCCGAAATTATCCAAAAAAAGCCAGATATGATCCAAAAATAGTCCCGAAGTGGTCTCAAAATAGTCGGGAAACCGTCCCGAAATGATTCCAAAAAAGTCCAAAATATATGTACAACTCCCAAAAAAGTACTGAAATTATCCCAAAAAAGTCCAGAAATAGTCTCAAAATAGTCCCGAAAACGATTTTGAACACAACAAAGTCCAGAAATGATCCCGAAAACCATAGGTGGCAACCCTAGGTTAATATATTTGTGTTCATATAAGACGCAAAATAAATTTTAATATCAAATAGATGGCAACCCCGTAAAACAAGCCACAAGATGAAAAGTGGGCACAACTACAAAATGTCAAAAATAATTCACCCATCTTGCTGTAATTAGGCTCCAAACAAAATCAATGCAAATGTCTACAAAACATCATTCAAAGAAACTATCGAAAATGTTTAGCAACATTTGTGTCTACAACAAACAAAAAAACTTGCACACAACCAGAAGTAGCTAAATCAACAGCAGCTACCAATCCTATTCTCTGCGCTTCTCAAGCAGACAACTTTATAAATAGCTTCACTTGAGTCAGTTCTTGTTTGCTGGCTCAACGAAGTAGAAGCAGTAGCGGATTATCTGGAGAGTAAAGGTCGTACAAAGTATTAAAAATGAGTTACGTGAAAAGTACGTAAAACTTGACTAGTGAGACCAATGACAAGAGCACACAAGCGAGTGGTAATTGAAATTTAGGGCACACATCCATGTAACAGTGATATAACTTTCGATACAAGAGTACTTTTAAATAGTAAAATAAATAAAATGAAATAATATAAAATAAAATAAAATTAAATTAAAATAAAATTAAAAAAAAAAATTAAATAAAATAAAAAAATAATCTAAAATAAAATAAAAAAATTATCTAAAATAATAAGATAAAACAAAAAAAAAACAATAAAATAAAATTAAATTAAAATAATTAATATATAAAAAAATTATACAAAATAAAATAAAATTAAATTAAATAACTTTGAAAATTTTGTGGTCTTTTGACCAGTCGAATAATTTTTAATTAAACTAAAAAATAAAATAATAAAATAAAATAAAAAATAAGATAACCAAATCCGGCCACGAACGGGTAAACAAAAGCTTAATGAAATAGAAAGGTCGCCAAAAACTTTGATTTAAAACAAAATAAAAAAAATAAAAAAATTAAATTAAATTAAATTAAATTGAAAAAAAAATAAAAGGAAATAGTATAAAATAAAATAAAATAAAATAAAATAAAAAAATAAAATAAAATCAATTGAATTAAATTGAAAAAAATAAAATAAAATAGTTTAAAAAAATAAAATAAAATAAAATAAAATAAAATAAAATAAAATAAAATAATATAAAATAAAATTAAATAAAATAAAATAAAATAAAATAAAATAAAATAAAATAAAATAATATAAAATAAAATAAAATAAAATAAAATAAAATAAAATAAAATAAAAAATTGTATAAAATAAAATAAAATAATGTGTTTTTTTGAGAAAAATTTACCTACGCTCTGCAGGAACCAGACAAGCCGACATATGTTTCGATGATACTGGAGTTACATCTCTTCAAGGACTTTTCTTCCCGGCATTGTGAGAGTCGAACTCACAACACTGTAGTGACTTGTATGCTAGAAGGTCTAGCACCTTAGGCCGCTACCCAGCTTGAAGGTAAACCCCTCTCAGTGTCCATTTATGCATATATTTATACTTCCATATAGAACATTTCTTTAATTTCAATGCTAACTTATATGAAAGATTTGCGAATTTTAGGACTTGGTGTAAAACCTATGAAAGAATTTTCTATGCTTAATTAAGCACGAATATTTTTCCATTTATAACATTTAAACCCTTTGTTGCTTTTTGACTTGTAGTCTATTGCTGTAAATACCGACGGTATTTACAAGCAATTTTCGGGATTGTATGAAAATGTGTTTTTTTGAGAAAAATTTACCTACGCGCAGCAGGTAGTGGCCTAAGGTGCTAGACCTTCTAGCATACAAGTCACTACAGTGTTGTGAGTTCGACTCTCACAATACCGGGAAGAAAAGTCCTTGAAAAGATGTAACTCCAGTATCATCGAAATATAAGTCGGCTTGTCTGGTTCCTGCTGCGCGTAGGTAAATTTTTCTCAAAAAAACACATTTTCATACAATCCCGAAAATTGCTTGTGAATACCGTCGGTATTTACAGCAATAGCCTACAAGTCAAAAAGCAACAAAGAGTTAAAATAAAATAAAGTAAAATAAAACAAAATAAAATAAAATAAAATAAAATAAAATAAAACAAAATAAAATAAAATAAAATAAAATAAAATAAAATAAAATAAAATAAAATCAAATAAAATAAATTAAAATAAAATAAAATAAAATAAAATAAAATAAAATAAAATAAAATAAAATAAAATAAAATAAAATAAAATAAAATAAAATAAAATAAAATAAAATAAAATAAAATAAAATAAAATAAAATAAAATAAAATAAAATAAAATAAAATAAAATAAAATAAAATAAAATAAAATAAAATAAAAAAATAAAAAAAAATATAACAAAAATAAAATAAAATAAAATAAAATAAAATAAAATAAAATAAAATAAAAAAAAAATAAAAAAAATATAACAAAAATAAAATAAAATAAAATAAAATAAATTAAAATAAAATGAAATAAAACAAAAGAAAATAAAAAAATTAAAATTAAAATTCAATTCAATTAAATTTAAAAAAATAAAATAAAATAGTATAAAATAAAAAAATTTAATAAAGTAAAATACAAAAAATAAATAAAATAAAATCAAATAAAAAAAAAATAAAATAAAATAAAGTTAAAAAAGAAATTCGACAAAATTAAAATAAACTAAGAGGAGATATAACTAAAAGTTAAAAAATAAAATCGATTCCATATATTATGTCGGTACTAATTTGAACTGTATTTCGATACAATACTCTAAGTAGAAAAATCCAATCACTGAGAGTATACAATTGCGACATTCGACTCTCCCAGCACACGTGCACCTACACATCAACATACGTAACCAAAACAAACCACCAACACCACCCCACGCCAACAGAATCAACAAATAGTATGTTAAGATACTAAAAGCTAACGGAAAGAGATCCAAAAAAGAGATTTTCGTAAATCATTGACAATTCACATCCGCCTATTAGGCCTGTGAGGCAATGAGGGGGGAGCAAACTTTAGCGATAACGACAACAAAACCGAGAAGGCGACGCCAACGACAACCAGCTGAGTTGAGCTGAGCGAAGCTGAATTGTGAACTGTGAACCCTGGGTAGAGATGGTTGCTCGGTTGCCGTAGTGAGCTGCTTTTGCTTTTATAATTCTCATCGCATTTCAATTTATTCGCTCAATGTGCCACAATGCTAAAACTCTGACCGGGTGTGACTGTGCTACTGCGTGATAAAAAAAAAATAAACAATAAAAATTGTCTGCACAATATCTACTTTGTGTAGAAGTTTGATACTCCATTCGGCAGCTTTGCAGACAAAGAAAAATGTGAAAAATAAATAAATAGACTAATTAATTGTTGTTGTGTTTTCGTAGTTCTAGATTTTTTCAAAGTTTTTGGTGTTTGAAAAAATAAGATACATTTTTACAGTGCTCAGATAGTTAGATACAAAAAAAATACACCATATGTGCGTGTATATATTTGGTGCATAAATTAAAGTAAGTTTCAGAAGACAAAAGACGCAATTAAAAAATCAAGCGCTTGTAGAAAAAATAGCGAAAAAATTTACCTATAAAATTGTCCTTAAAATAAAAAAAATAATAGGTATGACGTGTCGTATTGTTAATGAAAATTAAACCACCCTTCGAAAAATATATTTGTGAAAGAAACGAAAATTTTGCTAAAAAAAAATAATAAAAGAGCAGATTTGAAGTGAGGTAAGTGGGTACAAACAACTTTAACTCACACTCTCTTCAAAAAAAAATAAAATAAAAATAATGGTACTGTCACGGTTCCTTTAACTAAATGCCAAGTTTCAAGTTCCTAGATTACCAGAAAGTTAGTCAAAAGTCGATCGCAAAATTCTCAACTTCAGATTAGTTTTCGAAATATCTCGATCCGTGCGCCACCTACCGAAATTGTTTTGATGAGGGATTGCATTGTCATCGGGTTGTGAAAAAAGTGTAAAGTTTCAAGTCTCTAACTAACCTGGAAGTTACTTAAAATCGATCGCAAAAGTCCAGGAGTCTTCTAATTTTTTTTTAAAGATTTGCAATTATATAGACCAGCGTCTTCAAACTAGTTTTCGAAATATCTCGATCCGTGCGCCACCTTCCGGAATTGTTTTAATGAGGGATTGCATTGTCATTGGGTTGTGACAAATGTGTCAAGTTTCAGGTTTCTAACTAACCTCGAAATTATTTAAAATCGATCGCAAAATTCCAGGAGCGTTTTAATTTTTATTTTTAGATTTGAAATTATAAAGACCAACGTGCCATCTATCGGAATTTTGATTTTTACTATTTGTAGTGTCACTGTTCCCTCAATTTTATGCGAAGTTTCAAGTTCCTAGATTACCAGAAATTTAGTCAAAAGTCGATTGGAAAGTTCCCAACTTCAGATTAGTTTTCCAAATATCTCGATCCGTGCGCCACCTACCGAAATTGTTTTGATGAGGGATTGCATTGTCATCGGGTTGTGACAAATCTGTGAAGTTTCAAGTCTCTACTTAACTAACCTGGAAGTTACTAAAAATCGATCGCAAAATTCCAGGACTCTTTTAATATTTTTTGTAATTATCTCAACCAGTGTGACATCTAGTGGAATTTCTTGTACAACAGTTTGTATTGTCTTCAAATTTTCTACAATCTAGCTTACCGGGAAGTTCCTCAAATATGCGTCCCAAAATTTCAATTTTTAAATGAATTTACCGTATTTCTTGATCCGTGCGCCAACTAGCGGATACTTTTTTGTTCACATTGCATTGTCACAGAGCCCCGAACTATGTTCCAAGTTTCAAGTGTCTAGCTCAACGGGAACCTACCTAAAAAGACTTTGCAAGATTCCGAAATTTCGTATGAAAAAGGTGGTGCAAACAAGAAAGCGACTTAATATAAAGGTTTTAAAAAACATAACTAAAATTAAATTAAATCAAAACAAAAATATAAAATAAAAAAAGTAATAAATAAATTAAAATAAAATAAAAATAAAATAAAATAAAATAAAATAAAATAAAATAAAATAAAATAAAATAAAATAAAATAAAATAAAATAAAATAAAATAAAATAAAATAAAATAAAATAAAATAAAATAAATTAAAATAAAATAAAAACAAAATAAAATAAAATAAAATAAAATAAAAGAAAATAAAATAAAATAAAAAAAAAATTAAAATAAAATAAAATAAAAGAAATAAAATAAAAGAAAATAAAATAAAAAAAAATTAAAAAAATAAAAGAAAATAAAATAAAATAAAATAAACTGGAACATACTATCTATATGCCAAATTTGATACACATCGCTTCAGCAGTTCCCGAGATATTGATCGATATACGAGCGAATAAATAAAATAGGGCTAGGTGTGGCAACCCGGCCTGAAAATATCTTAGTTGGAAATAGCTGAGATAGGTGGCAACGTTGTAAACCGCCCATAGTGGCAACACCCAAGTAGAAAGTTCAAGATTTAAGCATATTATCTTTATGCAAAATTTGATCATCCCTGCGGGTTAGGGGCTTAAAATATGGCCGAGGAAGGCATACCGGTCGTAAGAGGTGACTAATATGGACGTATGTAGTTAGTGACGTGCTAACTCGATGGTTGATCTGCGGATATGATGCCTCCCACCTCTCATTACCCATCTTCCCCTTCCTTACGAATGGAAGGATGACAAGACCTAGATGGTTCCACTGGTCATACCAAATCGCTATCACGACAGTCGGGCAGTACCGCAAGGGAGTACCGCAGCGTACCGGGTTCATATCCGGCCAAGGACCGTCAATTTCAGCATCACTCCCCAAAACCTTCGGAGAGTGTTTTTGCTGTCAACAACAACAACAACAACAACAACTACATGCCAAATTTGATCAAAATCACTTCTGCCGTTAACGAGAACAGTGTGAATAAAATATTTAAATATTCCGTTGCCACAATTCGTTGCCTCAAGTCCGGGCACTGTTGCCACTATTTTTTGCATTCAAATTTCACTCTCCATAAAAATTATGCATCGACGCCTAAGAAGTTAACTTCAATAATAAAATAACATAAGATTAACGAGATTGAAAACTCAACTACGGCGCAATAGTTTAACTTTCATCCCCACAACATTGCATATAGTGCAACAAGCATTAGTCCTTTGTAAGCCACGCATTTTCGCAACCCTCATAGCCCTGTACAGCCTTATCGCAGTTTTTATAATGCACGCGAAATCAGGGTTGTTAGATTTTCCTTACTTTCCTTACCAGTGTAAGTGCCTATCATATTGTTTCGAGTCCATTCGAGTAAATGCACTTCGTACGTAACTAAGGGATGTTTTCAAACAAGTCTGTGGAACGTGGAAAATTTTAATTTTTCACGAATCTAAAGCCTTCTATTTTCTAAAAATAACCATTCATTCACCTTGAGAAACTATATTAAGCTATTAGCAGACCCGTCATGCGTTATCCCGTCCAAAGATTGACCTGCGCGAACTTGAACGTGTTATCTCTGAAACCAAGTGAGTTATTAAATTTTATCACATCGCTTGTAGCAGCACTCCTTAGCACCTTTCGTTTGATACCCATATTATACTAACACATTTTCGGTCCCGCCGGCTCCACTTATTCGTCGATAACTCCGGAACTGGTCATGTTATTGAAATAGGAGATATCTTAAATTTCAAATTGAACTTCTAGAAATTCAATGGCGGAAGTCTCACCCAATTCCATTCGTCAGTTTTCGTGTGATACAAGCACAAACGTTTAGATATGTAGAGATGTTCTCACGCTCTTCGTCGTTATGTACGCAGAACTAACCCAAGTAGTGTAGTCTTGTTAAACCTGTTTTCAACATACTATTGGAACTGGTGGTCTTAAGTTCTTCGCTTTAGTTTTGGATAACTCCAACTTCACATAATCGGAACCCCAATCGCTCACTCAGTTTAGCATCGAGGCTCCTCGTAGTGCTTGTGAAGATATTCCCTAATTGGCCTGGGCCTTTCGATCTGAATGTTTCTCAGTCATAAAGAGGCCGTGGTAGTTATTCGCGCAGGGTTGCATAGGACTTCGTACACGATAGGAGAAGAAGTGAAATCCAGCTATAGATCCAAAATTACTGGTCTAGGAATGATGAAATAATTCATTCAGTTTTCTATTATACTTACAAGAAAGTGACTATTCGTCGAAAATATCTTTTTGTTCCCCAATAACGAACAACAAATAAAACTAAAACAACTTTCTACGAAATTATCTACATGTCTCATCTTTTCACTCTTGCTTTCCCCAGATGCTTATCTCCCAAGAGCATGCGCTGAAAATGCACATCTCAGATGCAAGCTAAAAACCATAATTAAAGAGTGATGCTGTATGGAGCTAGGGATAAGAGAACACCACCCACTGATATAAATTAGTTGGTATGACTGACTGGTACTCTTCGCTAGTGATTGCAATCGTATTATTTTTCCACAAAAGTAAAATTTTGAATATTTCAGTTGTTCTAACTTATTTTTTCTTTTTTCTTTTTGCGATTTTATTGATAAAACAAAACTTTTATCTCAATATACATACATATGTACATACCCTCAAGGAGGTTGACCTCAAAAATTGGATTTCTTTGCAATAGCGATAAACTGCGACTGCGCTAACTTTGTTGAGTATTCACCCGCATGCAAATCTGAATGCCAAACTATTGCAATTTTAATGTTGTGTTGCCTACATTATCTGTGATTTTTCGATAACTCGTTCGGTTTCCAAGTTATCGACCAGGTTAGGTTAGGTTCAAGTGTCTGCCGTAGAGGCACACCTAGGCCAGTATTAAAAGGCTCGTTGTGGTACCACCAACACTAGGAAAGTCAGTTCCGGTACCATGCCATATGGAAAATCTCAGTATTATCGGGATTCTCCACATAGCAGAATCCGGGACTAACGCTCCCTAACCGACACCGTAACTCCTCCTCGAATCATTTAGATGACTTGATGAAGCCCATCAAGTCCTTTATGTCCAGCTCCGTGACCTGGCGCAGGCTAAGGGCACTCCCAAAAAGCGCATTCTCGCACCACTTAAAGCCGGGCAGTTGCAGATGCGGTTCTCCACCGTTTCCTCCATCTTTGCAACTCCTACATCCCCTTTGGGGTTTCCAATTTGGTATAGTAGAGTCTTTAACCCAAACACACCTATTAATATGGAGATTTCTCTTCTCCTTAAGGCATAAATGTGTCTTGATCTTTTATGATCCCATTTTGGCCAGGTTTGTTTGGATATCCGGCATCCTGGAGATCGCAGCCACATTTCGTTGGCTTGGCGGAGTGTGTACTCGTTCAGCATTAGCTTGCATGTGGCAAACGGCATACTTAAGCGCTCTTTATTCCGAAGAACCTGCTTAGTCGTGCCCTGCCTCGCAAGTTCGTCTGCCCTACAATTTCCCTCAATATCCCTATGACTATCTCTTGTAGATATCGACGACAGCTGAGCGTCATTTCAGAGTTGAACGAGTAAGAGTCAAGGGATTTGATGGCCGCTTAGCTGTCGCTGAGAGTAACAATATCCTGTCCGATAGTGTGTTCAAACATCCAAGCCGCAGCGTCCATGATTGCTGAAACTTTAGCCTGGAAGACAATGCAGTGATCAGTTAGTCTGAAGGAGAGCTCAAGGCTCTGCTCCTTTGAATAGACCCCACCTCCAACTCTGCCGTCTAACTTCGAGCCGTCGGTATAAATGGAAGTGGCGGCATGAGTGGCGGTACTCCGATCCGTCCTCTCCCATTCTTCCCTGCTGGGAATGTTTATTTAAAAACCGCTATCTCCGACTGTTGTGGTCGCACAACAATCTGTGCTCAGCGGAAGAAAGCTGTAGGATCCCAAAATACTGGAGTGTCCAGTAGAGCTTGCGCCCCAGCCGAACGTTTCCCTTAGACGCTGAGGCGATGCTGCTGCTACCCGGTGCTTTTCCAGATCGAGTGGGAAAATGCCTGGAGTGTTTTGTTGGGCGTTGTTCTTAACGCACCGCTTATACAGATCATACAAGATCTGTGTACTTTACCTAACATATTAAGGTTTGTTGCCTTGCTCAGCGTAGTCCAATAAACCACAACTCCATAAAGCATGATTGGTCGAATGATTGCAGTGTAGATCCATTTGCATATCGACCAAGGATAACCGAAAGGTGCTAATGAGTGCTGTAATAAGCGTAGCGATTAATTTAGATAGCTCAACTGGTTTCGAAGATATCTCCTAAAATATGATCCGAAAAAATAGAAGGGTGTGCAGTTCTCGCTTTCGGAGCGATAACTTCTGTCGGGTTAACTTTATCCACATATAATAAAATTATAACAGGCCGAGGTCTGTACATTGCAGATATTCAAGAAAAAATTATAGAATCAATCATTATTAGAACTTTTGTCTGTCTGTCTGTATGTTTGTCCTCGTATCACTCGAAAACTGTTGAATGGAATTTAATGAAACTTTTAGTATTGTTTTAGTAAACGTTCAACTTAAACTGTAAGATATACCTTATTTCGATAACGCGACTGGTTTTTGTAGTTATCTACCAATATTTGGACCAAGGGGGATGAAAAATGTGTTTGTACAATATGGGTATCAAACGAAAGTTGCTAACGAGTGCTGTATTAAGCAATGTAATAAACGTAAATATTTCAGATGGTTTCGGAGATATCTCCTAAAATGTGAGACAGAATAGCAGAAGGGTGGGAGGTTCGCGTAAGTCTACCTTTAGGTGGGATAACGTCTGCCGGATATGCTAGTAGAAAATAAGTAGCTATATCAGTTTAGCGATTATTTTTATCATTGTTCATAGCCTTGAACAAATTCAGTTATATTTGAAATAAATTATGAAATAAATTATGAAAAATGATTACTACATTACGACTTGAGATAATCCAGAAAAAAAATCAAGATAAGAAACATAATCCAGAATTTCAACAACAATGATGTTCAACAAATACTTCAACAAATACCGAGATAAGCAGCTGACATTGTAAAGATAAAATAAAATAACTCGATTTTCGGATCTGTGACGGCCAATTATCGCGTCGGTATATATTGGCGGCCGCCGTGGTGTAGCGCTTAAGTGTTCGGCCATCTACACCAAGTCGTGGCAGTTCGATGCCCGGCAAAAGTAACATCAAAAATTATTTAGAAAAAGAATTTTTCTAAACGGGGTCGCCCCTCGGCAGTAGTTTTGGCAAACTCAGCAAAAAAATCAATTGCTTTGCAAGTGCCGTTCGAAGTCGGCAAAAACTGTAGGTCCCTCCATCTTGTAGGAAAACTCAAAAACAGCACACCATAAGTTTAAAAGAGAAGCTCGGCTAAAATCTCGTTAGAGGTTATGATAACCTGTTGGTATATCGCCGCCATATATTAGGGGGATTCATCAAACCATATAAGTTTACGAAATGCGTAAATTTATAAATTTATCAGCTCAGTTAGATAAATTTATGTGTAATTGATGTCAAACAGAAACTTTTTTTCGAAATTCTCATTAAAAAAAGTAATTTTGGACCTCTTTTCAGCGTATTCTTCTATTTTTGTCTTGTGTGCATTAAAAGCAGTAAAAAAAATTACATGTCGAACAGTGTCATTGAACTGCATAAATTTACGCACTTTTTTACACACCGAAATCTTCGCCGCAGTTTACCAAATTTGTGTAAACTTCGTTCCATAAAAATTTTGACATTTGATTTACACACTTTAAGGTTTTTATAAGGTTTGTTGAATTCCCCTATTATAATAATTTAATTAGTCTCAAAACATATTACTTATCAATGACCTACGCTCGAGTAGTAAGTTGTCCAACAAGTACTACAAACACCGCAATTGATCCACGTGGGTCAAACAAAACAAAAACAAAATTCTCTAAAATTTAGTACAAAGAAAAGGTAGCTCTAAATAAATGACATATACACTAAAAAGAAAATTAGGGTAGGACCAAAAAAAAAAAACAAAAAAAAAAAAATAACAACAAACATTTTGAAAATATAGACAAAAGAGTTAGCAAACAATAGGACTTGACAGATTTTTAGGTCAGCAGGGTGAAAGTATTAAGTGAAAGAGAAAACAGAAAAGAGAAATTGTAGGTAGAATAATAAAATGCTGAATTAGATGAGAGCATGCGTTTGTGTTGTGAGAGTTGTTGGAAGAAAGGATTTTACAAGTATCTATTCTGTGAAAAACCACTGAATAAGAACAATAAAATATTAAATTATTTAAACAAATAATAACCACAAGATAGAGGGATTTTTTTTGTATTTGCAATACCTACATACCTTGAGCAACAGAAACAAAATGGAGAGATTTTCCTTTAACAACCCCCACACATAAAACATAGGTTGTGCTCCTACTCTCCTGCTTACGAGACAGCGTAGTTGCCACATGTTGCAAAATATAAAATGTTTGAAAAAGAAAAACCGATTGCGTGGGCAAGAGAGCGAGTTTATTTACTTTGGTTCATCCTTTGAGGAGGACTATTGTTTCCCATCATTTTTTGGATAACAAATAGCGAATATCAGACAAGTGGACCCGAAGGTTCAAGAGGCCAAAACATATCCTTCCCACGATAGTTTGGATCATTGCTTCTCATAACCACAACATTCCCAAAGAAGAAGGTAAATCAATCTCGACTCGCTCTGCCAAAACCGGTTTCCATTCATACTACTGAGTATGGTGGCAGTGGACTAGCCTGCCGTATCGAAGGTCCCTGGTTTAAGGAAGCATTCAAGAGTCTTGGAAAACGGTTTTCAAAACGAGCTAATTATTATCATGAAAAAGTCTTCTGAGAAAAATTTAATGTAGTTCCGAGTCGGCGACATAAAACTTGTACAACACTCCAGTTTTGAAGAAAAACAATTAAAGCAGGACATCAAAAAACCCGGCAATGATGTTCTTGGAGATATATTACAGGCAGCATCAAGTGTACTCAAATCAATAAGATCCTCATTAGAAAGGCGGTCATCAGGGATAAATATAACTTTGGGTCTCCAATTAGTTCTGCAGATCGTGTCACTACAATTGAAGAGGTATTGCCAATCCAGCACTTTCAAAGCTGGCACAATTACAACCTTATTGATCCAACAGACCCTCACTGATTGGTACCCAGTTGACTTCAAGACAGGCAGCTGGAACTTGCAAGCTTTCAATTCAAGTCAGAAGAAGATTTTTCTGAGGGAAAAAGTGAGAAAGCTTGCTCCAGTAGAGGAAGAGATAGGGATAAAGGTAGAGGTAGAGGTAGAGGTAGAGGTAGAGGTAGAGGTAGAGGTAGAGGTAGAGGTAGAGGTAGAGGTAGAGGTAAAGGTAGAGGTAGAGGTAGAGGTAGAGGTAGAGGTAGAGGTAGAGGTAGAGGTAGAGGTAGAGGTAGAGGTAGAGGTAGAGGTAGAGGTAGAGGTAGAGGTAGAGGTAGAGGTAGAGGTAGAGGTAGAGGTAGAGGTAGAGGTAGAGGTAGAGGTAGAGGTAGAGGTAGAGGTAGAGGTAGAGGTAGAGGTAGAGGTAGAGGTAGAGGTAGAGGTAGAGGTAGAGGTAGAGGTAGAGGTAGAGGTAGAGGTAGAGGTAGAGGTAGAGGTAGAGGTAGAGGTAGAGGTAGAGGTAGAGGTAGAGGTAGAGGTAGAGGTAGAGGTAGAGGTAGAGGTAGAGGTAGAGGTAGAGGTAGAGGTAGAGGTAGAGGTAGGAGTGGAGGTAGAGGTAGAGGTAGAGGTAGAGGTAGAGGTAGAGGTAGAGGTAGAGGTAGAGGTAGAGGTAGAGGTAGAGGTAGAGGTAGAGGTAGAGGTAGAGGTAGAGGTAGAGGTAGAGGTAGAGGTAGAGGTAGAGGTAGAGGTAGAGGTAGAGGTAGAGGTAGAGGTAGAGGTAGAGGTAGAGGTAGAGGTAGAGGTAGAGGTAGAGGTAGAGGTAGAGGTAGAGGTAGAGGTAGAGGTAGAGGTAGAGGTAGAGGTAGAGGTAGAGGTAGAGGTAGAGGTAGAGGTAGAGGTAGAGGTAGAGGTAGAGGTAGAGGTAGAGGTAGAGGTAGAGGTAGAGGTAGAGGTAGAGGTAGAGGTAGAGGTAGAGGTAGAGGTAGAGGTAGAGGTAGAGGTAGAGGTAGAGGTAGAGGTAGAGGTAGAGGTAGAGGTAGAGGAATTAGAAATCAACTTTTAAGGTTGAAAGAAAGAGTCCTTTGAAGTATGGATGATCCATTCCGTTACGGAAGCTCTTTTAGGTATCTTTAACTCCCCAAAGAAATTGAAAAACAAATAGGGTAAGTAGGGTTTAAGAGAAGAGTCTTTCAAAATATGGATGGTCCATTCTGTTAGGGATGCTCTTTGAGGTATCTGTAACTCCCCAACGTTCACAAAAAAATCAAATTGTTTAAACATTTTATGGCAACACCCTCGCACTCAGCTGCGGATACTTCGCCATCAATGAAAATCTTCAACCATGCAAGAAGATGCTGTAGACAAAGTGGCGAACGCAAAGTAAAAGAACTATTCACGAGATAGCACCCCCTCTTCCACCCAATAGATACTCACAACGCGTTGCAACGGCGAGAATTTTACCACAGCATTCATTGCTGGTCTCATTCGCTGTTGGCGAGGCAACGCGAATGAAAGTCGGTAACATGCTGTGCTGAAAGTGAAAACAAAAGTGAACAGTATTTTTATTTAATAAATAAAAAAGCAATTTTAAGTGGAAAAAGTGGGTAAATAATAACAAACAAATTCTGAAAAAACGGTTTCGCGTTAACGCCAATGACCGTGTAAAATGAGTACATTTGCACCTAAGACAATCGTTTCAAATTACATTGTCATAATATGTTTATTCGACCAAGCCAGACAAAAAAACCACAGAAAACGACAAAACAACAAACGAAAATTAAAAAAAAACTGCAAAAATTGTATTGCTACATAAAATAAAATTTTTTTATTTGTTGTTGTTTGTGTAATGCAATTAGGAGCTCAAAAAAAGCTATGATGTATATTTTTGTGTGTGTATTTGTATACTAGACTCATTTCGGTTGTTACAAAAAAAATAAAATAAAATAAAATAAAATAAAATAAAATAAAATAAAATAAAATAAAATAAAATAAAATAAAATAAAATAAAATAAAATAAAATAAAATAAAATAAAATAAAATAAAATAAAATAACATAAAATAAAACAAAGTAAAATAAAATAAAACAAAATAAAATAAAATAAAATAAAATAAAACAAAATAAAATAAAATAAAATAAAATAAAATAAAATAAAATAAAATAAAATAAAATAAAATAAAATAAAATAAAATAAAATAAAATAAAATAAAATAAAATAAAATAAAATAAAATAAAATAAAATAAAATAAAATAAAATAAAATAAAATAAAATAAAATAAAATAAAATAAAATAAAATAAAATAAAATAAAATAAAATAAAATAAAATAAAATAAAATAAAATAAAATAAAATAAAATAAAATAAAATAAAATAAAATAAAATAAAATAAAACAAAATAAAATAAAATAAAATAAAACAAAATAAAATAAAATAAAATAAAATAAAACAAAATAAAATAAAATAAAATAAAATAAAATAAAATAAAATAAAATAAAATAAAATAAAATAAAATAAAATAAAATTAAATAAAATAAAATAAAATAAAATAAAATAAAATAAAATAAAATAAAATAAAATAAAATAAAATAAAATAAAATAAAATAAAATAAAATAAAATAAAATAAAATAAAACAAAATAAAATAAAATAAAATAAAATAAAATAAAATAAAATGAAATGAAATGAAATGAAATGAAATGAAATGAAATGAAATGAAATGAAATGAAATGAAATGAAAAGAAATGAAATGAAATGAAATGAAATGAAATGAAATGAAATGGAATGAAATGAAATGAAATGAAATGAAATAAAATAAAACAAAATAAAATAAAATAAAATAAAATAAAATAAAACAAAATAAAATAAAATAAAATAAAATAAAATAAAATAAAATAAAATAAAATAAAATAAAATAAAATAAAATAAAATAAAATAAAATAAAATAAAATAAAATAAAATAAAATAAAATAAAATAAAATAAAATAAAATAAAATAAAATAAAATAAAATAAAATAAAATAAAATAAAATAAAATAAAATAAAATAAAATAAAATAAAATAAAATAAAATAAAATAAAATAAAATAAAATAAAATAAAATAAAATAAAATAAAATAAAATAAAATAAAATAAAATAAAATAAAATAAAATAAAATAAAATAAAACAAAATAAAATAAAATAAAACAAAATAAAATAAAATAAAATAAAACAAAATAAAATAAAATAAAATAAAATAAAATAAAATAAAATAAAATAAAATAAAATAAAATAAAATAAAATAAAATAAAATAAAATAAAACAAAATAAAATAAAATAAAATAAAATAAAATAAAATAAAATAAAATAAAATAAAATAAAATGAAATGAAATGAAATGAAATGAAATGAAATGAAATGAAATGAAATGAAATGAAATGAAATGAAATGAAATGAAATGAAATGAAATAAAATAAAACAAAAAAAAATAAAATAAAATAAAATAAATTAAAATTAAATTAAATTATATTAAAGTAAAATAAATTAAATTTAATAAAATTAATTAAACAACTAAGGAAAGCTGTTTTCGGCTGTGCCGAAGGCTAAGGCTTTCATGAATAAGCATCACGATTTTCACTGTTCGATCCCCAGTGCAGCCTGTGTCAATTTAACTTTAACTCATACCGAAATTATCGAAACTGTCGATTATATGGTGGCGATGTGTCATATTGGTCCAATCCCATTGATTTTTAACACCGACACTCCACATTCTAAAAGAGCAATAGTTACAAAATTTCACGTTCCTGCCTTTATAATTACTGGAGTTATCTACCAAAATCCGTTTATCGGAAAAATCGGTTGTATGGGAGCTATATGTTATATCGGTCCGATCTTACTGGTTCCGACAAATGATTATTCTCATATAAAATAACGCCTCCATACCAAATTTCATCGAGATATCTCTAAAATTGAGGGACTAGTTTGCGTACAAAAAGACGGACAGACAGACGTACGGACAGACGGACATGGCTAAATGGAATCAGCTCATCGTCCTGATCATAACGGTATACTTATTAGTGGGTCTATTTCTTCTTCTTCTCATACTTACAAACATCGGACCAAGGTTATAATACCATTTCATGTTCATGAAATGTATAATAAAATGAAATACAATAAAATAAAATGAACTACAATAAAAAAAAATAAAAATAAAACAAGTAAGGAAAGCTGTCTTCGGCTGTGCCGAAGGCTAAATACCTTTCATGAATAAGCGTCACGATTTTCACTGTTCGATCCCCAGTACAACCTGTGTGAATTTAACTTTAGCTCATACCGAAATTATCGGAGCTATCGATTATATGGGGACGATGTGTTATATTAGTCCAATCTCATTGATTTTTAACATTGACATTCCACATTCTAAAATAGCAACATTTGCGAAATTTCACGTTCCTACCGATATAATTACAGGAGTTATCTACCAAAATCCGTTTATCGGAACAATCAATTGTATGGGGGCTATGTGAAATATTTATCCCATTTCAATGATTTTCCAAATCGATATTTTACATATAAAAATAGCGACGCTTCCAAAATTTCGCGTTCCTATGTGTTTAAGTACAGGACTTATAGCCCAAAATCCGCTTATCGGAATAATCGTTTGTATGGGGGCTATGTGAAATATTTATGACATCTCAATGATTTTCAACATCGATATTTCGCATATAAAAATAGCGACACTTCCAAAATTTCACGTTCCTACCTATATAATTACAGGAGTTATCTACCAAAATCCGTTTATCGGAACAATCGATTGTATGGGAGCTATGTGAAATATTTATCCCATCTCTATGATTTTCAGCATCGATATTTCACATATAAAAATAGCAACACTTATAAAATTTCACGTTCCTTCGTGTTTAATTACAGGAGTTATAGCCCAAAATCCGTTTATCGGAATAATCGATTGTATGGGAGCTATGTGAAATATTTATCCCATCTCTATGAGTTTCAACATCGATATTTCACATATAAAAATAGCAATATGTCCAAAATTTCACGTTCCTACGTGTTTAATTACAGGAGTTA
>CAXKVI010000003.1:19782277-19794777 GCA_964058755.1 Campiglossa producta
TAGAGGTCCATAAATCTTTCGAAGAATTCTTATCCTTATCCTTATCCTTATCCTTATCCTTATCCTTATCCTTATCCTTATCCTTATCCTTATCCTTATCCTTATCCTTATCCTTATCCTTATCCTTATCCTTATCCTTATCCTTATCCTTATCCTTATCCTTATCCTTATCCTTATCCTTATCCTTATCCTTATCCTTATCCTTATCCTTATCCTTATCCTTATCCTTATCCTTATCCTTATCCTTATCCTTATCCTTATCCTTATCCTTATCCTTATCCTTATCCTTATCCTTATCCTTATCCTTATCCTTATCCTTATCCTTATCCTTATCCTTATCCTTATCCTTATCCTTATCCTTATCCTTATCCTTATCCTTATCCTTATCCTTATCCTTATCCTTATCCTTATCCTTATCCTTATCCTTATCCTTATCCTTATCCTTATCCTTATCCTTATCCTTATCCTTATCCTTATCCTTATCCTTATCCTTATCCTTATCCTTATCCTTATCCTTATCCTTATCCTTATCCTTATCCTTATCCTTATCCTTATCCTTATCCTTATCCTTATCCTTATCCTTATCCTTAACCTTATCCTTATCCTTATCCTTATCCTTATCCTTATCCTTATCCTTATCCTTATCCTTATCCTTATCCTTATCCTTATCCTTATCCTTATCCTTATCCTTATCCTTATCCTTATCCTTATCCTTATCCTGATCCTTATCCTTATCCTTATCCTTATCCTTATCCATATCCTTATCCTTATCCTTATCCTTATCCTTATCCTTATCCTTATCCTTATCCTTATCCTTATCCTTATCATTATCATTATCCTTATCCTTATCTTTATCCTTATCCTTATCCTTATCCTTATCCTTATCCTTATCCTTATCCTTATCCTTATCCTTATCCTTATCCTTATCCTTATCAGGAATTGATTTAGAGCTAGCTCTGCCGCCCCTTGGTTTAGTTTTTCTGAGGAGTTAATATTGAAAACAATATCGCGTGTTCAAAATGTCATCGATTTAAATGCACTCACCTAACGAACGACATACAATCTTAAATCATTCATAATTTTCTTAACTGTGCCAAAGGTGCATGTCATTTAAACCACCCCGTCCATCTTCATTCAACGCAAAAGTACATTCAGTGTATTTGTTGGCGCTATTGTAATCAGATGCGCATAGTTTATTTAATTAATATCACTTCGAAGTGCCGACAAAAACATTAAAATTGTCCATACCCAAGCACGAGTACATTCTGGCTTACATATAACTTGTGTGAGTGCAAACAATAACAAGGCCAATAGTTAAATATGCAACTGGTAGACAAAATGTTATCATGGTATCAATTTAATTACACTTCACGCGTATTTGGGCCCACTGAGTACCCTGTAAGCACAAAAATTGTTCATGTCTCCATGGCTTTCGTACTTGGACACTCAAATTTCCTGTGTAGAACAAACGTATGTACGTACATACCTGTATATATGTATAGCGAACTGTCAATAAAACAAAAGTGAATTGCTCTCACAGCTAAACGGCTACTAAAAGTTCAATTGTTCACATTTTTTCGTTGTGAATAAAAATGTTTTATTGATATCGTTTTTTTTTTGTTTGTCGACGTCATAATTTTGCACTCAAAAATCAGTGGCGGCGATAAAAAGAAATGTATCGGCATAACGGTTAATAGTCGTTCCTCTAAAGTTGAAATTTAATAACGAGATATTGAAAATTGAAGCAGAATATGTTCTAAATGTTCACATCTGATGTAGTGATACACATCATATCAGTACATATCACATTGTCTTCACGTCAAAGTCTAAACAAAAGAATATAATGATAGCTACTATCCTCTTAAAAGTTATTGGAAAAGGTTACTTATATCAGTATATCACCTAATCGGTAACTGAATCATATGATCAAGATATCACATCGCAATTTCAGACAAAATTTAAAGAAAGAGTTATTGCAATTGAACTCCTAGTTAGTTTTCTCGCATGTTCTTTTCAGGATATCTTCATATCTCCCCTTAAAGAATATGATCTCACCTTACCAACATGTCACCACATTATCACACAGCCACATCATCGGATCGTAAGTTAAAATAATTCCATCTTACTTGAAATGACAACATTTTATCACAATGTTATTACATCATCACCACACTAGGTGACTACATCGCTAGAAAACTCATCACCCCAGCATCTGGTCACTAGCATATCTTTTTAATATCATTATCATCGCGCACAAAACTCGAGCAGCCCATAAACACAAACTTTATCAACTTAACATCACATAGTCATGTACCCATATCATCGTGGGACCACATCGTCACATGATCTTATCTCCACGTCATATTTCCACATCACATCATCAAATAGTAATCATCCCATGTCTTCTTGCCGCCCAAAAAGGCTTTGTAAAAACAAAACAATCCTCTAGCTTGTACGAGAAATTTATGATGTTTTTAGTGATATCTTATCATTATCACACATCACATCAGTTCAATGTCACATCATTGTGTCGCATAGATCAGTTTTATCACCGCATCATCAGATCGCAAATGAAAATCATTTCGTCTCACTTGAAATGACAACATTTTATCACAATGTTATTACATCATCACCACACTAGGTGACTACATCACTAGAAAACTCATCACCCCAGCATCTGGTCACTATCATATCTTTTTAATAACATTATCATTGCGCACAAAACTCGAGCAGCCCATAGACACAAACTTTATCAACTTAACATCACATAGTCATATCCCCATATTATCGTAAGACTACATCGTCACACGATCTTATCTCCACGTCAATTTTCCACATCACATCATCAAATAGTAGGCATCCCATTAGGCATTTTTTAGTGATATCTTATCATTATCACACATCACATCAGTTCAATGGCACATCATTTTGTCGCATAGATCAGTTTTATCACCACATCATCAGATCGCAAATTAAAATCATTTCGTCTTACTTGAAATGTCAACAATTTATCACAATATTATTACATCATCACATCACTAGGTGATGTTTTTAGTGATGTTTTTAGTGATATCTTATCATTGTCACACATCACATCAGTTCAATGTCACATCATTGTGTCGCATAGGTCATTTTTATCACCACATCATCAGATCGTAAATAAAAACCATTTCGTCTTACTTGAAATGACAACATTTTATCACAATAGTATTGCATCATCACATCACTAGGTGACTTCATCACCCCAGCATCTGGTCACTATCATATCTTTTTAATATCATTATCATTGCGCACAAAACTCGAGCAGCCCATAAACACAAACTTTATCAACTTAACATCACATAGTCATATCCCCATATTATCGTAAGACCACATCGTCACACGATCTTATCTCCACGTCAATTTTCCACATCACATCATCAAATAGTAGGCATCCCATGTTTTCTTTCCGCCCAAAAAGGCTTTGTAAAAACAAAACAATCCTTTCCCTGCAGTCAAATTCCGAACTACTCAGCAAACATACTAGTTCATTGACTAACCATTTTGTGGCATATGCCTACCAGTTCGTTGTTGATTAGTTTTAAAAGCAGTCAATGCCAAACTACTCAGCGAAAATTCTAGTTCATTGACTATACATTTTGTGGCGTATGCATACTAGTTCATTGCTGATTAGCGTTAAACCAGTCAATGCCAAACTACTCAGCAAACAATATAGTTCATTGACTATACATTTTGTGGTGTATTTATACTAGTTCATTGCTGATTAGCTTCAAACCAGTCAAGGCCAAACTACTCAGCAAACAATATAGTTCAATGACTATACATTTTGTGGTGTATTCATACTAGTTCACTTCTGATCACCTTTAAACCAGTCAATGTCGAACTACTCAGCAAACAATATAGTTCAATGACGATACATTTTGTGGTGTATTCATACTAGTTCATTTCTGATCACCTTTAAACCAGTCAATGTCCAACTACTCAGCAGAGAATATAGTTCATTGACTATACATTTTGTGGTGTATTTATACTAGTTCATTGCTGATTAGCTTCAAACCAGTCAAGGCCAAACTACTCAGCAAGCAATATAGTTCATTGACTATACATTTTGTGGTGTATTCATACTAGTTCATTTCTGATCACCTTTAAACCAGTCAATGTCGAACTACTCAGCAAACAATATAGTTCATTGACTATACATTTTGTGGTGTATTCATACTAGTTCATTTCTGATCACCTTTAAACCAGTCAATGTCGAACTGCTCAGCAAACAATATAATTCATTGTCTATACATTTTGTAGTGTATTCATACTAATTCATTGCTGATTACCTTTAAACCAGTCAATGTCCAACTACTCAGCTAACAATATAGTTCATTGACTATACATTTTGTGGTGTATTTATACTAGTTCATTGCTGATTAGCTTCAAACCAGTCAAGGCCAAACTACTCAGCAAACAATATAGTTCATTGACTATACATTTTGTGGTGTATTCATACTAGTTAATTTCTGATCACCTTTAAACCAGTCAATGTCGAACTACTCAGCAAACAATATAGTTCATTGACTATGCATTTTGTGGCATATGGATACCAGTTCATTGTTGATTAGCTTTAAACCATTCAATGCCAAACTACTTAGCGAAAATTCTAGTTCATTGACTATGCATTTTGTGGTGTATTCATGCTAGTTCATTTCTGATTTCCTTTAAGCCAGACATTGCCAAACTACTCGGCAAACAATGTAATTCATTGACTGTACATTTTGTGGTGTATTCATACTAGTTCATTTCTGATTAGCTTTAAACCAGTCAATGCCAAACTACTCAGCAACATTACAGTTCTACGCCTAAAAATTTTGTGGTGTATTCATACTAGTTAATTTCTGACTACCTTCAAACTAATCAATTCCAAACTACTCAGCAGACACCTAGCTCGTTTACTATACATTTTATGGATGTTTTTATACTAGTTCTTTGCTGATTACCCTTAAACTAATCAATGCCAATCTAATCAGAAAACATACTAGTATACAACTATAATTTGCTGGACGAAATAATACTAGTCAGAAAAATCCTGGTTCGTACTAGTATGCAAGTATGTATGAAACTCGGGTTGAAATCATACTACACCTTTTTCAGTTTATATTCAGAAAGTTTTCTGAATATCAATTGTAATTTTCTGAATGTCAATTGTATTTTTCTGAAAATCAAATGGAAATTCTGTAACTGCATTCAGATCTTTTATGATCCCTCTAGATCTTTTATGATCCCATTTTGGCCAGGTTTGTTTGGATGTCCGGCACCCTGGGGATTGTTGCTACTTTTCGTTGGCTTGACGGAGTGTGTACTCCAACCCAACGAAAGGTGGCAACAATCCCCAAGTTGCCGGACATCCAAACAAACCTGGCCGAAATGGGATCATAAAAGATCTAGAGGCATTCACGCCCTAAGAAGGAGAGAAATCTTAATATTAATAGGTGTTCTAACTGGGCACTGCCTTATTGGTAGGCACGCAGAAGGGGTGCCCTATCGACGATGCTGTAGGAGCTGCAAAGATGATGAGGAAGAGGAAACGGTGAAGCACCTCATCTGCAACTGCCCGGCCTTAAGCGGCGCGGGAACGCGCTTTTTGGGAGTTCCCTTCCTGGATAGTCTAAACCAGACCGCTGGGATTTTCCAAATGGCTGGGTCCCGGGACTGACTTTCCTAGTGCTGGTGGTATCACAACGGCCTTTTCAAAACTGGCCTAAGTGTGCCTCTGCGGCAGCCTTTAACCTAACCTAACCTAACTGCATTCAACTGTTTGAACAGTCACAGATTTTTAAATTCAAAAAAAAAAACTAGGTCCCGCCAACTCATAGGGAAAAAATCAAAGCAGCACACTATAAGTTGGAAGAGAAGTTCGGCAAAAGTCTCGTTAGAGGTTATGACAACCTGTTGGTATATAACCGCCATTTTTTTTTACGTTGCGGCATAAACTTGAGTATATTGACAACAACAATATAAATTAACTCTACCAATGCTCCATTAACTCGAGTGTATGGCCCAGCATGAAAGCAGTCTTACTTTGACTCTTTTTGATGTAAAAATAAGACTTAATTTTATCTATATATCATATGTGGGTCCGGAACTCCGCAGTGGACGACTAACTTAACCTTAATTTACCTTACCTAAAAATATAACCCCAAAGCCCCAATTACATAAAACTTTGACAAATGCGCGCCTCGTTTTTGAGCATTTGCAAAAATTTCGCTTCGCTTTACATTTAAAAAACTTTGTATGAAAGTGGATCCTACAAAGTTGACTGCAATTGGGCCTTCACCTATATAATCAAACTTGACGAACGCGGAATTTGAAAGGAGCCATTGCAAGTAGAATTCAATAATTAAATTAAAAATACAATAAACAACATAATTTAAAAAATATAGAAAAAAAAACTTGTGTTAACTTTACCGAGAATCGAACTCAGAGCCTTTAGCTTATTTTTAGCTGTGTATGAACTAGTATATCAACTGGTATAATGCTGCTGCAGAGGCTGACTAGTATACCAATTGGTATGGTGCTGATGCAGAAGAGGACAATTGCTTTTCTTTTTCTCTTGTAACTGCTTCTTTTTTACCTTGTAATTCACAGATGCTTTTTCGTGTTTGGGTAAATACAAATAGTCGCTGCTTTCTAAAGAATAAACTGGTATATTGCTGATGTAGAGGCTGACTATGATACTGGTGCATAGACCGACTAGTATACCAACTGAAATGAATGTCAAATTCGTGGACTAGTATGACAAGTGGTACGATCTGAATGGGCATAATGATTAGTATGTCCTGCCGCATAGACTGAGCAGTATGTCAACCGGTATGATTCTGATGTATATATGAACTAGTATGTCAACTGGTAAGATTCTGATGCATATATGAACTAGTATGTCCTGCCGCATAGACTGAGCTGTATGTCAACCGGTATGATTCTGATGTATATATGAACTAGTATGTCAACTGGTAAGATTCTAATGCATATATGAACTAGTATGTCAAATGGTATATTTCTGATGCAAATTTGAACTAGTATGTCAACTGATATGATTATGATGCATAAATGAACTGATATGTCAACTGGTATGATTCTGATGCATAAATGAACTACTATATCAACTGGTATGATTCTGACGCATATATGAACTAGTATGACAACTGGTATGATTCCGATGATTTTTTTAACTAGTCTGTTAATTGGTATGATTCTGATGCATTAATGAACTAGTCTGTCAACTGGTATGATTCTGATGCATATAAGAAGTAGTCTGTCAACAGGTATGATTCTGATGCATATATGAACTAGTCTGCCAACTGATATGATTCTGATGTATATATGAACTAGTCTGCCAACTGGTATGATTCTGATGTATATATGAACTATTCTTTCAACTGGTACGATCCTGACGTATATACGAACTAGTATCTTAAATGGTATGATACTGATGTGTATAATAACAAGTATATCAACTGGTATATTCCTGATGCAGAGGCTGACTAGTCAGCCAATTGGTATGGTGCTGATGCAGAGGAGGACAATTGCCATCTCGTAGGACATCGTCGTGTTAAAAATACCAGTTGCTAATATGGAAAAATTACAGAACTCGAACTAGTTGAAGCCGCCTAGCTGACTGGTATTTGATTAGTTTAAAACTAGTTAAGTTGACTGCAGGGTTAGCTTGTACGAGAAATTTATGATGTTTTTTTAGTGATATCTTATCATTATCACACATCACATCAGTTCAATGTCACATCATTTTGTCGCATAGATCAGTTTTATCACCACATCATCAGATCGCAAATTAAAATCATTTCGTCTTACTTGAAATGTCAACAATTTATCACAATATTATTACATCATCACATCACTAGGTGATGATGTTTTTAGTGATATCTTATCATTGTCACACATCTCATCAGTTCAATGTCACATCATTGTGTCGCATAGGTCATTTTTATCACCACATCATCTGATCGTAAATTAAAATCATTTCGTCTTACTTGAAATGACAACATTTTATCACAATAGTATTGCATCATCACATCACTAGGTGACTTCATCACCCCAGCATCTGGTCACTATCATATCTTTTTAATATCATTATCATCGCGCACAAAACTCGAGCAGCCCATAAACACAAACTTTATCAACTTAAGATCACAT
The DNA here is from genome assembly GCA_964058755.1 of Campiglossa producta. NCBI lineage: Eukaryota > Metazoa > Arthropoda > Insecta > Diptera > Tephritidae > Campiglossa > Campiglossa producta. The sequence continues at coordinate 19,790,477 of CAXKVI010000003.1, forward strand.
AGTCATGTACCCACATCATCGTGGGACCACATCGTCACATGATCTTATCTCCACGTCATCTTTCCACTTCACATCATCAAATAGTAATCATCCCATGTCTTCTTGCCGCCCAAAAAGGCTTTGTAAAAACAAAACAATCCTCTAGCTTGTACGAGAAATGTATGACGTTTTCACATGACATTGTCACAAATCACATCAGTTCAATGTCACATCATTGTGTCGCATAGGTCATTTTTATCACCACATCACCAGATCGTAAATTAAAATCATTTCGTCTTACTTGAAATGACAACATTTTATCACAATGTTATTACATCATCACCACACTAGGTGACTACATCACTAGAAAACTCATCATCCCAGCATCTGGTCACTATCATAAACTCGAGCAGCCCATAGACACAAACTTTATCAACTTAAGTGAGGATGAGTAGAGGTCAACTATCATAACGCTATAAATGTACGCTGAGACTTGCAAGCATATGATTACAAGCCATTCACAGTTATTATATATCTACAGTCAGAAATACTGTCAATGAACCTATACAAACCCACATTTAAACTGATTCACTGAAACTAACGCCACCCAGTCCTGAACAAACGCTCATTCTCATTGACAATGAAAGAGACAGAACAAAACTTCATATATAAACATAGCTCAAAAGGCATAAAGTGCTCAGTGTTTGTTGATGTGCATAAGTTGATGGTTCTAGTCGAGTGGTGTAATAAAGCGTGGATAATTTAGTGAAATGTTTAAGAAGAAATACTCCTTTATAACGATTTAAAAAAATAAATTTTTAGTGAAGAAAATGATAGTTAATATCATGTGACCAAGATCATGTGATAATGAAAAAATATCTATCGATAAAAAAAGTTTAAAAAATTCGCAAGAATTAAAAATTGTGATTCTGTGCCATGAAAAAATACAAAACTAAACAAAAAATTCTTCAAAATAATAACAACTTCAAACTAAATCAATATATACTTCCTCTAAATCCAGTGATCTGCAACATTAAGCACAAAAGATGTGATATTTCAAAAATATTTATTTAATAAAATTGCAACAAAACAAAGACTAAAAAGAAATAATCAATAACACCCAAAATCCACTTTCACACACAATTAAATATGTCACTTACATCCGGCTGCAGTATTTTAGATAATTTAACAGCTTCACAACCACAGCTCTTAATTCAGTGCAGCAGCACGCGCAGCATCGACAGTGGCAATCAACTTGCCCTGAATAGCCATCACAATGGTGGCAGCAGTGTCAAAGGCATTGCTGCAATGCCACACTCAAACCACACTACAACAACATTTGCAAAGCCAATGCAGTTGTCTGCGGATACGCATGGCGGTATACGCAATAAAGGATTCGTTGACAATTTTGCCGTACAACGACGCCATTCCGAGTATTTGGAAGCTTATGCGGATATGCTAAATGATTGTACGAGTGGTTGTGGTAAATCAAATATGCCACGACCGCGTCCAGTATCCTGTTACGTACAAACCAAACTTACCAAGAATGGCTATGTAAGTGCAACACTGCAACAACAGCAGACGCAACAAGGAGTTGAGCACATTGAGTGTCGAAATTCAGGTCAATTGCGTCAGGAATTTGCCGCTACAGTAGCTGCATGGTTGAAACCATTAAAGTAAATGCAAAATATGTGAAGATATTTTAATGTTTTATGTTTTTGCACTTTAAGGAATTTCGTTTTCTTGTCGCAAGCGATTGCTGTTTCAGTCAGTTAGATAAGGAGTCTCTCCATGTTAACTAGTAACTAGTTATAATGATTAGATTTGAATGAATTTTGGTAGGGAGTTTCTTTTTCTCATAAACCAAGTTGTGGCATAGAAAAAACATGTCACTTGTGTTTCTTTGATTCCCTGTTGCTTGATTTTTCAATATTTCCGAAAGTTCGGTTTTTTATTTTATTTTCTCTATTCAATTGTATTTATATTTTACTTTTTTATTTTATTTTATTTTATTTTATTTTATTTTATTTTATTTTATTTTATTTTATTTTATTTTATTTTATTTTATTTTATTTTATTTAATTTTATTTTTTTATTTTTTTTTTATTTTATTTTTTATTTTACTTTATTTTATTTTATTTTATTTTTTTTATTTTACTTTATTTTATTTTATTTTTTTTATTTTACTTTATTTTATTTTATTTTACTTTATTTTATTTTATTAAATTTTTTATATTTTTTTTTTTTTTTTTTTTTTTAATTTTTTTTTTTGTATTTCACTTCATTTTATTTTTTATTTAATTTAATTTTTTTTTTTTAATTTAATTTAATTTTTTTATTATATTTTAATTTGTTTTATTTGATTTTATTTTATTTTTGTTTTATTTTATTTTATTTTATTTTATTTCATTTTATTTCATTTTATTTTATTTTATTTTTTTTATTTTTTTTTTATTTTTTTTTTTTTTTTATTTTACTTTATTTTATTTTATTTTATTTTATTTTATTTTATTTTATTTTACTTTATTTTATTTTATTTTATTTTATTTTATTTTATTTTATTTTATTTTATTTTATTTTACTTTATTTTATTTTATTTTATTTTATTTTATTTTATTTTATTTTATTTTATTTTTTTTATTTTACTTTATTTTATTTTATTTTACTTTATTTTATTTTATTAAATTTTTTATATTTTTTTTTTTTTTTTTTTTTTTAATTTTTTTTTTTGTATTTCACTTCATTTTATTTTTTATTTAATTTAATTTTTTTTTTTTAATTTAATTTAATTTTTTTTATTATATTTTAATTTGTTTTATTTGATTTTATTTTATTTTTGTTTTATTTTATTTTATTTTATTTTATTTCATTTTATTTCATTTTATTTTATTTTATTTTTTTTATTTTTTTTTTATTTTTTTTTTTTTTTTATTTTACTTTATTTTATTTTATTTTATTTTATTTTATTTTACTTTATTTTATTTTATTTTATTTTATTTTATTTTATTTTATTTTATTTTATTTTATTTTACTTTATTTTATTTTATTTTATTTTATTTTATTTTATTTTATTTTATTTTATCTTATTTTATTTTATTATATTTTTTATTTTTTTTGTATTTCACTTCATTTTATTTTTTATTTTTTTTGTATTTCACTTCATTTAATTTTTTATTTAATTTTATTTTTTTTTTAATTTAATTAAATTTTTTTTATTATATTTTAATTTTTTTTATTTTTTTTTGTTTTATTTTTTGATTTTGTTATTATTTTTTATTTTTTTTATATTATTATTATTTTTTATTTTTTTTTTTTATTTTTTTTATTTTTTTTTTGTCTATCCTTCAGCTATTAAGTTAAACGTGCTTTCTCAAAATACTTATATCACTAATTTCGCTTATCTTTCTTCTTCTTTCATTCTAGCTCACAAAATAATCTCTGCAATGGCGGCATTGTCGGTCAAAGTCACATACTCGCACCCAAAAAGCAAAATAGTCCCAATGAGCAAAAGAAAGCGAATGTCGCGTTGTCACACCTGCCCAAGCGACCACCAGTTGATATCGAATTCAAAGAAATATCATATTCCGTATCAGATGGACAATTTGGCACGAAGACTATACTAAAAAGTGTTTCGGGAAAATTTCGTAATGGTGAACTGACGGCGATTATGGGACCTTCGGGAGCGGGGAAAAGTACGCTAATGAATATTTTAGCTGGATACAAGTAAGTTAAATTATAAATCATAAGTACTATCTACAACCGTAGTGAGACAAGAAAAAAGTGAAGCAAGAAAAGAAAAGGACCTTTTACATATTTAGAGCTATGCAAAAAGTTACCTAATTTAATCCAATAATATGAAAAGAAAAATGAACTGTATATAATCACCTCTGACAGCTGGTTATTATCTATTATACATTTCAGCAAAGGAAATGTCATGAACGTAGACAGTCCTGTTTATCCTGTTGCTAGCTTTTTTCTTCCTCGTTGTATTGCTAAGGATTCATTTTATTCCCCACTTTTAGCTCATAATAAGAAACCATAAAGCGCTAAGTAACCGCATTTAAGTAGTTTTCATATTTTTTATTTTTTGTCTCTTTCTTATTCGTTTTCCTTTTTCTACGCCAATGCAAATATGTACGAGACTATATTTGTTATGGCCTGTGCCTCACATAAAGCGCTCGGATTTTATAAGCGTTTGTATTATGGCGCTATTTATGACATTGTATGGATTAGCTATTTTGCAGTAGATATTCTTCCTATGTTTTCTAATTTGTTTTTATTGGTTTCGAATTGCGCTGCGTATTAGGGTGTGCCAAAAAAAA
>CAXKVI010000003.1:19799777-19802277 GCA_964058755.1 Campiglossa producta
TTTACTTTTGAATGTTGTAAATCTTGTTGTTGAATATAATTTAATTATTCTTCTGTTCAATTTTCAGTTCCTACAGAAATGTCGGTGTTCATTCGAGAGCATTTAAATTATTGGTACTCATTGAAGGCGTTCTATTTTGCGAAGACTATGGCAGATTTGCCCTTTCAGGTATGAAATGTAATATGTGTTATATAAGGATGACCAGAAAACGACTTTGAAAATTGTAAAAATTTGTAGGACGCGTATGGCGGAGTTTGAAGAGCCAGGAATATACTCGTTTTTATAAACTATAGCTTCGTTTTGAGTTCGAACAAATATGACTTCAAGTTCGATTCTGACATACATTATGAGTTCGGTTCGAGTCCTTGTTGGCGTATATTTACTGATTTTTGATCAAAGGATTCCTTCAAATCCTCGAGATTCAGCACATTCAAATTTTAAAAATTTCCAAAGTAAATTTTTTTAAATTTTCCTTGTGCCAGAAACATGAATGTGTTGTAATCAACAAGGGACACCATGGCGTATACGTAACATTTTTGCTACACATTCATATTTCTGGCAAACCAAAAATTTTAATAAAATTTTAAATTCAGGTTTTCAACATTTTTGTTGTTCCAGAAACATGAATATGTAGCACATTCGTTTTTCTGGCACAATTTTCAGAGATTGAACAACACATTCATGAAAATGGCATAGCGTAATTCCGGGGCTCCTTGTACTTTGGAAACCCAGGATTTGAGAAAAGAGGGGTTAATCATGCCTCTGGCAAGCGAGCGACGATATATGTAGCTTATTTCAAATTCGGTTTTCATTCAGGTCCGGGTTCAATTTTCGGTAATAGTTTGGTCTCAGTTTCAGCTTCGAATCTGATTTCAGTGCATATTTCAATTCCAATTTTCGCTTGCATGATGACAGACGTTGCTGATGAAATCCCCTGACAAGCCTTCAACCGTTTACGTCGGAGTGACCTTGTCAGGTTGTCGCCATCTCACATTAGCTGACCACCGAACGGATGTTCAGTGGCTATCCAAAGGATACGTGGGCTTTCCCGGACGCGCTCGGACCGCACAAAGAATAATCGCTCTGGTCATTCGCAGTTGAATGGCGATCATAAAATTTCCCCAATTTCGTGGTCTTTTACAAATGGCCCCACCCTTCACTCATGCTTTGGATCTAATTTTAGTGTTGAATCACGTTTCTTCTACATATTGGTTGACTGTTCCAATTTCGGTTTCGGTTCTGGTTCGTGTTCCATTTTCGGTAACATTTTGGTTGAAGTTCCATCTTCGAATCTGATTTCAGCGCCTATCTCAATTCCAGTATTCGTTTCGGTTTTCAGTTTATGTTTCTGTTACGTTTCCAGCTTATAGTCCTATTTTAATTCCAGTTTTAGTATGAGTTTCTGTTTTATTAGGACGCGGTCTCGGTTAGACTTTTAGTTCGGGTTTCTTTTCAATATTGGATACTATTTCGTATCCAGTTTTAGTTAATGTTCCGATTCCAGTTCTAGTTTCGATTCCAATTTTAGTATGGCTAACGGTTCTAGTTTTAGTTTGGGTTTGACATCGGATTCCAGCATCGGAATCGATTACAACTTCATTTTTCATTCCAGTTTTAGTTTGTGTTTTGGTTCCAGTAATGGGTTTGGTTTCGTTTCCGCTTCTATTTTCGTTTCTCAGTTTAGTTTGGGTTCCATTTCCAGTATAGGCTACGATTCCGTTTTCATTTTTTTTTTTCCTGCTCCGAGTCAAGTTTAGGATGGGTTTCGGTTAATATTGGTTTCCGTTTGTGTTCCGATTTCCATTTTTACTTCCTGCTTCGATTCATGTCTTTTCCAATTTTGATTTCATTTTCGGTTCGGTTAGACTATTAGTTCGGGTTCCTTTTCAATATTAGATACCATTTCATTTCCTGTTTTAGTTAATGTTCCGGTTCGAATTTTAGTCTGGATTTGACAAATTCCAGTTTTCGTTCCAGTTTTACCCCTGAATTCTGTTAGCTGTCTCTAGTCACTAATAAAGACTTTTCGTGTTCCAATTCCATTTCGTCCATATAAATTCACAAACGGGGGTTAGTTTATGTTTTGGATCCAGTAATGGGTTTGGTTTGGTTTCCGGTTCCATTTCCGTTTTCACGTTTACTTTGGGTTACTTTTCCAGTATTGGCCGCCATTTCGTTTCCATTTTTCCTTCCTGCTCCGATTCAAGTTTTGGGATGGGTTTCGGTTAAAACTGGCGGTTGAATACGATTTTTTTTTTCTGGTCACCTTAAACAATAACAACATATTTGCAAACCCACTTCATAACCTCTACACGCAATTAATCTACAAATTAAGTTCAAATATTTTAACACGCATAAAAAAATCTTTCATCTTCCAACAGATCGTCTTCTCAAGCGTCTATGTGATTGTGGTCTATTATTTAACCTCGCAACCAATGGAGTGGATGCGCATATCAATGTTTGTCCTAATTTGTGTGCTTACATCATTGGTGGCGCAATC
>CAXKVI010000003.1:19807277-19824777 GCA_964058755.1 Campiglossa producta
AAACATTAACTTATTTTCATTTATTAAATGTGACTCGCCCTCCTCATTTCAGCTCCACAACCTTCTTCCCGTCCACCGCAACTTCATCCTTTTCATATGCTTTTCTCTTTTCATATTGTTTTTCTAATTGTCATACCTTTCCCAATCCCACTCCCAAAATGAATTAAAATGACTCCCCTTTAAGGCTCTCATCAATATCTTTAATTTAGACCTTTTTTTACAAAAACCTTCTAGCTCCACTTCTGGTCCACGTGTTGATCAATATTTAAAAAACTTGGTCTTATATGGGAAAAATACTAAAACATCTTAAATCACTTGTCACCACCTTTCATTTAATACTTATACCACTCTGATACCATCGAGGGCCCCTCCTGGTTGACATTTTGATTAATATCTCGAAAACGGGGTGTCATATTGTACTGAAAACTACACAGTTTTAAAACACTTATCAATACCTTTCATTTGATGCCCATATTGAACGAACACTTAAAAAGGTTACCCTGATCCACATTTGAGCGATATCTCCAAAACCTTTTCAAATGCCTTTATTTTTTTTTTTGTATCGTATAACCATCTCGAGGTGATACAAAATCTCGCTTCCAAATTTAATTTTTTTATGTCCAGCCGTTATCAAAATAACTGCTAGCATAAATGAAGCAAAGTCCAAAAGAAGCCTGTGGCCTTACCCTTTCGTTTGATATTAATTTTGTGCTAATTTTCCAAAGTTTACCCGAAACCACATTTTGACCGATAACTCTTTTATCGATAAGTATATCGAAATGAACCAAAGTCCAACTAAAAGCTGTGGCTTTCCCCTTTCGTTTGATACCAATTTTGTGCGAATATTCCAAAATTTACATAAAACAACATTTTGACCCATAACTATGTTATCGATAAATATATCGAAATTTCATGATGCCTGTTGCAGACTTTATACTCCTTTTTTTTGCGATATCTGAACCGGTTCTTGGAGTTATCGCCCAATATGTGGACCATGTCTGTCTGTATGTTTGTGGTCGTAACACTCTAAAAGTACTGAATGGAATTGAATCGTTAGATTGCTAGACGCTCAACTTAAAGGTTAAGATATTATTTTTTGCGATATCTCAACGGGTTTTTGGGGTTATCGCCCAATATGTGGACCAAAGGGGTGACCAAAAATGTCTTAGTACAATATGGGTGTCAAACGAAAGGTGTCAATGAGTGCTATAATATGCGATGTGATTCATTGAAATATCTGAAATGGTTTGGGAGATATCTTAAAATTTCGATAGCTCGACCAGTTTCGGAGGTATCGACGAATATTTCCACAAAAATGTGTTAGTACATTATGGGTATCAAACAAAAGGTGTTTATGAATGCTGTCATGGCATACGAAAATGGCTGAGTTTTGTACTATAGCACACACATACACAGTAACACGCATAGAATTTAGTAAAATTTAAGAGGCTGTAATTATTAATAGTTAAGATATTCGCACATGGCATACCATTTTGGAAGCTCCAAAGCTTCAACTTTAAGAGTATGTAAAAATATATTCAAAAAAGTTTCCAAAATTGAAAGAAAATTCACTTTGAAAAAAATACCATTTTTCCCCATACAAAATGTATGGGAAAGGGCGAAAAAAATAGCCACCCCTAAGGGTTAAGTTAGAGCGCTAATTTTTTGCAAGGCTTATTTTCTCGTCAATACCTAAAGTTTCAGGGGGTAAGACCGAAAAAATAACCAAATTTTTTTTATTTGAATCACCCTAATATATATATTAGTAAGATAATAACAAATATTTCAAGAAACTGATGGTGACTAGCGCTGTTGAGCCATTTCAAATAAAAAATTATTGAAAAAAAAAATAAAAAATTAGTCATCATTTATGTATAAAATTTTTAGTGATGAGAGACCGGTTGTTTTTTTATTTAAAAAAAATCTAGGTGAAGAATGACAAGTTATTTTCATTCAATCGTTATTTTTATTTATGAAATTCTTGAATAATGATAAAATAATCTCGAAGTGATCACCAAACAGTTCCGGAATGATCCGGAAGTGATCCCGAAACATTCCCGAAATGATCCCGAAAATGGTCCCGAAGTGATCAGAAAACACTCTCGAAAAGATCCTAAAACAGACCCGAATAGTCCCAAAAGTGATCCCAAAACAGTCCCGAAAAAATCCCCAAACAGTCCCGAAATGGTCTCGAAAATGGTCCGGAAGTGATACTGAAACAGTCCCGAAATGATGCCGTAAGTGTCCCAAAATGATCTCGGAAATTGCCCCGACGAGATCCCGAAATAGTCCTGAATTGATCCCGAAAAAGGTTCGAAGTGATCCCGAAATGATCCTGAAACAGTCGCTAAAATTGTACGGAAGTGATCCCGAAGCAATCCCGAAAAGATCCAGAAACGATCAAGAAACCATCCCGAAAACATCCCGAAAATCGTAAATTGCTGAAATTTTACTCTCAAATGAGGCCCCCTAACGTGCTTATAATTATTTATAAATATAGCTTTTTGCATCACTCATACGCCCTGTATCCTGTAACTCTTTCGCGATACGTATTTTATACACGCCTAAATACATCAAGTTATTTCGGTATCACAGCGGAAAGCTTTTACTGTAAATTTGCTTTGTAACTAGTTGTTGTTTTATAAGAGAGCTTTAGCGAGATGGAAACAACAGGTGGAGGATGACTTGAACTCCCTTGGGGTTTCCAATTGGCGTCCGTTATCGCTAAAGAGGAATGACTGGCGTGCTTTGATATGCAACGGCCAAAATCGCTTAGGCGGTTAAGCGCCAATAAATGATGATGATGATTTAGCGACATAACTTTTTCTTGCAAAAGCTTTTTTCTGTAATTTCGACTGTTAGCGCGTATAAAATGAACTTTTGATATTAAATACATTACCGACGTAATTTTAAATATACTTATATGTAAGTGGTTAAAGGCTTATCGTCAAACAGTATCAGCATTTCAGATAAGTATGTTTCTCAATATAAATTCAATACGATTTTATCTGAGATATGACAGCTAAGTATATGAAGTCGTTTTATGGTGGCCTGTGCTGAGCAAGGCAACAAACCTGAATCTGGAAGGCTACCGGGCAGCAGCAGCATCGGCTCTGCGTCTAAAGCGAGAAACAGAATCAGTCCGCCAATACGTCAGTTGCGTGACGTACGTCAATTTAGAGCAAATTCTACTTTGACGTATCCGTCGTATCTGGCGTTATGCATACAAACACCCGCAGTCTACTTTGCTGTCAGTTATTTCGACGTACTGACGGATTGATTCTGCTGAACGCTTAAGGGAAAAGTCCGGTTGGGGCGCAAGTTCTCCTCGTTCTTACAGTTTTCTCCCTCTGAGCACAGATCGTTTGTGCGACCGCAATAGTCGGTGATAGCTGCTTCAAAATAAACAATCCCAGCAGGGAAGACTGTAAGAGGACGGATCCCGCTACTAATGATGGCATTTCCATTTACACCGATGGCTAGAAGTTAGACGGCAGTTTTGGAGAAGGAGGTTTATTCAAGGGATTTAGACCTTGAGCTCTACTTCGACTACCTGGTCATTGGAGCGTCTTCCGGGCTGAAGTTTCGGCAATCTTAGACGCCGAGGCTTGGATAAGTAAACGCGTTTACCGGCGAGGATATCTATATTTTTATCGACAGCCAAGCGGCCATCAAAGGTCTTGTTCAACTCTGAACTAATACTGAGCTGAACTATTCAAGAGATGGCCCAACAAAACCGCGTGAACCTCACATGGGTCGCGGGACACTGCAGGGCAAACTAACTTGCCAGGCAGGGCATGACCAAGAAGGGTCTTCGGGATAAAGAGCGCTTCTCCATATTAAAAGCGGTACTAACCGGGCACTGCCTTAGGTGTGCCCTACCGACGATGCTGTATGAGTTGCAAAGATGATGAGGAGGAGGAAACGGTGGAGCTCCTCGTCGTACTTTTTGGAAGTTCCCTTCCTGGATAGCCTATGCCAGATCGCGGAGCTGGATATAAAGGACTCGACGGCCTTCATCAAGTGGTTCGAAGAGGAGTTAAGGTGTCAGTTTAGGAGTGTCAGTCCTGGGATTCTGCTAAGTGGAGAGTCCCAACAACTCAGGGATTTTCCATATGACGGCCCTTTCAAAACTGGCCGAAGTGTGCCTCTGCGGCAGCCACTTGAACCTAATCTAACGTTCCAGATCTTAAAAAAAAATTAAGGGATCACTCATGATTAAGCCTGTAGAATCCATATCAACCACTTTTAGAATTTTTGTATGTCTATATGAATGCTTTTGTCAGTATCACTCGAAAACTGTTGTATGGGATTTTACAGTTAAGATGTCCCTTATTCCGATAACAATATGGGTATCAAACGAAAGGTACAAAAGAGTGTTGTCATAAGCAATGTAACTAATTAATATACTAGTACTAGTACAAGGATATTATAATTCTGTCCACATAACGGTACTACGTAACGGCATGTCCGTCCATCAGTCCGTGTATACGATAACTTGAGTAAAAATTTAAATATTTGCATGAAATTTTGTTTACAGGTTACTTTCTGGCCAAGGTAGGTTGCTATTGAAAATGGACGAAATCGGATGGTAACACTTTTTCGATATCGAAAAGAAGGCATGTCACCGCCCACTTTCACGGGACAGTACCTGGGTGCTCGGTGCTATCAATATAGCGCTAACTTTATTTACCCAAAATGAACCTAAAATAATTCCAAAATAATCCCAAAACGACCCTTAAATATTGCCAAAATGATCGGAAAATGACCCCAAATATATCCAAAAATTATCCCAAAATGACCCCAAAATAGTCCCAAAACGACCGCAAAAAGACGCTCAAATGATCCCATAATTGTCGCAAATTAGTCCAAAATTGAACCCAAAATGATCTCAAAATAGCTCCAAAAATAATCCTAAAATAATCCAAATATGATCCCAAAAATATACAATACTAATACAATACGGTAAAATGGTAACCCTGGGCGGTAACCCTACTTGAAAATATTTTAGTTGGTATATCGGCGAAAATACCTATCATTTGATACCCATATTGGCATTACTTGCTACAAAATTAAAAAAAAAATTGAGATAGGTGGCAGCCCTCAAGTGGATAGTCTTAGAATCAATCCAACTATCTATATTCAAAATTTTATCCAAATCGGTCAAGCGGTTCCCGAGATAGTCCAGATATACAAATATGCAAGTTTAGCCCCTAAGCTCGTTTAAAGTGATAAGATAACTTTTAAACTGATTACGGTAGAACGATCAAATAGGGAGTATACCTGATGGCATTGGACGAAAGCGCTCCCCAACCACGCCCACTTCCGAAATGGGAAATTTCGAAAATCATATGAAAACTACCGCTGGGTATTTAATGTTCGATTTACCCGAACTTAGACTTCCTTGCTTGTTTTAGCGGTTTTCGGTTGGGTTCATACATTAAAAAAAAAATGGTTCTGTTCGTGGTTTGGTTCTAAGACTGGTTCGGTACAGAACCGGTTTGCATCCCTGGTACTTAACGAGTGTTGTCATTAGCAATGTAATTAATTAATGTATCTCATCTAGTTTTGGAGATATCCTCTAAAATGTGGCGAAAAACAGAAGGGTGGGAGGTTCGCGTAGGTCTACTTTTGGGCGGGATAACATCTGTCGAGTATGTAGCAGACTACAATAAATGGTAAAAAAAGTTCGTTTCTATCAAAAAATCTTAAATTGCTACAAATTTAAAAAAAAAACGCTACAGTTTTTGTCTATTTTCTAAATAAATTTTGGTCCCAAGCAAAAATATATTAGCTTGGCAACAATGTTAGCTGCTGTCATTATTAGAGAAAAGTGCAATGTGCAAAAATGCGCTCACATTACGATACCAAACGAATTGCATTTTCAGTCGGTCGTCAGCAGTTTCCCGAGACAGTGTGGTGTGCTAAGCAATTAAAAAAAAAAACAGAGTGAACAATTTTTTTTTTTGTTTGCCCGATTTGTGGTGCATTCATATCTAGTATACTTATGCAAATCCAAATGCAAAAGATGTGCAAATAATTTAAAAGAAAATAAAAGTGAAACCAAATATAAAAAAAAATATGTGAAAAAGGCCAAAAACTAGTAAAAATAACAAAACAAAAAAAGCAATTTTTTGTTTGATTTAAAAGTCACAGTACAAAAGTTTTAATATTTTTTGCATTGACACTCAACGTCAACCACTTGCCGCCGCCACTTGTTGCATGATCGCATACAATTAGCTAAATAAATTGTTTTATCTAACAAACTCGTTATACCGCTTGAAATTCCGTCGCCCGCCGATTTTTCCGTAAACTTAATAAGTAAACATTAACAAATACTTGGAAATATTTTTCAAGTCGTATAACAACTTTTGTATGTATGTGCACATACATACATATATTCGCGTGTGCAATTTTCTCTAAACTAAAAGTGAATTTTCCCTAGTTACCTCTCTCTTGCCGACAAACAAAAACACACACCTACATATACTAGCAAAGACCTTGCTCAACGTGTCGTCGTCGTCGTCTATTCAATCACATATCTGTATTTATTCAATTTGTTCTTCCTTCGGCTAAGTTATTGACCTCCCCGAATTGCAAATTGCAAATTTTGCTAAAATTCACCCAACAACTTTTGTACTCGCTCTCTCCATATTAAACGCCTCCAAAGTCTTTGAAATTTTATGTTTTTGAGTGCACAAACTTTTCATAATTTTTTTTTCTTGTTGTGTTTTTCGTGTTTTTGTTTTTGCTGCAGTACTGGTTTGGTGATACTTGAAAGTGTTGAGTGTTTGAAATGGAACGCGATGATTATGCCTTGAATCTCATTGAGAAAAATAACCGGTAAGTTGAGGTCAAGTGGGTAGGCGGTGTTGTGAACCGTTGCAAGTAGGAAATGTGTTCGTTCAATGCAAAGGTGAGCGCTTTCTTTTAATTGCGCATTAAAATTGGTTATTATTTCACTCCTTTTTGGCTTACAAGCATTTTATTCAATGCGGTCTAAAAACTTGATGTGACTGGGTGTGTGTGTGTGTGTGTGTGTGTGTGCGAGTAAGTACGTTGTAATTGAATACAATAAAAGGGTTAAACTTGCTAGTAGCCTTCTCTTATGGGCTTATAAAAACAATTCATATTGCAAAGAATGAAACACAATTAAAACAGGTGCAAGCTGCACCTATTTTGAAAGAAAAGAAAAGAGCAAAATAAATTAAAATAAAATTAAAAAATTAATAAATTAAGTAAAATACAATAACAGAAAAGGAAATACAGTAAAATAAAATATAATAAAAAAATTAAATCTTATTAAATTAAATTAAATTTAATTATAAACAAAAAAAATTTAAAAAAAAAATAAAAAATAAAAAAATTAAAAAAAAAAAATAAAACTTAATTAAATAAAATAAAATTAAACTAAATTAAATCAAAATAAATTAAATTAAACCAAATTAAAAAAAAAATACAAAAAAATAAAAAATTAAAATTAATTAAATTAAATTAAAAAAAAATAAAATTAAACAAAATAAAATATAATAACATAAAAAAAAATAGAAAAATCAAATAAAATAAAAAAATAAAATTTAATTTAATAAAACTAAACTAACTTAAAATAAAATAAATTAAATTAAATTAAATTAAAGTAAAAAGAAATAAAATAAAATGAAATAAAACAAAATTAAATAAAATAAAATAAAATAAAATAAATTAAAATAAAATAAAATAAAATAAAATAAAATAAAATAAAATAAAATAAAATAAAATAAAATAAAATAAAATAAAATAAAATAAAATAAAATAAAATAAAATAAAATAAAATAAAATAAAATAAAATAAAATAAAATAAAATAAAATAAAATAAAATAAAAAAAATAAAATAAAATAAAATAAAAAATAAAATAAAATAAAATAAAATAAAATAAAATAAAACAAAATTAAAATAAATGAAAAACAAAATAAAATAAAATAAAATAAAATAAAATTAAAAAAAATAATATAAAATAAAATAAAATAAAATAAAATAAAATAAAATAAAATAAAATAAAATAAAATAAAATAAAATAAAATAAAATAAAATAAAATAAAATAAAATAAAATAAAATAAAATAAAATAAAACAAAATTAAAATAAATGAAAAAAAATAAAATAAAATAAAATAAAATAAAATAAAATAAAAAATAAAAAGCTTTATAAGTTTGCATTGAAATAAAATAAAATGTTCTATATGGAAGTGTAAATATATGCATAAATGGACACTGAGAAGGGTTTACCTTCAAGCTGGGTAGTGGCTCAAGGTGTTAGACCTCTAGCATGCAGGTCACTACTGTGTTGTGTCGGCTTGTCTGGTTCCTGTAGCGCGTGAGTAAATTTTTCTCAAAAAACACATTTTCATACAATCCCGAAAATTGCTTCACATTACCGTCGGTATTTACAGCAATAGACTACAAGTCAAAAGCATTTTATTTCATTTTACTTTATTTTATTTTATTTTTTTTATTTCGTTTTCTTTATTTTATTTTATTTTATTTTAGTTTATTTTATTTTATTTTATTTTTTTTTATTTTATTTTACTTTATTTTATTTTATTTTATTTTATTTTATTTCATTTTTTTTTTCATTTTTTTATATTTTTTTTTAATATCATTTTTTTTTTTTGTTATGTTGATTTATTTTTAATATATTTTTAAAATTTGTTTATTCCATTATTTTATTTATTTTATTCTGAAACTAATTAAAATTTATTTTATTTTATTTTATTTTATTTTTATTTTTTTTATTTTTTTATAATTTTTTTTTTGTTATTTGATTTATTTTATTTTAATTTTTAATTTTTTTTTTTATTTGTTTATTTTACTTCATTTTATTAAATTTCGTATTATTTTATTTTATTTTCCTTCGCTTTAATTGATTTTATTCGAGTTTTGTTGCAGCTCGGGAGATTTTCCATTGCTTTTCTGCGTTCTATTATTTTTCAGCCTAAAAATTTTCTTCCATATTTTAAGTACCATTATTTATCCTTTCATTTCACAAAGTTCAAGCGCAGCTGTTGTCAACTTAAAACCACCTCATCCCATCTTGAATATACAGCTTTATGTAAATCAATTGTAGCATGCTAAATTTATTTTAACTGTAAACAATTTCAAGTGCTTAAAAATATGTTCCTGTCAGTCAAAGTGGTAGCTTAAATAAATTCCAAAGCGCATTAAGAAAAATGTAAAACAACAGCCATGTACTTAGCATTAAATTAAACTTAAAAGTGTTTTTGTTGGTTACCGGTTCAACTTGACTCACTCATATCCTTACAGAACTGATAATGTTGTTGCTTTAAAATAAATAAGAATTTATAGTTTTTATCTTAAATGTTTTGTCAATAATACTAGGTACCTCTATAAATTTTTAAATGAGGTGGAATGAAAAAATACGGCTTTTCTTTTAACGGTCACAATTCACATCGAAAATTGTTTGGAACACTTTGTCTTTAAAGTTTTTTAAAGTAGAATCCCCCTTACAGTTTATCCGAATGTTGTAGTTGAACATTTTACTCATTTCTGCTCGCTAATTAAATAAATTTAAAACCTGTTTGATGTTCCTTTTGTTCTTGAGTTATCTGTGAGTAAGCGTGTAAATAATTTCATCTGCGACAGTAATTTTAAGATCACTCGCCGTTCAAATTAACTATAATTATATGAGTAATCATTCAAGTTGTTCGAACAACAAATACACCGCTATTGCAATTATAAATAGTCCCTATTTTATGTGTAAACATCTTAGCGCTGGGGGTCTCTCCAGCAAAAGTTACACGGCTGTGTATGTTTTGCTTGTAAAGTGTAACTTTTCCTTGCTCGACTGGTGAGCACTTGCTCAGACATCGATAAATGCTCACGACAATGATAAAGTTTTCGAAGCTTTAGTAATACTTTTTTCGATACAAGTTTTGAGAACGGATTCCGCAAACTATCGTATAAGTATTATCTTTCTCTCAGTTTGTGACAGCAGAGCAAATATTCCCAACACTCGTTTGCGAACAGTTTGCGACACTTTGTATTTGTTGAAACGAGTTGCAAACGAATACATTTTCGATGCAATATGGTATCGAGAGAGTATCTAAAACAGGAGGAGGAAGTTCCAACTTGATCCAAATTCAAAATTGACACATCTTTTTAGTTAAAATCATTGGGGCATAGTCATAGTCAATACATATAAAGTAGTTACTAAAGTTAGCATCGACTTTTTGGAAAAATTTCGAACAGGTTATATGTCAAAAAAACCGACGCTAACTTTAGTACCTACTTTATCGTGCATATGAATATGCCCCATTTGCTTTATTTGTTTTCTATTATTAACCCTGCAATCACAGCAACTTTTACGGAAAAATTAGGGGAAAGCAAAGGAAAGGTAAGAAAAAGAATGGAGAAGATGGGAAAGGAAAGAAAAGTGGGGGAAAGAAAATGGAAGTGAAGGAAATGAAAGGAAGGGAAAGTAAAGGAAAGAACCTGAGGCATTTACGGCACTTACATGAGCCATACATGAATCTTCTTCTATCACTTCTTTATGACTCATATGAGTCATACATAAATTTTCTAACAGTTCTTTATGACTCGTCTATGAGTCATTTATGACGTGCTTATGAGTCATATATGACTTGTCTATAAGTTATTTATGACGCGCTCATGAGTCGTTTATAACTTGTCTGTGAGTCTTTTAAGATTTTTCGGTGAGTGATTTTTGACTCGGCTGTCAGTCAAGTGCAACCACTTGGCGAAGGCAACTTATAGTTTATTTATTTTATTTTATTTTATTTTATTTTATTTTATTTTATTTTATTTTATTTTATTTTATTTTATTTTATTTTATTTTATTTTATTTTATTTTATTTTATTTTATTTTATTTTATTTTATTTTATTTTATTTTATTTTATTTTATTTTATTTTATTTTATTTTATTTTATTTTATTTTATTTTATTTTATTTTATTTTATTTTATTTTATTTTATTTTATTTTATTTTATTTTATTTTATTTTATTTTATTTTAATTTATTTTATTTTATTTTATTTTATTTTATTTTATTTTATTTTATTTTATTTTATTTTATTTTATTTTATTTGAATTTATTTTTATTTATTTTATTTTATTTCATTTTATTTCATTTTATTTTTTTAAATTTTTTTTTATTGTATTTATTTATTTTATTTTATTTTTATTGTATTATGTGACATCTCCTGTAAGGACAATAATGGCGACCTGGTAACCGACGTCCAGAGTGTACTTAAATTATGGAGGGAGCACTTCTCCTCACTGCTAAACTGCGAGGGAGACGTTGAACCCGATACCCCAATCCCTGACGATGGAAAGGTCGTCCCACCACCTGACTATGAAGAAGTGAGGATAGCTATATCCCGGCTCAAAAACAACAAAGCGCCTGGAAAAGACGGACTACCCGCCGAGCTGTTCAAACACGGAGGCGAAGAGCTGGTAAAAAGCATGCATCAGCTCTTATGCAGAATATGGTCAGACGAGTGCATGCCTCCAGATTGGAATTTAAGTGTGCTCTGCCCAATCCACAAGAAAGGCGATCCCGCTAACCCCACCAACTACCGCGGAATCAGTCTTCTTAATATCGCATATAAGGTTCTTTCTAGCGTGTTGTGTGAAAGGCTGAAGCCCATCGTGGACAAACTGATTGGACCTTATCAGTGTGGCTTTAGACCTGGTAAGTCTACCATCGACCAGATTTTCACGATACGCCAAATCCTGGAGAAGACCCATGATAAAAGGATCGATACACACCACCTCTTTGTCGATTTTAAAGCCGCTTTTGACAGCGCAAAAAGGAGTTGCCTGTATACCGCCATGTCTGAGTTTGACTTCCCTGCAAAGCTTATACGGCTTTGCCAAATGACGCTGAGCAATACCAACAGCCTCGTCAGAATCGGGAAGGACCTCTCTGAGCCATTAGAAACCAAACGAGGCTTCAGACAGGGCGACTCCCTTTCGTGCGATTTCTTCAACCTGATCCTGGAGAAGATAATTCGAGCAGCAGAGGTAAACCGCAATGGCACAATCTTCTACCAGAGCGTACAATTGCTGGCGTATGCCGATGATATTGATATCATTGGCCTTAACAACCGCGCCGTAAGTGCTGCCTTCTCTGGGCTGGATAAAGAAGCGAAAAAAGTGGGTCTTGCGGTGAACGAGGACAAGACGAAGTACCTACTGTCATGAAAGAAAGAATCGGCGCACCTGCGCCTTGGCAGCCAAGTCACCGTTGATGGCTACAAGTTTGAAACGGTGAGAGATCTCGTCTATTTGGGAACCAGCATTAACACCGAAAATAATATCAGTCTAGAAATCCAACGGAGAATCACTCTTGCCAACAAGTGCTACTTTGGACTGAGTAGGCAATTGAGAAGTAAAGTCCTCTCTCGAAGAACAAAGATCATGCTCTATAAGTCTCTCATCATACCAGTCCTGATGTACGGCTCGGAATCATGGACAGTATCCAGAGAAGATGAGATGGCCCTTGGAGTATTTGAGAGAAAAGTTCTCCGGAAGATTTATGGTCCTTCCCGTGATGCCAACGGCGAGTATCGAAGGAAATTCAACGATGAGCTGTACGAGCTTTACGCAGACCTGACCATAGTTCAGCGGATTAAAGCCCAAAGGCTCCGCTGGCTGGGTCATGTTATGCGAATGGAAAAAGAAGCTCCAGCACAGAACGTTTTACTATCGACACCCGAATTCGGCAGCAGAGGAAGGGGAGGCCTCGACTGAGGTGGAAGATGACTTGTACTCCCTTGGGGTTTCCAATTGGCGTCAGTTATCGCTAAAAAGGAATGACTGGCGTGCTTTGATTCGAAACGGCCAAAATCGCCTAGGCGGTTAAGCGTCATCATGACGCAAGCCAAGATTAGATTAGATTAGATGTGACATCTCTGCGCAATGATAGTTCCTTCTTGTAAATCATCATTGTTTTGGTTTTGAAACCAATCTATCAGCTCATAAGACCTACTCGTATTATCTTAGTTAAAATCAAATATTTACTATTAAAGTCACAGCTCAGCTTTATATCCTTCTACATATATTTCACAAAATATAATAAATACAAAAGAATATACAATTTTTCACGCACGTAAATGGTTTTTCGAAGAACTACTTTGTGGTTAATGGAAATATTGTGTAAATGTATAGGTAATAAAGTGCATCTATGTGGCACGAGTACGTGTCTGGGCTAGCACCAATTTTTTTTCCATTGTCAATCTTCGCTTAGCCAGAACGACAATTACATACATACCTTCATATACATGTACTAAAATACAAAAACAGTTGCAGTTTCCTGCTTATATTAAAAAAAAAAAAACAAATAAGCAAAAATACAAAGTATATTGCATTTGCATACATTCGCATTTCACAATACTTTATAATACCACAGACATATTGATTCTTCCGCAAAATATATTTCGCATAAAGTTTGGTTTCAATTCCTTAGAAGTTATATATCTTCGGTATTTATGTAAAATAACGTAAGGGACAAATGCAAAACCACGTAAGTGATGTCTCCCAAATTTTACAGCAGAGACTAAAAAAATTTTAATTTTAGCTAGAACCGTTATATAGTGAAACGAATTCCAACAAAGCCAGATGTTTAAAATATATCGTCGCTCCCAACGAAGACTAACACGGTTCAGTTTTCTGCGTAGAGACTAACACACTTCGTTCTCTGCGTCGAAGACTAACACAGTTCAGTTCTATGCGAAATATGTTAGTTTTCGACGCAGAGAACGAAGTGTGTTAGTCTTCGACGCAGAGAACGAAGTGTGTTAGTCTTCGACGCAGAGAACGAAGTGTGTTAGTCTTCGACGCAGAGAACGAAGTGTGTTAGTCTTCGACGCAGAAAACTGAAGCTTGTTAGTTTTCCACGCAGAGAACGAAGTGTGTTAGTCTTCGAAGCAGAGAGCGAACCGTGTTAGTCTTCGACGCTAACTGAACCGTATTAGTCTTCGTTGGGAGCGACGATATATTCTCCTCCAACAAAAAGTTTTGTTGAGAAGAGCACAAGAATAGTTATACATATGCCGATTTACTGCATTTCGAATGCAGGTTAAACCTCACATACCATCTGACACATTCTTGCTTTTGCAGTAAAATTGTGTGACACTCCCTAAGAGCGGCTAAGCATTTCTGTAGTTATTTGACATTCCTTTGCACAAAGTCCTAATTTCTTGTTACTTGAGAATGAAGCCGGATACCCAGATACCGTGGTAAGTAAATCTCAATTTTGACCGAAGTATCCTTGACTTGGTGGTTTAGCATTTGTCCGTTATGTGATTTTGCATAATCACCGACGATATGCAAATTTTATACTTTAACTTACTATGCAAAAAATGCTGATGGAAGTGCTGAGTAATGTTAATATTGCAAAAGTTGCAAAGTTGCATAAAGAAGCAACCCACATGACAGAATTAGTTTACATAATAATCCTATATACATACATAAGATGAGTTTTCTTTCAAACATTTGAAAATTTTGAAAAAAAAAATTAACTGAAGTTGTCACCTTCGGCAACGTTGGTAACCAGGGACGCAAACTAGTTTTGAACCGAACAGATTTTTGAACCGTATCATAGCTGTTTTTCAGACTTTAAACCCAACCATGAACCGAGTCATTTTTTATATGTATCAATCGAACCGCAAACCGCTAGAAAAAGGGGTTCGGTTCGGCTAAAATTAGAATTAAAGAGTTTCAAGTTTCATGCCTAAAACTCTCCCTGGTATTTTATGTATTGTCCAAAGAAGATAAAGGAAGGTAGAAGCATACGCAAGAAAAACATTTTTTTTTCATTTTTGCACTGTTGTCAAAGCTGAAACTTTTATTATTCAAGGTTTGACAGTGGGAAAATGAAAAGATAATGTTTTATCCATGAAAAGATGCATGAAAAGTAATGTATGAAAAATCGGCTTACATCCAGAATAGCACCAACTCCTAAATAAAAAATTAAGTATGGAGGTCGATAGATATTATTGTAGTGTACATAACTGTATGTTTGCTTTTAGGGGAAAACAACAACAGCAAAAGTTATTGAAGGTCAAAGTTCATATAAAGCTTTTTAAAATCAAAATTTCTCGTAAACTAGTAAACCGATTTTCAAAATTTCACCCAAGAAAGGTAGTTGAATTATCTTTTATTACAGATAAGAATATGTTATAAAAAATGACACCTATGTCGCGACTACGCGATCCGCGAATAACCCTTAGCCGTACCAACATCGGCTTGGGATCCCCAGTAAAATTTTACTGACGAGAAAAATACACCGATTTTTAGTCAGTACGTTTCCCTACTGTTGCGCTATTGTTTCTCGCTATTATTAAGGGTTTTGTTGGTAAAAGTGGCAATGTTTTTGCGTCTACTCAGCAAAGACCGAGGCTTACTAGACAGGTTAACGAAATCTCGATTTTTGAATTTTTGGTATATACTTTGGTTCATTATATTTGGGTTCCTTACTTTTTGAAGAGTTTTGGTTTTAAAAATGCTTTATAAAAGCTTTCAAACTTAATAACCCCTGTTTTGTGTTATATCCTCCAACAAAGAAACACGACGCTATGCTCACTACGATACATACCCATACGCATCATGGGCGAAATGTCCTCGAAAATTTCGACATTTGAAGAAAAAGCTGAAACAACGAGGACTTTTCAAAGAGTATTCTCCTAAAAACTGAGGACAATTAGAGAAAAAAGTGAAAAAGAGTATCAATGAAATATTTTATAAAAAAAATTAAAGAAAATAAAAAACGTAGCCAATGTCCTCGAAAAATTCTGAGTTTTTTGAGAAAAAATTAATCTTTCAGGGAATATCCATTCCATACTAGTATACAAATTCATTCGTTTCGTTTGCTTATTTTTTCTCTTATAATTCATAGATGCTTTTTCGTGATAGGGTAAATACAAATAGTCCCTGCTTTCTTAAGAATAAACATGAAAATAAAGGCAAATGATAAAATAAAGGGTAGGTCAGGAAAATTCTGGTTGAAATCATACTAGTCCAGGTTTAATGCCTTTTGGACTAGTATGGGACTAGTTTATTTTATACTAGTCCTTTTTGGACCAGTATGGGACTGGTATTTTACAACTAGTATAATTCGAGTATAGCATGACTAGTAGATACCTGTTATGTTCTGGTCGAAATCTGACAATTTACATTTCGTAGGACATCAACACGTAAAAAATACCAGTTGCTTATATGGAAAAAGACAGAACACTGACTAGTTGAGCCCGGTCAATCAACTAGTTGTAAAGTAGTTTTCAACTAGTTACTATTAGTCATTTTTATTACTTTTACTATTAGTCATTAGGAACTCTATTTTATCACAGCCACATTTTACATACATTCACACTTTTTGTATCTATTCTTTGACTCACTCAAGATGTACACAAACACTTATACTCAAACCCACATAAAGGAATGTGATATGTGGGCTTTTCCAACCAAAACCGGTAGGTTTTTTCCTGTTGGTAGGATGGTAAGACGACTTGAATTTTGGTAGGTTTTTACCTTCGTTTGAGTATCATCAGTCACTTGCTACAATGTCAAATTCGTCCAGACAAAGTCTCATTTTTTGAGCCCCGCCAACCAACTCTTATTTGATACCCATACCGTACGAACATACTCTAAGGTCACACCTGGACCACATTTAGGTCGATATCTCGGAAACGGGCTCCTAAATGTGACTTGAAACCGATTCCTGTTAAAACTCTTATTAACATCTTTTATTTGAAACCCATATCGCAAAAATATCTTCTAGGGTCCCAGCTGGACCACATAGAACCTATTCTGATATCCCCCAAATATACATACGTGCAAAATTAACACCCTGAATTTTATATATTAAATTGAGTATCTACTTACAGGTGTTTGTCTGTTCAGATAAAAATAATAAAAACAAATTAATTTCATAATTTCCATTGTATTTTCTATTTATCGCAATATTTTGCTTAGTTGCAACACAAAACGTAATGCCAATGTAAAAACTAATGGCTGCTATTCATGATAACCCTACCAATTTGCACACAAACACTCATACAGACATGAGTATATAGATATATGTACCTCTACATATCTGAAAACAATTTCAAAACATGCAACCGCCAACCACATTTTGCTAACAAATGTCTAAAACCGACTTAGTAAGTTGACTGTCAATTGACTGTACTCGTTGTGCTCGAATGAATCCGCCCTACATTGTGGCTTTTTTGTACACAGAGAAAAATGAGCTGGGAATGGATAAGAATTGACCGTGATTTTGGTTGAATCAACAGATATTTTGGTAGATATGACCAAATCATTGTCAATTCTTAACCACCACCAGCTCAATTTTCTTTGTGTGTAATAGATGATCGCGGTTGTATGAGGCTTCAACTGTCTATGTGTATAAAAAATGTAACAGATAAAAATTTTCTCGAAGAATACAAAAAAAAAATACAAAGAAAAATGAAATAGGATAAATAATC
>CAXKVI010000003.1:19827277-19862277 GCA_964058755.1 Campiglossa producta
AAATGCTTTTTTTGACCCTAAAACCAGATTTTGGGGGCTAATACAACCTAACCTTACCGAATGAAACTGAATGAAAAAAAAAAAATTCAAGAAGGATTATGGTAACTTAGCAAATATAAAAATACCCGCGCCCCTTTGCGAACCTTTTAGAGGAGCTGGGTACGCCCTTGGCTGGATGTTTTGGTTCATCGACTTGTTGTATTTCCAACTAAAGATTCTTGTTCCTTTCCTGTTAAATTCTTTTGAAGGCTAAAAATATGATAACTGACATAAATAAAACCTTGTGTCTGATGAACTTATTTCTCTGTCCGCAAGCTCAAAATCGCAACATTTGATGGATTGTTTTTTTTTTTTTAATTCAAATGATGATCCCTACTTGGGAATACGAATGTGCTTCTTGTGCTGATAAGCAGCTCTAGGGTGATCAATCAGAGATTATACGCAAACATGTGATGGTAATTTTGTTTTCAAATTTTTTAATATTTCTGTAAGAATATAAAGATTAAGACATATTTATATATACAATGACACAAAAGATTGCTTGCACAGTCAAGAAAAATTATTATTTCTGATAATGAAACCTTTTTCCTAGAGTAATTTCTTACGATCAAGGAAACTTTTGAGCAAAGCAGTAACATTTCTTTTCGAATTTTTAAAGAAGCTAAGCTAATTCAATTTGTTTCTCAAAGTTACACAGTACTTTGTATGTTTATTAAAATGATAATATTGGTGTAGAGCTAATCGAGGTCCTATCGATTTATTTCTCGTGATAAGCTCAACACTCTTTGAATAAAAAAAAAATTGGACTTTGTGACCTAAAGTTGTACAAATATACATTGAACGATTACGAATTTCTAATCACACAAATAAATATAAATATTTGCACACAAGTGTGTCTTGATTTCTGTGAGTATGTATTAGGGATGTCAATTTTTCGGGTTTTGGCCGTCCCGGGATTTTCGGGATATGCTTTTACAAATCCCGGGATCCCGGGATTAGTCCCGGGATTAGGGATTCGTTATTTCTAACAGGTTTGCTTCAAAAAGACTGGAGAAAATGTTTGTGAAACTGTCAATTTTTAAATAAATAACAAATAAAATTAATTAAATTTATTTATCCCTTATATTTTTTATTTACTTTTAATGTATTTCATTTGAATAAAAAAAAATAACACACTTCAATAGAAAGTTTTTTTTTGTAGTTGAACTCCTACATTAATATAAATGTATTAAACAGTTTAATAATGGTAAGTATTAATTAAAAAGTAAAAAAAAATTTGGTACATTCAGCGCGCCTCTTCCCAGCCAGCAAGATACCTTACATTTTACGAACATTGCGTTTTACGAGCTATTCTCGAATCAGCAACAACTAAAAACACAAGCTTTTTTTATTTTGTCAAAAAAAAAACAAGACCCAAGTTCCAAAATTTAGATGCCGCAAAGATATTAACGTTCATAAAATGTTTGTTTGACACAGATGTCCATTCGTCAAAAACTACGCAAAATTTTTCACCTTCTTTTACGAGCTTTTCAATTTCATGTAAAAATCCTACTCTAATATTTTCGTAATAGTTGAGTACAATACTTTGTATAGTGTTTCTGGATTTTGGTAAATCGAAGCCATTACCTCGCATTACATCGCGTAGATCTTGTGATTTGGTGAAAGCTGAAAAAGCAAAACCATCAACAGCCGTAATCCTAGCTAAAACAGCTTCCATACTCCTCTCCGTTTTATTACTAAAAAATTTATGCAACTTTTGCTGTTTACAAGGTACAGGATTGGCTTCTGGAGCTTTTGTTTTACGGCACACAACAATATTATGTTTTTTCAAATGCGTGTGCAGCCCTTTTGTTGAGCCACCTTTCGTTAATAATATTTGACTGCATTTTTTGCACTGAGCTGACTCGTCGTTGTCGCGCGCAACTAAAAAATAGAACCACACGGAAGACTCCTCTTCCGCCTTTGTTTTATGTGCAACAAAACCTGTACGAAATAAATTTCAATTTCATTACAGTGATTCTTTATTTAATGAAAATGAAATACTTCGTATAAAAATGGATGAGTGCGAGGTATTCCACTTCACCGAAGTTATAAATATATCTATATTTACCTGAAGTGGACGGCTTTTCAGTCATATTTAATTATTCTTATTATTCATCAATCAATTATGCGCGCAAAAATAACAATGAAACCAGCTGATTTCTACGTCAACAGTGTTGTAAACGCTAACCCAAATTTCAGTGTGGTTTCTTTGCTATACAAGAGGGATTTTTCTCACATCCCGAAAATCCCGGGATTGCTGGAACACAATCCCGGGATTTTCGGGAGCTTAAAAAGGGTCGGGATCCCGGGATTTCGGGATCCCGGGATCCCGGGATGACATCCCTAGTATGTATGTATGTACGTATTCATGTGAGGTATTATTTCCAAGACACACTAGAGTTTGAAATATATATTTGACTATTTGAGTAGAAAAGCTGCTAGAAAAATATATTGTTGTAAAAAAAAATATATTTTTTAAATCTTTTTTATTTTATTTTATTTTATTTTAGTTAACTTAATTACATTTTTTCACTCAATTTTAGTTTGTTTTATTTTATTTTTTTTTTATTTTTTTTGGTTTATGTTATTTTATTTATTTTTTTTTTTTCATTTTATTTCATTTAATTTTATTTTTATTTTTTTTATTTGTTTTCATTTGATTTAACTTTTATTTTTTTATGTTATTAAAATAAATTTCACTTTATTATTTCACTATATTTATTTTATTTTAATAATTTTCACTTTGTTTCACTTTATTTAATTTTTTTTTTGTTTTTTGTTTTATTTTTTTCTTTTTTTATTTTATATTATATTTTTTTTTGTTTCATCTCATTTTTTTCATTTTTTATTTTTATTTTTTTTATTCATTTTATTTAATTTTTTCTTTTTCATTTTTTATTTTTTTTTTTTTGCTATTTATTACTAATTTTTATTTATTTAATTTTTCTTTATTATGTTTTCTTGTATCTCATTTTATAAATTGTAAAACAATCATTTCACAAAAGTTACTAAAAGCGGTATTGAGCTGGAAAAGTTAGTTAATAACACAGTGCTACAAAATAAAAAAAATTTAATACAATTTTACAGCGACCTAGTAGAGATATTTTATCTGGTCGAGTTATACACGTAACACCCTTCAAAAGATTTGTAACACCCCCAAAATCTGGGTTTTACAAAAAATCATTAAAAATCATATTTTCAACCGATTTTGAAAATCTGATTTGAAAATGGTTCCTTGACATGTTTTTCACGCGAGAAGTTGAATTTTTTATTACTTTTTTTCGGTTTTCCGGTTTCGACGTAATTTTTTTGCCACCAATTGACAACGAATGAACTTAATTCAGCATGCGTCATCGAGAGGCATTCACTACTTAATTGTACCAGTTTTATTTTTTTGGAAAGGACTTCAAGTTTTCAAGATATGCAGCATAATCAAAAATCAAATTTTTTGGTCTCAAGCGCCCTGCAGGGGTACTATGTGTAAGAAGGCTGGTCGATTTGAAAATCACCCAAGTGACAAGGAAAATCGTGCTTCAGGGATTAAAATAAGATACTTTGCCGAAGGAAGCATACCTCTAAAACCAATTCTGATGCCCCGACTTTGTGCTTTTGACTTCGAGCGCCAAAGTTTGCAAAATCCTAAGTTGACCCATTTAAAGTGCCCCAATCGTGTTTAAATGTATGACCGACCCTCACTAACTTTGCAGGGCCGATCCACCCATGCCAGTGGCACACACCCTAAGATCCCATCTGTGGGGGTCCCCATACAAAAATTACAAAAAATGTCACTTTTAGTACTTTACGTGAAAAAATTTGCTAAATGACTAACTTTTTTTCACTTTGGGGTTAATTTTTCTCTTCCGAACTTTAAAAAACACAACCCTTTTACTGAACCCACAAGGTGGGGTTTTTGGGTGTGTGTCATTAACATGGATGGATGAGCTCTTCAAAGTTAGTGGGGGTCGGTCATACATTTGGGCACGATTTGGACACTCTAAGTGGGTCAACATAGGATTTTACACTCTTTGTCGCTCAAGCTCAAAAGGAAAAAGTCGCCACATTAGAATACGTTTCAGAGGTATGCTTCCTTCGGCAAAGTATCTTATTTTGATCCCTAAAATACGATTTTTCTCGTCACTCGGGCGATTTGGAATCGACCCGCCTAACCGTACTCCTGTAGGGCACTTGAGACCAAAATATTAGATTTTGGTTTATGCTGCATATCTCGAAAATTTAAAGTCCTTTCCAAAAAAACTAAATGGGCATAATTAAGTAGTAGTTGCCTCTCGATGATATTTGACCAAATATATAATTCATTGCCAATTAGTGCCAAAAAAATGACAAAATCGAAAAACCGGCTGAAATTTCCAAAAATTTCAACTTCTAGCTAAAAGAAACATATCATACTTTTTCAAATGAATAAAACACTGTATATATTTCGAAAGTGTCAACAATTCTCTACTCAAAATCGTTGATAATATTGAAATTGTTTTTTTAATGAATTTTTTTTTTAAGCCAACTAATCAAAGCCGTGGAATTTCGCCAGCAACATGCAATTGGCTTGTCGTGAAATGTTGCTAGCTATTTTAATTTTTTTATTTTATTAATTTTTTGTTTATTTATCTCTCTTCTGTTATTTTTCTAATTTCAAGGGTCAATGTAAACAAATGTCACTTTTCGCACTGTTTTAAATGACATGAGCAATTAAAAAAGTCGTGAAAAAATGTTGCTAATGCCATATTGCGCAATATTTTCATGTCGTGAACTTAGTACTACTTTGCCGTGAAGTACAAGAGAAATTTAACGGCTATTTCACGACAAGAAATTTTGTATGGATTTTGACAGCTGCTTCACGTGAAACGCGAAGTTAGTACCTAGCTTTACCAAGAAACTGAAAAAACGGTTTGTTTGGGCTTAGGCAGATTTTGAGGGTGTTTCGTATATAACCAGAACAGATGAACAATCTCTATAGGTCGCTTCAAAAGTGTAGAATGGCTGTAACACTGTGTAATTTATTATTGATCTACCGACCAAAAATCTTTCTTAAGTTTATCTAACTAAAAATATTTTATAAATTACAGATCATTACTTTGATTTACCTTGACTTTTACTGCCTGTAAAATAAAACCTTGTATAATAAATTGATTTAGTATGAGCTCAAATTAATACCGTTATTTTAAAAATTATTTAGCGATTAAAAGCTTTGTTTAGCTGTATCAACATTTTTCGCTATTTTGCAATGCTTTATCGCATTGCATTGCATTCTATAAACGTATGTATGTATGTATTGCTATAAATAAACAAGGGAGGAGAAAGAAATTTCTGAGGAGGGCTATCAAAACTGGGGAGTGTGCTTTTTGTTTTCGTGTTGAGTTATCTTACTTGAACCTCACTCAAGCATTAATAACTAGCCGAGTAGAGCCGAGCTTCGGTTTACTACTCTTACTGTAGTCCGCTTCTCTTGAAGGGTCCAGCTCAGCTGAACATCATATTTTCTTACTAGACGTTAACTTTCCAGACTCTGTAAGAAAAGACAATTTTTTTAATGCTTTAAAAATTTTGGTGGGGTCACGCGTCCCTTGCACCCGCCACGGAAAGCGCCAGTGTAAACAAACAAAATGAATCTACAAACATACACAATATTTTCCATTGTGTGAACTTTGTTCATACGGAAATGTCTCGTAGCTGACACAAATAAAAGCGATTACAATAGCAAATGTGCTACTAAACAATAAACAACTAAATACAGGGTGTTCTCAACAAGTCAAGCTTAATTAAGTTTTGACAGACCACAAAAGATGATTGACACATGACACATTTAATGAAAGGGTGGCACACACTTAACATGAAATAACTTGAAAACTTCGAACATACTATGTCGTATATTAGAGAGGCAGGGTGTTTATTAAATTAATCACGGATCAAAAACTATAAAAAGTGCCATTTCTTGCTCAGCTCAAAAACGGCGTTTTAGCTAAAATAAATTTTAAGTACCTGGGTAACTGAGCTTGCTCGGTGCTTTCAATTACGCGCTAACTTTACTTACCCAAAATGATCTCAAAATTACCGAAAAATAGTCCCAAAATAATCCTAAAATGATCCCAAAATGATCCAAAAATTATCCCAAAATGGCTCCAACATGATTTCGAAATGATCCTGAAATGTACCCAAAATGATCCGAAAATGAACCAAAATTATCGCAAAATAATCCCAAAATGACCCTCAAATAATCCCAAAACGACCCCAAAAAGACCTATAAATGTTCCCAAAATTATACAGAATTGAACCCAAAATGACCCAAAAATGATCCCAAAATTACCCTAAAATTATCCCAAAACTACTCTAAAATTATCCCAAAATGATCCAAAAATGATCCCAAAATGATTTCAAAACATCCCCAAAATTATCCCAAAGTGACCCCTACATGACCGCAAAATGATCCTAAAATAATCCAAGTATGATCCCAATATGACCCTGAAATGTACCCAAAATGATCCGAAAATATACAAATAAAATACATTTTACATTAACCCTGGGCGCCAACCCTACTTGAAAATATTTTAGTTGATATATCGGCGAAAATACCTTTCTTTTGATACCCATATTGGCATATCTTACTCCATAATTTAAAAAAATCGTGATAGCAAGCCTGTAAGCCCCCCTAGTGGCAACCCCCAAATGCATAGTCTTAGAATCCATAATACTATCTCTATGCAAAATTTCATTCCAATCGGTCAAGTCGTTCTCGAGATAGCACCGGATATACAAATATACTGTGGTGAGGTGGCAACCCTACATGAAAATATTGCAGTTGGCATGTCGCCGAAAATACCAAGTAGCAACTTCGAAGAGGATAGTCTTACAATCAATCATAATATCTATATGCCAAATTTCATCCAAATCGGCCAAGCGGTTCCCGAGATAGTGCGGGATGTACAAATATACAAGTTTAGCTCGTTCTAAGTTATAAGATTCAATAAAAACAAACGAAAAACTTAAGATAGAGAGGAGAATAGAATAGATTGATGCAAATCCTTATACCAACAAGTACCTAGCACCTTAAATTTATAGAAAAAATATCTATATCCGGCATACCCTGATAACCGGCAGCGGATAAAATCTTGGGGAATTACTGGGTCGCGCTAACCAAAAAAGAGGATAAAAAAGTGGGCAGTTTTGTTTGGCGAGGTTCATATCCTTCACATGTTTAAGGCCCGGTTTATCAGTGCAAGTTTAAACTTCAGTGAGAGATTAAACTTAGTTTAAACGGCCAATTTGTATGAGATATACTCAAGTCAACTTTGTCTGTGGTTGAAACTTGCACTGAAGAACCTGCACTAAGTTGCTAATTCGTGTAGAAAATTATTGAAATATTGAATTATGTCTAATTATCTGTTAGTATTTCGATGCCTACTTTTACCCACAGTTATTTTTGGTATTGCACAACACTAATTTTTGATTTTGTTTTCGCCATGGCTAGCCCTGATTGGGTAGTGGTATCGAACCATCTTTTGAAATTCTTATAATTCAAAAATTTAAATAATTTTCATTTAATATTTCAAGGTTTGTAGGAAGAATAAGAAAAATACAAAAAAAAAGTCATCCCTGAAAGAACTCGCAGCACCCAAAAAGGGAAGAATTTTCAGAACCAGTTCATTACAAATAAATGCAGCCCTGCAGTGTTACCGTATTACGGAAACACACAACACACATGAAGTAAACGTACATAGGTATATATGCACGTTTGTATGTTTCTCGAAAAATGTAGTGATAACAAAAATTGAAAATGAATATGAAAGAAAATCAAATTGAGAGAGAGCAAATAAAGGGGGTAACATAGCCAACACACACATTTAGATACTCACAATACTCACACAGCACGAGAGTTGCCAGCATAGAGAAATATAAATGTCAGCAAATATTCTAGCGATGGGGTGTTGGTCTCTTCTGTACTCGTGTAACTTTGTTTATTTCTCATCTACATACCTACATACCTTGAAAACTAACGAATTGTAGCAACAGGCTACTTATAGTAGCATATAGCACGTTTGGACTCATACGAAAATTTCATGCAAATCAAACACCCCTTTTAGGTTTGCTGAGATACATTTGGTAGTGTATTTTTCATATGCATGTTTGTGAGAGAGAAAGTGAAATTTGTAAGCAACCGTGAGCAATTAAATGAGAAATGCACAGTGGTTAAAAGTGACATACATTAA
Organism: Campiglossa producta; assembly: GCA_964058755.1. NCBI lineage: Eukaryota > Metazoa > Arthropoda > Insecta > Diptera > Tephritidae > Campiglossa > Campiglossa producta. The sequence goes on from CAXKVI010000003.1 coordinate 19,835,539, forward strand.
CATACTAAATTTATCCATTTTTCTTAGAATATGGTTAGGTTTCATCATCATCATCATCATCATCATCATCATCATCATCATCATCATCATCATCATTATACATACTGAATTCGAACAAAAACTTTTTTTTTTGTCGAATGCCAATATTCTTAAATCTTCTTTTATTTCAATACAAAATGATTTCTAAAAGTAATACGTAAACAATTTTTTCAACTTCTGACATTTCATTTGCCGTCAAAGAAGCATCCTTAAAGATTCACAGAACACATTTTTTTTCGTTGAAATATATCAACTTTTTTCCTTAATGCTCCTCAAAATAAAATACAAATACTACCCTTCCTCCCCCCCCCATATGTTTCAAGTCATCCCAGAGGATAGTTTGTTCAGAGATCGATAGTTGAAAAAACAAGTTTTTATACCTTTCATGAACATGAAATGGTATTATATCCTTGGTCCGATGTTTGTAGGTATGAGAATAAGAAGAGATAGACCCACCAATAAGTATACCGTTATGATCAGGACGATGAGCTGATTCGATTTAGCCATGTCTGTGTGTTTGTACGCAAACTAGTCCCTATATTTTAGATATATCTCGATGAAATTTGGTATGGAGGCGTTATTTTATATCAGAATAATCATTCGTCGGAACCAGCAAGATCGGACCAAAACTACTCATGGCTCCCATACAATCGATTGTTCCGATAAACGGATTTTGGGCTATAACTCCTGTAACTTCAAAGCTAAGAACGTGAAATTTTGTAAGTATTGCTATTTTTATATGCGAAATATCGATGTTGAAAATCATTGAGATGGGACAAATATTTCACATAGCCCCCACACAATCGATTGTTCCGATAAACGGATTTTGGGCTATAACTCCTGTAACTTTAAAGCTAAGAACGTGAAATTTTGTAAGTATTGCTATTTTTATATGCGAAATATCGATCTTGAAAATCATTGAGATGGGACAAATATTTCGCATAGCCCCCATACAATCGATTATTCCGATAAACGGATTTTGGGCTATAACTCCTGTAATTATATGGGTAGGTAGGATCGTGAAATTTCGTAACTTTTGCTCTGTTAGAATGTGGAATGTCAGTGTTAAAAATCAATGAGATTGGACCAATAAAATACATCGCCCCTATATAATCGATAGTTCCAATAATTTCGGTATGAGCTAAAGTTAAATTCACACAGGCTGTACTGGGGATCGAACAGTGAAAATCGTGACGATTATTCATGAACGGTATATATCCTTCAGCACAGCCGAAGACATCTTTCCTTACTTGTTTTAATTAAAATTTTGTTTTTTCTAATAACTTACTATACCGCAATTTTTTGCACTATGAAACAGAAACCGTTGCGAAACCCGGTGGTATTTTTTAAAACTTAAATTTTGTTGTACTGTGTTGTAGTTGACTTTTTGACTGCCATATTTTTACTATCGACCCACTGTTCGAGATATGGCGAGAATTTAAATTTAATATGCATTCATGCATATGTATATATTTTTGTGTTCAGATGTATCTTGTCTTCTCTTCTATTACCCCTCATTGCATTTTTAAAATGTTTTTTTTTTTTGTTTCTTTATTTGGTTGCCGTGGTGCTGATAATAACCAATACATTGATATCATCAGCATAAGCTGAGTTTGTAAGCATTTGCGCTGAGTTTCTCTGTATACATTTTTATTTTGTTTAACAATTATATACACAAACACACAGTCGTGACTACATTAGGGTGTGTCATTTTGATTCTTTGGTTTAACTAAAATATATTGTAATTTGTTAAAATTACAATTTTTATTACGTTCTATTTTATTTTACTATTATTTTTGTAAATTTTTTATTTTTATTTTTATAAATTTTTTTATTTTTTTAAATTACTTTTTAATTTTTTTTTATAAACTTCAGTTATTTTTAATTTTATTTTACTTTATTCAATATTTTTTACTTACTTTTTTTTAATTTTATGTTACTATTTTTTTATTCTTTTTAATTTTTTTATTTATTACTTTTTTATTTTTTATTTTTCAATATTTTTTATTTCAGTTTTTTTTTAGTTCAATTTTACATCATTCCTCTTTATATTAATTTTATTCTATTTTATTTTATTTCATTTTTTTTTTTTATTTATTTTTTTATTATTTTTAGTTTTATTTTTTTTTTTATTTTTTTTTGTTTCATTTTATGGTTTTTTATTTCATTTTTTAATTATTTTTTATTTTTTTTTTTAATTAACTTTTTCTTATTTTTATTCGTAAACCGGACCACATAAAAATATCATCGCTTCGATTTGAAAGGTCGCGTATGAATATTGGATGCTTTTTGAATATAAATTAAAAAAAAAAAATTATTGAAAATTTTAGCAAGCATTTTATAACAAAAAAATTTCATCAATTTTTTTTCCAAATTTGTAAGTAAAAATTTAGATATTTGAATGAAATTTTGTATACAGGTTACTTTCTGACCAAGGTAGGTTGCTATTGAAAATGGGCGAAATCGGATGATAACCACGCCCCCTTTTTCGATAACGAAAATTTCGAAAATCAGATGAAATTGTTTGTAGGTGAATCCCTATGATTTTTCCATAAATTTTTTATAGTGGGCGTTACTTTTAAACTGATTACGATAGAACGATGAAATTTGGCACAAAGCATACTAGTTAGTATCGTTGGGAGTATACCTGATGAAATTGGATAAAATCGCACTCCAACCATGCCCACTTTCGATATCGAAAGCTTCAAAAATCATCTAAATTGATATAATTCTGTAACGCAAAATGGCTAAAATGATATAATTTGGTAGATCAACCCCCTAGTCATTCTATTATGATTTTTTGATCAGTTTTTTTATAGTGGGCGTGGCAACGCCCACTTCTAAGGGAGGAATTTTCGAAAATTTGACTGGTCGTAACTTTTAAACTGATTACGGTAGAACGATGAAATTCGTACAAGGTATACTAGCATAATAGGAAGTATACCTGATGTAATTGGACGAATTCGCTACCCAACCACGCCCAATGGAATATTTCGAAATTATATGAAAACTAGCGCTGGTATTTAATGTTATGAACTTGTTCTTCCTTAATTGTTCTTATTTTATTTTTTTAATTTAATTATATTTTTTTTATTTTATTTAAATCTTTTTTCAATTTTATTTTATTTTATTTTATTTTACATTTTTTTATTTTATTTTATTTTATTTTATTTTATCTTATTTTACTTTATTTTATTTTATTTTATTTTTTTTTTTTGTTTTTATATTATTTTATTTTATTATATAATTTTTTTTTTTATTTATTATTTTTATATATTTTTTTAATTGTTTTTTTATTATTTTTTTTTATTTTGGTTTATTTTACTTTATTTTATTTTTTTTACTTGTTTATTTTATTATAATTTATTTAACATAATTTTTTTCTATTTTATTTTCTGTTATTTTTTTTTTAATTTATCTTTTTTATTTCATTTATTTTATTTTATTTTATTTTATTTTATTTTATTTTATTTTATTTTATTTTATTTTTTTTTTTTTTTTTTAATTTAATTTAATTTATTTTATTTTATTTTATTTTAATTTATTTTATTTTATTTTAATTTAATTTAATTTAATTTATTTTATTTTATTTTAATTTATTTTATTTTAATTTATCTATTTAATAATATTTTTTTTAATTCCTTTTATTTCTTTTTTATTACATTTTGAATTTTTTAAAATTTTTTTTAGTTTATTTTCTGCTATTTAATTTTATTTTATTGTTTTTTAATTTTTTTAATTGTATTATATTTTTTGGGTTTCTCATTGTTTTTACTTGGTTTTAATTTTTTTTTTTTTAATTTTTTTTTTTTTTGTTTTTGTTTTAATTTTCGTTTTTTCATTTTATTTATGTTTTTTCTTTTTAATTCTATATTTTTCTTTTTTTATTACATTTTTCATTTTTTAAATTTATATTATTTATATATATTATTTTTTGTATTATATTTTATTTATCTCATTGATTTTATTTTATTATTTATTTTTTTTTTGTTCCAATTTTTTTTTAAATTATTTTATTTTTTTTTATTTCATTTTGTTTATTTAAAAAAAAAAAAATTCATTGCACACCCTAATATACATACATATGCTCAAGCAATTACTTTGTTATTCCATTCTCCTCCCTACAACGCTGAATAACTGCTTGACTGCCTGACTATGTATATTGCCTTTGTCTGCTGCCTTTTGTACCGGGTCCAATTGGCTTTTCGAACTAGTAGCGATCGCACCGCAAAGGTGGAAAGAACATTTTCAGAATACAACTTTTGAGAAGTTGAGCATTAACGGCAAAGTCTCTGAAAAAAATTACTGTCCGTCGTGTCTGTAGAAATTTTGCGTGGCGCAGACAAAGGCGTGTTAGTGATATGAAATTGCCGGCTGAAAAAAATAAATAAATAAATATTGAGATATACTAGTTTTTGTTTTTATATTTATATATATAAAAAAAAACAACAAACAAACGCGCAGTGGGGTCAAATCACGTGAAAACACATATAACAACTAAATTGAGTGTGTTTTGGGTGTGAACTTATAGGAAATGACAAACGCAGTGAAATTTTTTACATGAAAATTACAAAGAATTGAAATTGCTTTTTTATATTTTTTTTTGTTTTTTTTGTTGCTTTTCGTGAAAGCGTGAACGCACATACTCGACGTGTAATTGAACGAATAGTAAAAATTGTGTGTGAAAAAAATACTCACTTCAACTTCAAACGAGGCGTAGTAGAGACGCTTTGTTAACACCACCACCACCACCACTAACAACAACAACAACAAAGTAGAAAAGATTAAAAACTTGCAAAGCAACTTTTACGCATTTAAGAATTTCTGTGTCTATGTGTGTGTGGCTGCGTTAATGTACTAGTTCAATTAGCTTTGGCTTATACATACTTCAAAACTAGAACCTGAAGATTAAACTCCAAACAATTCATGCACAAATTTTTATGACAAAGAATATTTGCTTATTTTTTCTTGCGTTTTTAAGCATACTAAATTTTATTTAATTCTCCACCTGAGACAAGTTCCTCAATACGTCGTCGGCTTTGCATTGAACGAACTCACACTTCCGTGAAAAAAAGTGCTCAAAATGGTTCAACAAGACAGTGTTACTAAAAATCTTCTTCACGATAATAGGCATGGCGGTGTTGTTATTGTACCAGCTGGCGGTAGCGGTCTACCTAGCAGCAGCAGCGGTGTTGGTAATGTTAGTGGTAGCGCTGGTCCAGTTAACATTCTTAAGACACCACTTACGCCAGCACCACCCAAAACTTTGCAACATTTGCCCAAACGTCCGGCAGTGGACTTGGCATTCCACGATCTCACATATCGCGTTAAGGAGGGCAACAAAAGCAGTAAGTACAAATATGCCTTTTTTTATATGTATTTTTTACTCACAATAAGTGCAATACATACAATATTCGAAATAAGCTATTTACACGAGATAAGAGAGTTCACTTGATAAGAGTTGTAAATTAGAGCGTATCGCCAAAAAAAGTTTAAAATGTTCACCCCTGGTTCGAATGTTTACTTGTTGGTGATTTCAAAAATGGAAAAAAAAATGTTTCGGCACCCTGTAAAAACAGCGAAATTCGTTTTTTGCTTATAGCTTTTTTTTTGTCTTTGATTTCAACGAATAATATATTGTTGTAAAGGTTTTAACCCATGTCCCCTACCTGCAACACCAACTTTAGCTTTTATTCGAATTTAATTAAAACCAACACCCTGTATTAAAAAAAATTTTGTTTATTAAAAAAGATTTATCATAAATACATTACATTTATTTCCTCAATATATGCAGGTAAATATTCTTCTTAGTTTTCAGGAAACAATTTTTTTTCCCCAATCTACAGGGTGTTCGTTTTAGTAAAAAATAGAATAAAAGCTGAACTTGGCATGATGGGATAAAAAGTTCTATGGATGAAATATTGCCTTGGTGAATACCTTTCTAAAACTGTATCACTTTTGAAAATCCAACGTAAAATATAGAAATTATAGAAAGAAAAAAAATGTCGCTGTTTTTACAGGGTGACAAAAAAATTAAAAATTTTTTTTTTTGAAAACCTCATAATGTAAGTGTTCAATATATGCGGGTAAATATTCTTTTTTTTCTTAGTTTTCAGGAAACATTTTTTTTTTTTCAAATACAGGGTGTTGGTTTCAGTAAAAAATAGATTAAAAGCTGAACTTGGCATGATGGGCTAAAAGTTTATATGGATGAAATATTGCCTTGGTGAATACCTTTCTAAAAATGTATCACTTTTGAAAATCGAACGTAAAATATAGAAATTATAGAAAGAAAAAAAATGTCGCTGTTTTTACAGGGTGATAAAAAAATTAAAAATTTTTTTTTTGAAAACCTCATAATGTAACTGTTCAATAATGCGGGTAAATATTCTTTTTTTTCTTAGTTTTCAGGAAACATTTTTTTTTTTCAAATACAGGGTGTTGGTTTCAGTAAAGAATAGATTAAAAGCTGAACTTGGCATGATGGGCTAAAAGTTTCTATGGATGAAATATTGCCTTGGTGAATACCTTTCTAAAACTGTATCACTTTTGAAAATCGAACGTAAAATATAGAAATTATAGAAAAAAAAACATGTCGCTGTTTCTACAGGGTGACAAAAAAATTAAAACAATTTTTTTTGAAAACCTATATAGAATTGCAATTCGTCGTCGCTCTGGAACTGAGACCGTTAGCATTATTAGTTCTACTGAAAAAAAATTAAATTAAAAATTGCTTAAAATTATTTTTTTTTCGAAAATATTTATTTTTAGTAAAATATTTTTTTTATTCAAAAAATCCTTTTTTTGATCATAACAAATGACTTTTGTTGCGAATTTTCTTTCCTTATATGTGTTAAAGTCCTCAAGTGGACCACCAAAAAATTCGATTTGAATGAAATTTCGTGAAAGAGATGGTTACTGAGATATACGGGCTTGAATTCACAAATTTTTTTATTTAAATCTATTTTCTTTAAATTAGAAGTCATGTACTGACGTGGCAAGAAGTAGCACGGAAACCGTTTTCTAAAGAATTTGTTTCGTTATAAATTAAACAAATAAAAAATATTGAATTTTATCAATTTAGACATTTTTAATATTTTTATTTTTTGAAAATTTTGTGGACTTTTGATCAGTCCAATAATTTTTATCAAATTATACTTTTGAGTTTTTGCGAAAAAAAAGTTGAAAATTGCTACAAACAATACCAACTACGATGATTGCAATTTCGTTTTTGTTGAAGGATCTTGTCAAACCACTTCGTATTGTTGCTTAGAAATTTTTCATTACCTTTACTGGTGATCGAACCAAGGAGGAATTTCTAAACCGCAGTGTGTAACCAGTACACCTAACACTGCTTGGATCCTTCAACAAGTTCGAATTGCGTCGGGTCATCAACTGCTTCAATGTGCTGTTTTATAATTTTCAGTTTTTAAGGGCCTTCTATTGTGGCCACACCTCGTTAGATACTATCATTATCACACTTCCAGGCCACCTATTAAATTACCCAACAAACATCGATCAACTATTTTTCAAAATCTTTTTATAGTTCTCAAGTTGATGTCCAACAACATTCTCCAATTTTTCTCCAACCTTAGACTTATTTTGATAACTTTTTTGTTCTCAAGTTGATATCAAACATCATTATCCTCATATTGTCCAGCTTCGAGATATTTTACTTCTTAACTTGATATCCCACATCGTTCTCCAAGTATTCTCGAACCTTTGACATATTTTGATAACATAATAGTTCTTAAGTTTATCTACAACAGCATTTTCAATTATACTCCAACCTTTGAGATATTTTGGTAACTTTGGTATCTAACATCAGTCTCCATACTTCATCGTTTGATGATTCTCAACTTTATTCGGTATTGAGAAAAAACCCGTGAGTTTGAAAAGCGCTTTAGTTCTCAACTTGACATCCAACGTAACTCAAGCCTAAATGCTTATTGGGTATGGCTTGAGATTTGTCCAACTCTTTGCTTGAGCATTTTACGCTCCTCGCTCCATCGCGAGCATTTGAAGAAGGTGAGTTAGGCATCGCCTATGTCTGCATCTTCGATTTCGAATAGTCTCTTCTTTGCAGTATGTCGTGGGGTAATTCTTTTTCTATCACCTAAATGATATGGCTCTATAAGCGAAGGTTCCTCTAAGAGTTTTTGTTCGATGTAGAGATGTGCTTACGACAACTCTTTATATCAAGTTGGTCTGGTTCTAGCTCAGAGCTATAGAGGAAATTGGATGATGTACCTATTAACCATAAGCCGTATCCTACGGATTTTTTTTTAGGTTATACCTAGCTCCGAAAATTATTTAGTCTAGCTGATACCTAATTCCAATTAGCTGAGCTCGCTGTGTCCGTTTTCTGTGTTTCAAGCAGTGATGACTACTTTTATGTAGTCTACTTAGCCGACTGAGAAGTTGCCATTAGGCACAATTTTGAGGTTAAAAGTATCATCGTAAACGACATTTCATTGTTCAGGGTCAGGAAACGCCATATATCATTTCACAGCACTAAACGTAGAACATTTTTGTTTTTTGGTTGTACCAACATTAAGTGGCCAACAATAATGGCCAATAATTTCCCAATGGAATATTTGACTTGTCAAAGGGTCGAACTTCATTTTTAATATTTGTTCTAAGTGGGCACTTAATATTAGCAGCTACATATGTACGTAGTACCTAATATCAAATCTCATTGGGCAACTAACTGCCGTGTGATGTTATCACCTAAATGTAAAGGTACTTATGGTAAATTAAGTTCCCTTAAATAAAGAGGTCACTGTCAGTGACGTTCGTGCAGTTGGTTGAATTTATTCATAATTCATTTACTGATTAAATAATACGATGAGTGACTGATATGAATTCTTATGTGCATATGTTAGAAGTAATATCCCAAGAAACATAGTCTCTAACGTTAGAGAAATGTTGATATAAAGATACATTATATATAAAGATACATTATCTCGAGTCGAGAAAGATACTAGATAACTACACTAGAAATCGACTCGAGAACGATTCGAAAAATAGTGCAAATTCTGTTAACATTCGAATCACATTTGAGAATGACGTTAGAACTCGATTGGAGAACTATGATTTTCTCGTTTTGAGAATTATGCCCCATATTTTTGGAGAGAAATATGTTTCTCGAATGTTTCTCGAGTCGTCGTCTTACCTTAGAGTTTAAAGAATAGGGCTAGTTATCTAATCTAGCTCTAATCGATATCTAACTTTGTGGTTTGTTGGGATGAACTATATAATGTGATCCCAGGAAACCTGATAGATTGCTGGTCTGTCTGAGTAACTTTCCAATTATTACAAAGTTCGTGGGATTATACAAATTGGTTCTGACTTACTTCTTACATCTATCTATACATATAAAATTCAAATTATGTATGTACGGACACACTTGGCTCCTATCTTCCAGGAATGGTCGCTAAAAAATATATTGATATATATAGGGGGCGTGGCAATTGAAATACTTCATAGTCGATATCTCTGGAAGGTTAGACCACTGAAATTTGCCCCTACTTATATGAGATTGATCCCTACCACCTCCCGTGGTTCCTTCCATACCAGGGAAATATTTCATAGTCCATATTTCTGGAACTATTTACGTTAGACCACTATCATTGGTGAGGGGTTATATGTGATCGATCCCTACCACCTACAAAGATACTGGGGATAACGAAAAGAGGAACGTTGCACCTCCTATACCAATGAAATACTTCATAGTCCATATCTCGGGAAGTATTTAGGTTAGACTACTGAAATTTGATGAGGAGTTATATGAGCTTAATCCCTATCACCTCCAAAAAAACTGGGGATAACGAAAAAGGGGGCATTACAGCACCCATCAGTGCCTTTCAAAACCTGGTGGTAGGGATAGGGATAGGGATGGGAATAGAGAGAGGGATTAAAAAAGATATAGGGATCGGGCTAGAGAAACATGCAGGGAAATAAATTTGTGGCAGGACAACTTCTACCGGGTCAGCTAGTTTTATATAAAGGACAAACCCTGTACAGATTTCTTACTATTTCGAAATTTTCGAAATTTAACTGAAAAAAATAATAAATTATCGAAAATGATTTTGCAAAGTAATAAAATGTGCTTGATAATTTCATTTTATTCAAGCGTTTCATAAAACACTTAACTGTGAGGTAATAAATAAGGTGTTTCTATTTTAGATATTTTTATACCGCTGATTATTTTTGTGTACTTTGAACCTTTTTATGACTATTGTAAAATTTTATCAAGGCGCCTCAGTTGACAATGTATTAGAGTGTATATTTTCTTACATTGTAGAATACTAGTTACGGTATTTGTTACGTTCGGCGTTGAAATAATCGATCGATAACTTTCCAGCCAAAGATGTATTTTCCAAAACATTTTTCAGCTCAGCATCATCATCATCATATTCTTCAACTCCTACTGGAGCATGGGGCCTCGATCACCGCCTTGATTCGTATTCTCTTTGGTGCTATTCTCGTGACACCATTCCACGTGTTTTGCGTCTTCTAGTTCTTTATCCTCCTGTGGCAGATCTAGTTTTCCAGATATCGGTGAAAATATGAAAACTCCCATTTTTGCAAAACACTGCTTCACATTATACTAATTCGCATAAACATTTTTTTCCTTCATGGCTATAAGTATCCTCAGTAGTTTCGCTCCAATACCAAAGAAAGCTAAAAAAATTAAAAAAAAACAAATTTTTTACAAAATTTCAGATTTAACCACTTTAAAAACATAAAAAGTCTATGCACGAAAAAAGTAAGCCCTCCTATATTTTAGGAAATTTAATTATGACTATTTTAAGCATTTCAGTTTTTGAGATAAGTTCATATTTTTTTATTAAAATTGTTTTAAAGTTACATTTTTTTGTATGATAGCTGAATTACAATGTCCTTGGTATGGAAGTTGGTCGAAAAAGTATTGAAAGTTTAGATGAAAAAAAAAAAATAATAATCGTAGTAACTCAAAAACCTTGACATCGATTTTTTTTATTTTGCATTGGTGAAAATGGTAGGTATTTCATCTTCTCAAAACGAAATTAAACGCCATACAAATCGAGAAGGTAATGGCGGAGATATTGACAGATCAGTAATCCAAGTTTTTCTTATTTCAAAAACTGAAATTTCCAGATATCTCGAAAACTGTTCTACTTTTAAATCACATTCGGAATCAGCAGAAAATTCTACATAGTAATTATCTAACAAATATGGAGGATATGGAAATTTTGGAAAATTTGTCGGTTAAAAATATAAAATCTTTAATTGAGGACTTTCAACTACATGACCTCTTTCCATTACGGAAATCTCGAATTATCTCTTTAGTATTGACATCCATGACACTGTCTTATCACGGCTATACATCCGAATGTTTCTATGTGCATATTTGTATCAAAGCAATATATTTTACTAATCATGTTTTGTATTAGCTAAACAAAAATATTATTGAGTATTGGCTACATATCAGAGTTGTTAAGTAATGAACTCCCCCCGGAATGCATTGCATGGAATAAAAAGGAGGAATGAAAAAGCGCAATAATTATTCCGCATTCCGGCAAATGAATAAAAGGCTGCATTCCGGAACTCTACAATCCATGGGAGAGTAAAATTTGAGAAAATGGCTGAGAATAAAACGGAAATTATGCAACGGAAATAGAAATTGTAGTCAACTTTCTGGCGTATGTTGCAGAATTTCAGGCGTAGGCAATTTTCACCACGATGTTTAGCTGTGCAAATCAAAATAGGAGGTGAAATTCTAGAATCTAGCTAATGATACATTTACACTTCACCAAAAGCGTCGCTTTTGGCGAAGTTATTTCGAGAATGTTTGCCCGCAAAATGAATTTGTTTGCCAAATTAGACGAATTTAATTTAATTTGACCTAATTGGATGATCAAATTCAATCTGCAGATGAACGGTCTCGAAAAAACTTGGCCAAAAGTGACGCATTTGGTGCAGTGTAAACGTAGCTTAACATTGCACAAATTTTAATAGTTATGGCGGTTTACAGAGTTGCCCCCTATCCCAATTTTTTTTTTAAATATAGAGCCAGATATACCAATATGGGTATCAAATGAAAGGTATTTTCGACTGTATTCCAAATATGATCATTTCAAGCAGGATTACCACTTAGGGTTGCCACTTAGGGTTGCCACCTAACCACAATTTATATATTTTTTCGTATATCTAGGGAACTGCTGCACCGATTTGGATAAAATTTGGCGTATAGACAACTTGATTCATTCTAAGATTATATACATTGGTGTTTCCAGTTGCCACTTTGAGCGGTTTACAGGGTTGCCACCTATCCCATTTTTTTTTTTAAATATAGGGCTAGATATGCCAATATGGGTATCAAATGAAAGGTATTTTCGGCCGTATTCCAAATATGACAATTTCACGCAGGGTTGCCACTTAGGGTTGCCACCTAACCGCAATTTACAACCCCTTTTACAACTCCCCTTCCTATCTTTCTTCGCCTTCACACTATCTCCCTTCCTTTTTCTCTTCATTCCCCTCTCTCCTTCTACCACGCCCCTCTTCCTACATATCCCATTCGTATTGGCCCCTGTTAGTTTAGGCATATGTCTACCCACGTACCGAATTTGAAGAAAAATGCACCATGTATAAGATATTTTCGAATTGATCGGTTCCCTGGTACACTTACCGGAAGTCTAGACCATTCTCGAATACACCTTATTCATATTTCGTTATTGCTGAATACGGGGTTTTTTGTATTTGTTTAACTTGATTAAGATTTGTTTTTCGCAATTAGGGTAGAGTGGGGCACATTCACCAATTTTTTTTTAATTTCTATGGCAATCGTATCATTAATTGTTTTCGGTAGAAGTTTGTTTCCTAAGAAAAATACCCATTCAACATTCGTTTTTTATTCGTCCTCAATTTTTTTTTTAATTCATTTTGTATTTTTTTGAACGATTATATGAACTTACCCAACTTAGCGAAATTGCCCCATCCATAGGGCACATATGCCATGGGGATGGGGCAAAATCGCCACCACATAAATTTTGTTTTGAGAAATAGGGGGTGGCGAATGTGCCCGCTTCTACCCTAATTTCTGTAATTAATGGATAAATGCAATGAATGCGACATAAAACAAAATTAAATGAAAACTGCACAGAATTATAGATGGAGTAATTAAGTGATGCTCGTTCAAACATATGGTAACAAAGTTAAATGCCCTAAAAGGTGCTTGTTTGGCAGCTGTTTCTCTAGGAACACCTTTTCATGTCAACCTTGAACCTATTTTTCTGTGGCACTCGCTATATGTGCAATTCCAAGAAAGTGGTTCTTGTTGTGTTCAGATGCGTTAGCGAACGAGTGACTGATCACTTGTGGGTTTCGAGGGTGTACCCTTATACTCGATCACGTACACTTTCTTATGCACTCACATGAGCTATCTAGTCACTTTGTCTTTATTAAAATGCACAACCAATTATCGCCCTTGACAATCTTGCACTTTCGACTTTGCACTGAGTAATCTCTAAAAAAAAAAACGTATAATTATAAGTAAAATAATTACAAAACCGTAACAACTTTGAACGAGTAAATGCGTCAATTAAATACTTTTAGCAAAATAATCAATTGCAATTCTTAACATGAAATGAATGCAACAAAAGTGAAAAGTGAAAGATTGACATTACAGAGAAATTCTGTTGAACAAGATATATTCGCATATTAATTTTTGCATTATATACCCAGTAGTGACGAAAACATTTAGTAATCATATTCAAATTAGAATAGAGTTTTATCTACTTTAACATGATTCTAACATCTAAACATCTCTCTATGTCTCTCATAGTCCGCATAAAATATATTTCATGTCTAACATGGAGTTTTAATCTTAAAAAAAACGGAAAAGTCATTTTAACATTTTAAAATAGCAGTGTGTGCCTATGGTTGTGTGTGTGACTGGGCTAAGAGATATGGTTTGTGACACAGATATGCAGATATGCTATGTCAGTTGGCACAGGGTGACCTTGCAAAATATAGTGAAGACACCAACCGATTTGATTTTTTCATAAGGGGTCCCTGTTACATTTCATTTTATCTTAAATAGTTGTTTAGAATGACTATGACTGACTAGAATTTTAAATTTAATTTTAATGATTCTAACCTAAACATCATTATATAACTGTCATAGTCAGCATAAAATACATTTTATGTCTAATATGGAGTTTTACTCTTAAAATAAGGAAAATGTCATTTTAACATTTTAAAATAGCGGTGTGTGTCTATGGTTGTGTGTCTATGTGACAGAGCTAAGAAATATGGTTTGTGACACAGATATGCTAGGTTAGTTGGCACAGGGTGACTTTGCAAAATATAGTGAAGACACTAACCGATTTGATTTTTTTCATGAGAGGTCCCTGTTAAATTTCATTTTAGCTCAAACGGTTGTTTAGAATGACTATTTGTGACACAAATTGTAACGGTCATTTTGAGTTAAGTCAAGGTATTAACTAATACGCGTGTAAAGCAACGACTATGATTACGGGCCAATATATTGCTTACTTAGATCGAACTAGTCCAAAACAGATCAAACTTGTTCTAACTACAAAAAATGCTATCGATTTACATACGTCAATTCGTTTCTTATTATTAAATAATTAATATGCAAAACATTAGATAATATTTAGCATAAAAGAGATTAAGATAAAGATAAAACTTACGTAAAAAATTAGCTACCTGCGTCTTTTATAAATTCTTATTATTTTTTCTTAAGAACTTGCATTGCATTTTTGGGCAGCGTAAAACCTGTTTCATAAAAACGAAAAAAAAATCCACTGTGATCTTTAGCAATTGAGTAGCAAATAAACAGCGAGTCTCTTATGCATCTGTCTTATAAAAATCATACAGCTCGGGGAAAAATAAAAAGGTTATAAGTTGAAGTTCAACAAGAAATGCATATCGAAAGCACAGTTATTGTTAATAGCGCCTCTTTGCATTGAAATCAGATTTCAAGTCGTATTTTACCACTTAAGCTAACTGCGATTTAATTCTATAATCTCAAGTATATTATAATTGATTTTAATGACATAATAACATTAATTTCGTTAACGATTTATTAATAATGGTATTCATTTAACTTCGCATGTATGCAATAATTGCAAAGTTACAAAGTTGCCGCTACCGTTTAACAAGTGCCCAAAGGTCCCTAAAGGTAGCAGAGCAATGTTAGCAGAACATAAAAGTACCATGTGGAAAATTATGTGCTCATTATGAGCTAATTAAGTGCCCTAATCCCAAAATATGTGCTCTTCAACATTTCCCAAAAATCGATGCTCTGCTAGCTTAAGGCTTAAGCATTGACAGTGATGGATGAGGACTACTTAAGCTAGGAGAGCATCGTATTTTGGAAAAAGTTGAGGAGCACCCTAATTGGGATTAGAGCACTTAATTAGCACATTAAGAGCACATAATTTCTGTATATTCACTTTTGATGTAGTCCTCATCCTTCGCTGTTAACGCATAGTGCTCTGCTATCTTAAGCCTTAAGCTAGCAGATCATCGATTTTTGGGGAAAGTTGAAGAGCACTTTTTTTGGGATTAGAGCACTTAATGAGCACACAATTTTCCACATGTTACTTTTATGTTCTGCTAACATTGCTCTGCTAGCTTTAGGGACCTAATGCCCAACGCCAGCTTGTTATTTCTCAAAAGCATGACTCGGAATTATTCGTCCATTTAGGGGCTTTTTCGTAATAATTTCTGGACTTTTTCGGGATATGTTCCGAAATTTTTCGGGGCCGTTCTACGATGAAATGATCCCAAAACAATCTCGAAAATCATCCCGAAATGATGCCAAAAAATTTTAGAAATGATCCCAAAATAGTCCCGAAATGTTCTCAAAACAGTCCCGAAAAACATATCGAAATAATCCCGAAAAATTCCAAAACATATCCCGAAAAAGTACTGAAATTATTTCAAAAAAGTCCCGAAATGGTCTCTAAATAGTCCCGAAATGTGCGAAACATATCCCGAAAAAGTACTGAAACTATCCCAAAAAAGTCCCAAAATGGTTCCAAAACAGTCTAGAAAATCATACCGAAATAATCCCAACAAACCCTAGAAATGATCCCAAAATAGTCCCGAAATGTTCTCAAAATAGTCCCGAAAACCATCTCGAAATAATCCCAAACAAGTCCAAGACGATCCCAACAAAGTCCAGAAATGATCCCGAAAACCATGCCGAAATGATCACAAAAAAATTCAAAAATTATCGCCAAGGGTACCGAAATGAACCCAAAAAATTTCAAATTTGTGCTATCAATTTTTACTAAAAGCAGCAACTGGGGTTTTAACATGGATGCTGCCGGTTTTCGATCTTTTAAACAGGGGCGTCCAAGCCTTTCAACTCACTGGCCCATACAACAACAATTTCATAATTTTTATAACAACATCGTTCTTGAAATCGCAAAATATTATTCGAAAGAATTAGACAGGCGAATCGATTTCAAAATCACCCAAGTGACAAGGAAAATCGTATTTTAGGGATCAAAATATGGTACTTTTCCAAAGGAAGTATGCCTCTAAAAAGAATTTTGATGTCCCAACTTTGTACTTTTGATTTTGAGCGCCAAAGTTTGAAAAATCTTAAGCTGACCAATTTAGGATGCCATAATCGAGCCCAAATGTATGACCGATCCCCACTAACTTTGGAGGGATGGCCCCACCATGTCAGTGGCATACCCCCAGAAACGCTTCCCAGGGGGATTCCCTATACAAAAATTAAAAAAAAAATAAAATTTTTTTGGCACTTTACATGGAAAAATCAGCGCAATGGCTTTCTTTTTGGAGTTACGTTTTCTGTATGGAACTTTCTAAAATTCCAGTTCCGTGTCTCGGATGGCACGAAAATTGAAATAATTGAGAGTGCTGGAGTAAAATACTACACAAATCACTTTAGCAGCAGATTTCGTTGCTGCTGAACTCTCATCTACCTTAAGTCGCTGTTATGCAGCCTAAAAACATTTTTTATTACGTTGAGCGACCTAAATTTTTTTTTTTTCAAATATGTACCTACTCACACTACCTACATAAATATGTTGCAGACTTTGCCAAAATTCAATGTTACATTTGAAGCAATTAAAGCAATTATAAATAAGTGCTACTAAAATTCATATTTTGGTTTAGCCTCTAAAAATATGTATTTCGTTAGTTTCAGCCTAAATAATAACTCATATAAATTAACCATCAAATTAGACTGATACAAAAATTTAAATTTTTTATATTCCCAAAGAGCAAGTTTAAAATTATTAAAAAAAAAAAAAACTTCTCAACTGAACTTCTCTGTGCAATAAGTCATATGTGACTCACAAGAGCGTATTGAAGTAAGTTCATGAGTCACATGTGACTCATTTCTCTATAATTGAGAATATCTTCATATTACTCAGTTAAGCTTTGTATGGGGACAGGGAAGTTGTTAAGAATAACTATAACGAAATATCATAAATATCCAAATAATAAGTAGAGAGCCTGATAATTCTTATTTCCTTATTATTATTACTGCCTGAAAATATTTGCTTTGATATATAGCCGAAAATACCTTTCATTTGATACCCTTATTGACATATTTTGCTCAACATTTTTAAGAAAATTTCGACAGGTGGCAACCCTGAAAACCGCACAAAATGGCAACACCCAAGTAGAAAGCCTTAGAATGAAACATGCTATCTATATGCCAAATTTTATCCAAATCACTTCAGCTGTTTCCGAGATATTGGTCGATATATGAAGGAGTAAATAAAATGGGTTTAGGTGGCAACTCTGCCTGGAACTATCTTGGTTGGTATATAGCCGAAGATACCTTTTATTTGGTACCCATATTTGCATAACTTGCACAATATTTAAAAAAAAGGGATTGGTGGCAACCCTGTAAAGTGAGCGAAATTTTCTTCTACAGTTTGTTGGTGAGGTGATTCTTCATGAAAAGTGGGATGTCATTTTCCAAAAATTGTTTATTGTATGAAAAATTAATTTTTGAGCCAGTTTGAAAAAAAAAACAAAATTCCGTGCAGTCTAATGCACCAGCTGCCAACAGACCTTCAAAAAATAATGTAAACTACTTTAACGAATTTTTACAAACAATTTTTAAGGTTAATAACTTTATACTATTTAAAAATTGCATTACTTCAGTTAGAGAAACTTAATGGTTTAAAAAATATTATACACTAGCAAAGCCGGCAGACATTGTCCTGCCACAAATATATTTCCCTGCATGTTGCTCTAACCCGATCCCTAAATCTATCTTAATCCATAGCCCTATCTCTATCCCCATCCCTATGCCTACCATCAGTTTCGGAAAGGCAATATGAAAAAACTGACGAGTGGTGTAATGCATGTCTAGCAGGGTTTAATTAAAAAAAAAAAGTGTCTTGTGTTTTATTGTGGCCGGATTATGATATTTTAAAATTTGAATGAAGAAAATCGGGCAGTGGATCGGCTGTTTAGCTTTTACAAAATATCGAGCTAGAATTTTATATATATAGTATAGAAGTATAGATATAGATATAGATAGTAAAGATATAGATATAAAAAAAGAAGAAGAAGATAGATGAAATATTTTATTCGTATGGGAGGTGCCACGTCCCCTTTTTCGATATCCCCAGTTTTTTGGAGGTAGTAGAGATCGATCACATATAACTCCTCACCAAATTTCAGTGGTCTAACCTTAAAACTTCCAGAGATATGGACTATGAAGTATTTCATTTGTATGGGAGGTGCCACGTCTCCTTTTTCGATATCCCGAGTTCTTTTTGGAGGTGGTAGGGATCGATCTCATATAACCTCTTACCAAATTTAAGTGGTCTAACCTAAATACTTCCAGAGATTCGTCTTTCATTTGTATGGGAGGTGCCACGTCCCCTTTTTCGATATCCCCAGTTTTTTTGGAGGCGGTAGGGATCGATCTCATATAACCTCTTTCCAAATTTCAGTGGTCTAACCTAAATACTTCCAGAGATTTGTCTATGAAGTATTTCATTTGTATGGGAGGTGCCACGTCCCCTTTTTCTTTATCCCCAGTTTTCTTGGAGGTAGTAGAGATCGATCAAATATAACTCCCCACCAAATTTCAGTGGTCTAACCTCAAAACTTCCAGAGATATGGACTATGAAGTATTTCATTCGTATGGGAAGTGCCACGCCCTCTTTTTCGTCATCCCAGTATCTTTGGAGGTGGTAGGGATCGATCACATATTACCCCTCACCAAATTTTAGTGGTCTAACCTAACCCAGAGATATCGACTATGACGTATTTCATTTGTATGGGAGGTGCCGAAACTACTAGAAAAATTTGATATACTCAACTTTTCAAATCATTCGATTTTTTGCCGCATGTCGAAGTGCTGATTTAAATATCACGCATGTTAATCAGTGTTTTCTCAAGCGACGCTCCAAATTCATAAATTAATTTTCATTTTCAAGGCACGCCTTCGCTGTTCTAGAATGGCCATTACAGAAATCAAGAGAATAATCGCATACAAGGTAATTTGCAATAGCCACATGAAAAACCAACTAGTCGTGAACTAATTTGAACCGATCCTAGGTTGTTTCAAAGAGGAACTGATATTTTTAATATGGGAATGACCCACGAGATTTCTGTCAAGAAAAATATGCGATAAGTGAAGGTGTATTGGTGAAAGAGCGGTCATCGCATCTGTGTTTACTCCCTCTCTGACTATCAAGCACAGAGGCTACAGCGTATGTTGTTGAGTCGATGCTTGCAAGTGAGCTACTGAGCATAACAAAGCACATCAATTTGATTGGTCAAGAGGCCAAGCAAAGAGCGTAGTAATTATGCGCGAACTTGGTTTTTCAGATTTTCGGACAACTGTGCCACTTGCTGCCTAGGCCTGACTACCAATTCTGCGCTCTTCAAGATTAGTTTGTATACAGTCAACAATTTCTAGTAGTAAATTAGTTTCTGACTAGTTTGTCACTTTGCTGCAGGCTATGCAAGTAATTGTACTAGTTACAAACTCTCATACCCCACCACCTGAAAAATTGTTTTTGGTAAGCCTCTACATACTACACACAAGTTGCTGCGCCACCACATGGTTCATTCATTCTAGGCACATGATCTATTGGGAAATCTGCAACTTTAGCACATTGACTGAGTCAAGGTCGCTTAGTTTATACACGCATACATATGTATATAATGCCTTGTGAGTTATGTTGCCGCTACAAACATAGCTATTTTGGCTCAAATTTGTTTATATTTTTTAACATTTGGCTGCGGCAATTTTCAAGTTCCAATTTCGAAATGCTATCATTTTTCATGCAGCTTGGCCGCTAAGTGGCTTACATCAAGCGTTGTGTGTTTTGTTGTTGTTGTTATTTGATATCAGTGTGTTATGTGTGCTCGTAT
The DNA here is from genome assembly GCA_964058755.1 of Campiglossa producta. Lineage (NCBI taxonomy): Eukaryota > Metazoa > Arthropoda > Insecta > Diptera > Tephritidae > Campiglossa > Campiglossa producta. Next base: position 19,855,978 of record CAXKVI010000003.1, read on the forward strand.
GTAATTTTTTTTTTTTTGTTTTTTTTTTGGAAAATTAAAAACATATAAAGTGCAATAAACTGGCTTTTCAACAAACATACTGTTGCTTTGAGTTCAGGGCGATAAACCAATTGAAATAGCTATGAACATCGGCTCAGCGGTTTGGTTCAAAATTTTTTTTTTTTTTTTTTTTTTTGGAAAATTAAAAAACACATAAAGTGCAATAAACTGGCTTTTCAGCAAACATATTGTTGCTTTGAGTTCAGGGCGATAAACCAATTGAAAGAGCTATGAACATCGGCTCAGCGGTTTGGTTCAAAATTTTTTTTTTTTTTTTTTTTTCAAATCATGTTTTTCTATTTTTAATTGAGTATACTTTTTTTAGCTCAAGCTTTCTTATTTTAAATTGAATAATCTTTTTTTGAAAAAAAAATTTCTTATTTTGTTTTACACTTTTCTCATTTTCAAGTGAATAATCTTGTTAAGTGAATACCCTTACTTGGTATTGAGTTTTCTGGTTCTGCCGAAAATAAAAGTAACTATATCGGTTCGAATTAGATTGTTTGCTCTGTTCAAGAGTAGCTACAAACTTAGTAATTATCTGGTAACTATAAAACGACGAATACTACAAAGATAATAGGGGGATTCATCAAACCTTATAAACACACGTGTAAAAGTATAAATCAAATTTTGTATGGAACGAAGTTTACACAAGTTTGATAAACTTCCACTTCGATTGCGAGAGTGTAAAAGAGTTTGTAAATTTATGACGCTGTTCAACTTGTAATTTTTTAATACATAATAATAGATGAAAATGTTTAATTTTCAAAAAATACTTTTTTTTTAATAAAAATTTCAAAATAAAAAGTTTCTGTTTGCCATCAAGTACACATAAATTGTTTTAAGGCATTCAGCTAACTGAGCTGGTAAATTTATAAACATATGCATTTCGTAAAATTTTATATGGTTTGATGAATACCCTTAATTTTGTTTCATAGATATTTTACTTTTATTATTCACGAAATTATTTTTTGGCGGCAATTAACATCAATTGAGGTTTACAACTTTTAGTTATACTTAAATATGTACATACAAATGTAGCTAAGCAATTTAACTAGTATAGCAAAAGTATGTTGTTAAGTATTTTTTTGTTTGCTCATTTTTTAACGAAGTCCAAGTCAAGGCCATTTTTCATATGGTCTTAAGTTTATAAATTTGGTGGTGTTTGGAAATGTTGTTACATATTTCTCATTGAAGTATATCGCACATTTTAATTGACAAAGGCCTCAAATAACATTTTTTTCTAAATTGCATTTTACCGCTAGGTGGCAACTCTGCCTACAAATGTCTGCTTTGGTATATGGCCGATTTGATACCCATATTGGCATATTTTGCTCAATATTTCAAACAAATGTGAACAAGTGGCAACCTTGTAAACCGCCCAAAGTGGCAACACCCAAGGGGAAAGTCTTAGATCAAGCTTGCTATCTATATGCCATATTTGATACAAATCGCTTCACCAGCTCCCGGATATTGATCGATATATGAATGAATAAATAAAATGGGGTTAGGTGGCAACCCTAGGGGGCAACACTGCCTAATAATATATCATTTGGAATATGAAATACGTTTAGGGCCGCTTGCATAAAAGCTGATAACGATAATCGCCCGATTAGCGGCGGTAATCGACATATTTTGTATGGTTAGCTGTCAAGTTAACCAGCGAGTAGTCGGTATAATCAGCGAGTAGGTCGTTATCGGCTTTTATGCAAGCGGCCCTTAATGTGGTAACCATATTGGCATGCCTTGCTCAATGATTGAGATAGGTGGCAACATTGAATACCGCCCTAACTGAATGAAGTATACCGTCTACATATGGGGTAAAATTCCTCAAGTGGATCACCTAAAAGTTCGACTTTTATGTAAGCCTTTTTTCTTTAAATTAGAAGTCATGTAATTGACGTGCTAAAAAGGAACATGGAACCGTTTCTAAAGTATTTTTTCCATTCTTTTCGAATATAAATTAAAAAAAAAAAATTATTGAAAGATTTTAGTAAAAATTTTATTAAAAAAACTTATAAATTTTTTCAAATTTGGACATTTTTAGTTTTTTTTTGTTTAATTTTAATATAAAGATTGATCTTTCTCCTTTTTTGCTAAAATTTTATAAAAAATAATTTTTATCAAAAATCTTAGCGGCGGGGTGTCATCCAAGAAAGGTTATATTGTAGTTGTAGACAGTGCAAGCATGGTATATTGTAGTTGTAGGCAGTGTAGGCAGGTTATATTGTAGTTGTAGGCAGGGTATATTGTAGTTGTAGGCATGTAGGCAAGGTATATTGTAGTTGTAGGGAGGGTGTATTGCAGTTGTAGACAGTGCAGGCAGGGTATATTGTAGTTGTAGGCATGTAGGCAAGGTATATTGTAGTTGTAGGGAGGGTGTATTGCAGTTGTAGACAGTGCAGGCAGGGTATATTGTAGTTGTAGGCAGTGTAGGCAGGGTATATTGTAGTTTTAGTCATAGATGACTCTTGGAAAAGTCATAAATGATTCGTGGAAGTCATAAATGACTCCTGAATGATTCATGAATGACTCATTGATGAGTCAAAAATGACTCATTGATGAGTCAAAAATGACTCATTGATGAGTCAAAAATGACTCATTGATGAGTCAAAAATTACTCATTGATTAATCAAAAATTACTCATTTATGAGTCAAAAATGACTCATTGATAAGCCAAAAATTACTCATTGATAAGTCAAAAATGACTCATTGATGAGTCAAAAATGACTCATAGGTGAGTCATTCATGAAATGAAGTTTCATGCAGAATACACATGTTTACACATCAAACCTCAGGAGTACTTGGTACACACGCCTTTTTTTCCATACTAACAATCAATAATTACACATAAATTAAGTACCTATAGGTATGTAGTTGAATCAAATAATCTCTACTACTAAGTAATCATAAAAAAGTGATTAGCTAAGCAAGCAAACAACAGTCGTATTAATTAAAACAGTTTAATCGAACATTCTCGAAGCGTAATAAAAATTCTTAACTATAGTGACACTTAATTTCTGACATTTTATTTTTATCTAAACAAGAAACAGTTAAGAAAATGATGCAAATTATTCAAAAGTAAATATTTATGCACATAAAAAAAAACAGACAATAAATATTTGTTGCTTTTGTTTAATTAACTTAGTGTGTAGGTTCAAAGGTGCATGTGTGCTCATGTAGATATATATGTATGTATGTATGTACCTGTACAACAGTCGTCAGCTTTAGCCAGCTGTCTTTTCCGCCTACCAAAATGGCAATCAATCAGAGACATGCTGCAAAATGCCAACGGCACTCGTCGTATTAAACCATAAGCCGTCTTGAAACAAAAGACTTGGCAACTACTGCTCTTCACATACACACATATGTACATGCAAATTTAAATGTAGCAACAATGTTTTAAGTTTTTGTCATATCCGCACACGCTAAAATCTTCCGCAAAAGCTGATGAAAAAAAAACAAACATAAATAATTTAAATGTTGCCGGCGGCTAAAATTTGCACCATCCAATACAAAAGGAAGCCGGCTTAGTGATTTTTAGCTTGTTTTCTTAGTCATAAATGGCAAACAAGCGAAACTCAAAAATCGTTTCTCTGTTTATTGTTGACTTAAAATATTTTGATGAAATTTGATTTTTTTTTCTGCTTTTTAGCAGTTTTTTCTGTTGTTTATGTGAGCAGGGTAGCAAAGGCGTACTTATTTTGCATGCCGATTTTTTTTTCTGCCAATACGAGGGTGCACATAGAATAATTTAATAATTTCATTTATTTTATTTTGCTTTATTTTTTATTTTTTTATATTTTATTTTTTTTGTTTTTTTTTTTTTATTTTACTTTTTTTCATTTTGCTTTTTTTAATTATTTTTTTTTTTTTATTATATTTTGTTTTGATTTATTTTATTTTTTATTTATTTTTTTTTTTATTTTATTTTTTTTTTTTTTTTTTTGCATGCCGTTTTTTTTCTGCCAGTACGAGGGTGCACATAGAATAATTTAATAATTTCATTTATTTTATTTTTTTTTTTTATTTTTTTTTTTACTTTTTTTCATTTTGCTTTTTTTAATTGTTTTATTTTTATTTTTTTTTTATTATATTTTGTTTTGATTTATTTTATTTTTTTTATTTTTTTTTTTTTATTTCATTTTTTTTTTTATTTTTTTTTGTTTTATCTTATTTTTTTTTAATTCTTTTCGTTTTTTTCTGAAGTTTTTCTTATTCTTGTCGTGTTTTATCGATTTATTCGGTTTTTCTATTGTGGTACTTATTTTTATCGATTAGTGTCGGGTTTTTTTTATTCTTGTCGATTTTTTTTTTACGATCAATATCGATATTTCCTTATTCTTGTCAATTTTTCTATAGATTAACATCGATTTTTCCCTATTCTCGTGGATTGTTTTCTTATCGTTGTCGATGACTATTTTTTTTTCTTAGAATCCATCTAATTTTGGAATTCATTTAATCCTAGCAGGGTTGAGCAAATTCGAATACAAAATTATTCATCATTTATATAGTTTTGAGTGATGAGGGGCAGGTGATTTTTTATTCAAATATAACATGTTACCAAAATGATCCCAAAACAGCTTCGAAATGATCCCGAAAATGGTCCAGAAGTGATCCCAAACAGTTCCGAAATTATCCCGAAGCAGTTTCGAAATTATCCCGAAAATGGTTATTTGATTTTTTATTTTTTCTTTACTTGTCACTCAAAAATAAAAATAATGCCCATCCCTCAATCCTAGATTCCATGTTATCTCATCCTCTCATCTTAGTGTTTATCTTAACTTAATTTCTACCCAATTTTAGTCTCCATTTATTCTTAACCTTATTCTAATCTGAGTGTTATCCATCTGATCTTATAGGGCTGATACATTAGCGCAAATTCCGAACTAACTCCGCTTTGGGAGTTAACTTGAGCATAATTTTCATTAGAAACTCACAAAAATGAAGAAGATTTGAGCAGATATCAGGAAACGAACTAACGATTTGACCGCTACTGTCACCGATATATAAACAAAAATAGCAAGGACAACTACCAAACTTACGATTTACCGGTACTTGACACTAGAGTCAACAAAAATTAAACAATCCTCAGCGACATCTACCATTACACCGCAAGAAATGCAACCAAATGACTAGGTGGCGCTGAGATGGTGGATTGTTAATCTTCAATTTTGTGTAAGTCAGGGTAAAATTTGGCGAACGAAGGCTCAGACGAACGATTCGTCTGCTCACAATATTGCGAAGCCATCGCATTATCAATCATTTTCTTTCGCTCCATAGATTTTTTTTTAAATATTTTCTACATTTCTTTGACATAAAAAAACAAAAATTAAAATGCGAAATCTGAGCAGACGAATCGTTCGTCTGAGCTATCATTCGCCATACATAATGAGGCCCTTAGTCTAGACGGAGATTACCTCCAATAAATCTTCTTTAATCAGGTCCAAATTTTACACTGACACACACAAAATTGAAGATTAACAATTAGCGCACTAGATGGCTTTGGTTGTAGTACTTGCGGTTTAAAATTAGATGCCGCTCTTTTTTGGTGACATTTAGTGTACAGTAGCGGTATACTCGTAATTTTGGTAGTGGTCCTTGCTATGTTTTTTTTTTTTTTATCGATGACAGTAGCGGTCAGATAGTTATGATATCTGCTCAAATCTTCTTAATTTTTGGGAGTTTATAATGAAGATTATGCTCAAGTTAACTTCCAAAAGCGGAGTTAATTCGGAATTTGAGCTAATGTACCTATCAGCCGTATTAGTCTTGATATAGTTTAGCTTTAGTTAAATCTGATTTTTTATTTAATGTTATTCTACTTTTATTTAAATTTATTCTTTTGTATTCTATGTTATGTTATGTTATTTTTTTTATTATAATTAAATTTTTTTTTTTTTAATTTTTTTATTTAAATTTTTTTTTATTTTTTTATTTTTTTTTTATTTTTTTATTTTTTTATTTTTTTTTGAATGTTTTTTTTAATTCTTTTTTATTTTTTTTTTTTGCATTTTTTGTTAAATTACTTTATTTTATTTAATAATTAAATTTTTTTTTAATTTATTTATTTTAATTTTTTTTTTAATTTTTTTTCTTGTATTTTTGTATTTTTTTTTTATTTTTTTATTTGTTTTTTTTTTTTGAAGGTTTTTTTATTCTTTTTTATTTATTTTATGTGTATTTTTGCATTTTTTGTTAAATTACTTTATTTTATATAATAATTATTCTTTTTAGTACAACCCTCGCATTCAAATCCCA
>CAXKVI010000003.1:19872277-19901343 GCA_964058755.1 Campiglossa producta
CGACTCAACAACCTGCGCTGTTGCCTCCACTGCAGGGAAGTCAGTCACTAGTGAGACCCGTTTCAGGTTCAGAACTAGAGATAAAGTGGCTAATAAGAACTAGTGTGATAGTGACTAGATTTTCACTAGTTCGAAAGTAGCGATTAGTAGCGATTGACGTTGGGTGAAAGTTGTAATTAGACGCTGACAAACATAAGTATACGATGGCCTGATGGTTAACACCTCAGTTTAGTTTCAGTCCAAAAATTGTAAGTTCGATTCTCGGTGAAGGCAATATAAAAACTCAGTAAAATATTTTTTTTTTTTTACTTTGACTCCCAGCACCCATAAACAAACTACATCCAAACTGACGAATTTTGTACCAGTTCGTAACTATCGAAAATGTTGGCACTAGAAGCGAACTAGCGCTGAACTAGAAATTTTCCCTACAGAGTCGGTGATGCTAGTGAGCGAGGGAGAATAAACAGATAACATAATTTCATTGGTGCGATGATTGCTCTTTCACTAACACAGCCTCAGGTACAATTTTGGTCGGACCTGCTCTCGAAGTAAATTGATGCTCAGGAAAAGGCGATGTCCATAACCTGATGGCGGAGAGGAAAAATTGAGCAGCAGAACTCTGGAAAATTCTCTCGTAAGGGTGGATAAACGCTGGCATATGAGTCTTTCCGTGTTCAAATGGTTAGGTAGTTAAAATCGACCCTTTTGAATTTGAATAAATTTTGGTGTTTGAAAGTTAATTGCTCTCGCAAAATTTGACATAAATATATTTTTGCAAGTTATACTCTTTCCCCTTATATAGTTTTACGTTAATATTCCTTAAATTCATTAATCTATAGCACATTCATGTTTTTGGCACAACAAAAATGTTTAAAAATGGAATTTCTAAATTTTTAAAAAATTTTCTTTTTCCCAGAAACACGAATGTGTAGCAAAATTGTTACGTATACGTCATGGTGTATGTAGTTGAGTGCAAAGCATTCATGCTTCTGGCACAACGAAAATTTTCAAAAATTTGGAAATTCAACGTTTATATATTTTTGTTGTGCCAGAAACATGAATGTGTGTGCTACGTTTTTCTGGCACAATTTTCAGAGATTGACCTACACATTCATGAAAATGGCATTGCAAATTTTCGGTGGGTTCCTTGTGCTTAGGAAGTCCAGGATTTTCGTAAATCATAGAGAAACGAGAGGTTAATGACGTGAGCCTATTAACTCAAATGGAAAATTTGCACATTCAAAAATATTTGAAAATATTTTTTTTTTTTTTAATTTATATTTTTGAAAATTTTATTTTTCTCAAAAATTTATATTTTTGAAAATATATTTTTTTTTTTTAATATAAATTTTTCATTTTTTTTCCAAAAAAAGAGAATAAGTTTTTTTTTAACTTTATAGTCGATTTCAATATTTTCACTGAAAAATTTTTCTCATGCTAGTGTAAGAAAAAATAATTATGAAAGGTATTCGAGTTTTTTACCCCAGAACTTATTTCACATGTTTTTTATAATATGAATCATGTTAAATTAACAAGAAAAATCCTGGTAAACAATCGTAAAGTTTGTTAGTTTAACAAGACAAATAGTGCTGCTTTGACCGAAAAACAAGTTTTGAAGAGAAAGTCGTCTTAATTTAACTGGAAGTCAAGTTAATTTAACTGGAACTCGTGCTGATTTAACTGGAGCTCGTGCTCATTTAACTGGATCTCGTGTTAATTTAACTGAAACTCGTATTAATTTGACTGGAGCTCGTGTTTAATTAACGATGTCATCTTGATTAAGCAGTTTTTAAGAGTAAGGCGTCTTATTTTAACAATAAGTCGTGTAAATTTAACACGATGTCATCTTAATTAACCAATACTTCTTGTTTATTTAAGAGAAAGTCGTGTTAATTTAACACGAAGTCATGTTGATTAACCAGTACATTATGTGAAATTACCAAGAACCAAAGGAAGTCGTGTTAATTTAACAGGATGTCATTTTAATTAACCTGGACGTCATGTTTATTGAATAGAAACTTGTGCTAAATGAACAGGAAGTTATGTCACTCTACCGAAATTTCTAGTTAATATTCATTTTCGTGTTCCTTGTTTTTAATAAACATTTTTTTTTGGTCAAATTGTTTGAATTTTTTCACACTTCTTCTAAAAACAGTCGAAAGTATAAAAAAATTTAAAACGAGGTCTAAGTTTAAAGCTACCTACACGCGCGGATCTACAGGTCTAATTTTTTTGTGTTTTGTTTTAAGGTCTTGACCCTTTCACCTTTGGTCGATGTTTTTAAGAAAAAATTTTAAATTGACAATAATGTCATTTAACAGAAATTCAATTAACAGAAAGTCATTTAACAGAAAATCATTTAACAGAAAGCCATTTAACAGAAAGTCATTTAACAGAAAATCATTTAACAGAAAGTCATTTACCAGAAAGTCATTTAACAGAAATTCATTTAACGGAAAGTCATTTAACAGAAAATCATTTAACAAAAAGTCAGTTAACAAAAAGTCATTTAACAGAAAGTCCTTTAACAGAAAGTCATTTAACAGAAAATCATTTAACAGAAATTCATTTAACAGAAAGTTATTTAACAGAAAATCATTTAACAGAAAGCCATTTAACAGAAAGTCATTTAACAGAAAGTCGTTTAACGGAAAGTCATTTAACAGAAAGTCATTTACCAGAAAGTCTTTTAACAGAAAATCATTTAACAAAAAGTCAGTTAACAAAAAGTCATTTAACGGAAAGTCGTTTAACAGAAAGTCATTTAACAGAAAATCATTTAACAAAAAGTCAGTTAACAAAAAGTCATTTAACAGAAAGTAATTTAACAGAAAGTCTTTTAACAGAAAGTCATTTAACAGAAAGACATTTAACAGAAAGTCTTTTAACAGAAAGTAATTTAACAGGGTGTTATATCGATTAATCAGTAGGTACGTCATGTTAGTTTAAAAGAATTACATGTAAATTTAACAGGTTGTATTGTTAATTGAACAGAACATAATGGTAAGAGAGTTTTAATTTAGTAGTAAATCGTGCTGAATTTGTCACTCTTCATGTTATTTCAACAAAATTAGTTTGAATTTTTATAAACACTTCGATTTAAATTTTTAATTTAATTGCTTTATGAAAACTAATTTCTGAGGTTTCAATTTGATTTAATCCCGAAAACGCAAGTAATTATTTTTAAAATCATATACAGAAATGTTTGTTGTGAATAAAAAATTTTAGCGAAATTTCTAATTTGTATTCGTTTTTTAATTTTATTTTTTTTTAATTTTTTTTTTTTTTTCAAATAATATGGCATTTTTTCTCACCTCTACCACGAGCAGGCGAAAGTAAAAAAAAAAAATTTAAAACCAGCCCATAATAAATAAGCTGCACGCGCGGCGAATACTCTGATTTTTTTTTTCGTTTTGTTTCACGTTCTTCACCCTTTAACCTTTGTCTGATTAAATCCTGCTTGGCGATAATAAAATACAAAATTAACAAAACTTTCATTTTAAAAATGCAAGTCTTTCTTATTGCTAATTATTTTATAAACCAGAAACAAAATAAATTTTTTTTTTTAACAAGTTTTATGCAAAAACTCGAAAAAAAATATTTGGGTAATATTGAAATTCTAACTCATGCTTCTCACGTAGACAAGACAAGAAATAATTGCTTTCTGAAGTGATTATTCCGCGAAGTGATTATTTAGCGCTTACCTTACTTACTCAAAATAATCCCAAAATGACCCAAAAATGATACCAAAAAATTTCCAAATGCACCCTAAAACGATCCGAAATTTATCCAAAAGTGGTCCCAAAATGGTCCAAAATGATTCCAAAATTACCCCAAAAAATACCCAAAATGATCCGAAAACGACCCCAAAATGATCCCAAAAAGGAAATAAAATAATTCCAAAATAATCCAAAAACGATCCCAAAAAGACCCTCAAATGTTCCCAAAATGGTCCAAAATTGAATCGAAAATGACCCAAAAATGTTCCCAAAATTATCCGAAAATTACCCCAAAATTGTCCCAAAATAATCCAAAATTGAACCCGAAAATACTACAGCAATAGGTAGCCCTGGGTGGCAACGCTACTTGAAAATATTTTAGTTGGCATGTCCCCAAAAATACCTTTCATCTGATAGCCATATCGGCATATCTTGCTGCATCATTTAAAAAAAATTAGATAGGTGGCAACCCCAAAGTGGATATTTTAAGAATCAATCATACTATCTATATGCCGAATTACACCCAAATCAGTCAAGCGGTTCCTGAGATAGTACCGGATATACAAAAAGACTAGTCCGTTCCCGATAATCTTAAAATATTACCATTTATTCTAAAAATTCGATTTCATTTTCCATTCTTCTTCTTTCTAGAACAACGAATATCGAAGGTGTCGTCACAATGAATGGACGTGAACGTAATCTGAGTATATTTCGTAAATTATCCGCCTACATCATGCAGGATAATCAATTGCATGGCAATTTAACCGTCCAAGAAGCAATGACTGTAGCAACAAATTTAAAGCTGAGCAGAAAATTTACAAAAGCGGAAAAGAACTCTATGGTGAGTACAAAGAATGTTTTATTGTTTTGGTATGAATGAGAGTTAAGAATTTAAAAAATATAAAATTTCCAAAAAAATAAACATTGAAGAACAAAAACTTTGATGACTCTTCACGGGAAGTTAACAGAAACAATTTTCTTCGCCCACATTTGAATGACAAAAATATTACCAGAACTTTCTTTTCCCCTAGCTTTGCATAACTTGTTAGAGTAGGTGGGCATAGTTCAGGCGTAGGCACCTAGTGAGACAATTGTCCGAAAAATCTGAGAACCAAATTCACACAGATTATTACGCTATATGCTTTGCCTCTCGAACAATGAAATTGTTGATGCGCTTCTGAGAGCGCTATGATCGCACTGGCCAATAAATGGCGGTGCTTTGTTATGCTCGGACATTTGTACCACTCGGTGCCCAGGCCTGTTATAAACCATCGCACACGCTTATAAGATATGCATCTCCACACTTTGACCAAAACAAAAAAAAACATATTATTTTAAACTTGTTATTTTTTTGCATATTTACCTGCATTTATAGTCGTTAGGTAGTTGAAACCAGTTCTCGCACTTAAGGTAATAAAAAGTTAAAATAATTATGTACACGTCGAGAACGTTGCCATCGTCATTTGTTGGCGCGCATGTGCCAGTCCGTAGCTAAGCACGCGTTGTGTATAAATAAGCTAAGTTTGTAATACAAACAAACTTTTTATAATCTAGGGTTGCCATATTTATAGAGTTTTGATCAAATTTGGGCCAAATCGCTTCTGCCGTTCTCAAAATATTGGTCGATATGCGAAGGATTAAATAAAAAGGAGTTAGGTGGCAACCCTGCTTGGAAATATCTTAGTTGGAATTCGGCCGAACATACCTTTCATCTGATACCCATATTGGTACATCATGTTCAATACTTAAAAAAAAATTTAGATATATGGCAACCCTGTAAATCGTCCAAAGTGGCAACACCCAAGTATAGAATGAAGCATACTATCTATATGCCAAATTTCCTAATTCGCGTCAGCCCTTCCCGATATAGACACTAAATGCTTTCAGTGTAAATAATTTTCAAGTCCGAACACTGTTGCCACTATTTTTTCATTCAAATTTCACTCTCTATAAAAATGTTGCATCGTCGACTAAGAAGTTAACTTCAAAAATATTACAGAATTCTTTTATTTTTTTCCAAAATTTTGTTTTCGAAATTTCAAGTTAGAAAAAGTTTCAGCTTTACCAGGCAACAGCAGCATCGGCTCTGCGTCTAAGGGAAACGTCCAGCTGGGGTGCAAGCACTATTAGACACTCCAGTATTCTGGGATCTTACAGCTTTCTCCCTCTGAGCACAAATCGTTGTGCGACCACTACAGTTGTTGTTGTTGTTGTAGCGAGGTGTAGCCCTACCTAAATGTCAGACAGGGTCACCCCGAGTGTATTGCTCTTGGCCGGGTCGATATAAGAAAAAGGCCCGGGTCGTTTCGTCACGATGGGTACAGCACAAGTACTGGTACCATTCACGTAGAACCGGCAATACAAGAAACTAGCCGTGCAGGTCATGTAGGTCATTTAGCGTTACCCAGGGTGCACCAACGGGGAGGCGACCTACTCTTACACCACTACAGTCGGGATAGCTGCTTCAAAATAAACATTCCCATCAGAGAAGACTAGGAGAGGACGGATCGATTCAAGGGATCTAGACCTTGAGCTATCCCTCAGACTACCTGATCATTGTAGCGTCTTCCAGGCTGAAGTCTCAGCAATCCTGGGCGCCACGGCCTGGAAAAGCAAACCCGCTATCAGGGACATTGAGGGAACTGTAAGGCGAATGAACTTGCCAGGCAGTGCACGATCAAGCAGGTTCTTCGAGATAAAGAGCGCTTAGGTATGCCGTTTGCCACTTGCTGAAGAAGCACAGACTCCGTCAAGCCAACGAAAGATGGCTAAAATCCCCAGGGTGCCGAATATTCAAACAAACCTGGCCAAGAAGGGATCTTAAAAGATCTAGACACATTTACGCCTTAAGTAGGAGGGAAATCTCCATATTAATAGGGGTATTAACCGAGCACTGGGTGGCATGCAGCAAGGCTAGGAATGCCCTACAGACAATTCTGTGGGAGTTGTAAAGGTGATGAGGAGGAGAAAACTCATCTGTAAGTGCCCGGCTTTACGCGGCGCGAGAATGCTCTTTTTGTGATTTTTCTTCCTGGATAACCTAAGCCAGGTCGCGGAGCTAGATATAAAAGACTTGATTGCTTTCATCGAGTCATCTAAGTGGTTCGAGGAGGAGTAACGGTGTGGGCTTAGAAGTGGCAGTCCCGGGATTACGCTATATGGAAGATCCAGATAACTCTGGGATTTTCCATTTGGCCGAATCCCGGCACTGAGTTTCCTTGAGTTGGTGGTATCACAACGGGCCTTTCAAAACTGGCCTAAGGCGGTTTTCAAAAATATTTTGAAGTAGGGTGTCCCTTCACTCAGCTTTCAATATGTTCACTAAATTTCTTTTTTTTTTAAGTACGAAGACTAAATATATATGTCCAATGGACATCTTCCATCCCAACTACTATTTCAAAAACGTTAGATACTAAAGCATTTAACAAATTTCCTTCTCTCCCTTCCTTCACAGATCGATGACATTCTACTCACACTCAGCTTGAGTGAACACCGCAACACACTGACACGCAATCTATCCGGCGGCCAAAAGAAACGTCTCTCCATCGCTCTGGAACTAGTAAGCAATCCACCGATTATGTTTTTCGATGAACCCACTTCAGGTTTGGACAGTTCAACTTGCTTCCAATGCATACATTTGCTCAAAATGTTGGCTGCTGGTGGACGCACCATCATATGCACCATCCATCAACCCTCAGCACGTCTCTTCGAAATGTTTGATCAACTCTATACGCTCGCCGATGGTCAATGTGTCTATCAGGGTAGTACAAAACAGCTGGTACCCTTCCTATCTACACTCGGCTTGGAATGCCCTAGCTATCACAATCCAGCTAGTTATGTGATTGAAGTGGCTTGCGGTGAACATGGTGATCATACGCGTAAGCTAGCCGATGCGATCGATAATGGTAAAAGGGATATACGCACAATGGCCGATTATGAGGGTTTGAAAATGCGCAATGATTTGGTGAAAGTACATAATTTGACAGCAATGTTGGATAAGAATGCATCGACGAACAGTACGACGACTAGCGGTAAATACGAGGAGAATCTAACGTTGAATAATGGCATATTGAATGGCAATTTGGTGAATGATATTGTGAAAAGTTCAAATTCAGCAGCAGCTGGTAGTGGTACCTTGTCAGTCTTGACCACCACAAATGAGAAGGGTGATGCGATGATTGATGTTGAGAAGGCGGATAATTGTACAACGGCACTATTGACAGAGGAAATTACTTCGCCCGAACGTTATCCTACATCGCAGTTTCATCAATTTTGGGTAGTGTTGCGTCGTACATTACTTTTCAGTTATCGTGATTGGGTAAGTTTTGTGTTGGCATTGCATACTTTTAGGAGTTTGTTAAATTTTTTGTTTGCTTCTCTTCTCTTTTTAGACACTGATGTATTTGCGTTTATTTGCTCATTTGGTGGTTAGTTTTCTGATTGGCGCACTTTACTATGATATCGGCAATGATGGTGCTAAAGTTTTAAGTAATCTCGGTTTCCTGTTCTTCAATATGTTGTTCTTGATGTATACCTCGATGACCATTACGATTTTATCATGTAAGTTCAATGAATTATATTTAAGTGTTTCGAAGTTTTAAGAGCCAAGAGTTTATGAGAGCCTACTCTGGCCATTTGTGGAGCTTTCAAGAGTTAGTTGAACCTTTTAATCCTAAGGTCCCATAACCTTTTTGAATAATCAGTCTCTAGCCGATCCCAACATGTCTACAAAATAAAACATGTAAGGAAGTCTAAGTTCGGATGAACCGAGCATTAAATACCCAGCGGTAGTTTTTAGAACGGGATAATAATGATATAGGCCCTACGAGGATTTACCTACCAAATTATACTATTTTAGCTATTTACCTTACTGAATTTTGTCAATTTATGTGATTTTCGAAAGTTTCCATATCAAAAGTGGGCATGCTCGGGAAGCGATTTCGGCCAGTTTCACCAGGTATACTCCTTATAATGCTAGTATACCTTTTCGCAAATTTCATTCTACCGTAATCGGTTTAAAGGTTACGACCAGTCCAATTCTCAAAAATGCCTCCCTTAAAAAAAATATCCAAAAATCACAATAGAATGGCCAGGGGCATTCACCTATAAAATTATATCATTTTAGCCATTTCAGCTACCGAGATATGTCAATTTATATGATTTCCGAAATTTTCGATATCGAAAAAGGGGGCGTGGTTATCATCCGAATTCGCTCATTTTCTATAACAACCTACCTTGGCCAGAAAGTAACCTATATACAAAATTTCTTGCAAATATCTCAATTTTCACTCGACAGACGGGCGGACATGCCTTAATCCACTCCTCTTTTCAACCTAAGAACTATATGGAACTCTATATCTATCTCGATGATTTTGTGCCGTTACGTAGTACCGTTATGTGGACAAAATTATAATATCCTCGTACTAGTATTAGTACGCTGGGTATAATAAAATAAGTTAAAGTACGAGTATCTCTGAAGGCCGAAGTGAACGCTAGCGCGGAAATCTGTCTCACTCTCTGAGTAGATATAAAAAAATTCTGAGAGTTTATACGCTAGATGGCATCCCATCCAGATGATGGAGTGATCAGACTGCCAGAGTTATACTTCGAAGTGTTGACATGATACTAGCCCCCATCCATTCGTAAATAAGATCGGCCGGCTACTAACTCCGAACATTGCGGCATCCTAGTTCTACCTAATATAAAATTATGCAGCTAAAACCCGAGGCCGAAGCTGGCACGCATTAAGGTGTCGTCTTGAAACTCCCCTCCTTTTACAACGACAAAAATAGAATATGGTTTCTAGTATTTCCGCCCGGATATGTACCTAGAAATTTCGCCTTAAAGATACTAATAGAAAATGCGCTCTGGGAAAAGTACACTATAGCACCACAGCCCATTTTTGCCCTTGTAAAGCTAGGGGAACCTGGTCTGTAGTGCCTCGCCGTAGAAGTTTCAGTGAGGCGAAGCGATGTCAAGCGGCTCTCGTAGCACTGAATTCCCTCCTCGCATCCTCTAAGGCAGTGGAGAGAGCGCTCGCTATGTTGAAGCATCGGTATTTGCCTCCCTGTGAAGCAATTCCCGGCCTTTGCTCTAAGGCCAACAGTAAATTCATGTAGATTCTTTGTGCGGCTGAAAACTTCTCAACTAAATATCTTCCCTTGGTTTGTGGACCAAAGAGCGTTAGAAGAAATGAGAAAGCAACAAAAAGAGAACAGACGACCTGTTTATCAGGCGGAGGAAAAAAATGTTGAGAACAGGGTCCGGCAGAAAATCACTCTCTTGGCGGCTATCGCACCATTGAAATTATGTTATCTCTTTTTCACCTTCGCTCACTATCAAGCACCAATGCAATAGCGTATGCTGTTGAGTCGTTGCTTGCAAGTGAGCTACTGAGCATAACAAACGACATCAATTGATTGGTCAGCGCGATCATAGCGCTCTCACAAGCGCAGCAACAATTTCATTGTTCGAGAGGCCAATCAAAGAGCGTAATAATCTGCGTGAATTTGATTCTCTGATTTTCGGGCAATTGTCTCAATAGGTGCCTAGACCTGATTTAGGGATTTATGAAATGCGGGGAGCTAATGTCCTTCATATGGCCGGGTCACGGGACTGACTTTCCTAGTGTTGTTGATATTACAATGGCCATTTAATACTGGCCTAAGTGCATCTGCGTCAGCTACTTAAACCTAACCTAAACTTATTTTTCGCTTCCCTGGGACTTAGTTTCGGGAAATTTCGTTAGCATCTTCTCAACTTGACCTTAGAAACTTATACATTCATCAACAAAGCTCAGAATTTTTAGTACATGCTTATTTAAAATATTTTTTCTCTCTTTTCAGTCCCTCTTGAAATGCCTGTGCTGCTGAAAGAGAACTTTAATCGTTGGTATTCGCTCAAGTCATATTATCTAGCCATTTCTGTTGCCGATCTTCCCTTTCAGGTAAGTTGAGTTACGAGCGTATATTCAAATAAGTGATTTCATATTAAATATCTCACTAATTCCAATTTTTTGCCTCTCCTTTCTTTTGCAGGCCCTCTTCTGCGTAGTTTACGTCAGTCTCGTTTACTATTTCACATCGCAACCCTGGGAACTCTTCCGCTATTTGATGTTCTTGAGCGCTTGCTTAATGATCGCATTTGTTGCACAATCGGTGGGGCTGGTTGTTGGTGCCGCTATGAATGTACAAAATGGTGTCTTCTTGGCGCCCGTCATGTCCGTACCCTTTCTACTCTTCTCCGGCTTCTTCGTGTCATTCGATGCGATACCGGTTTATTTACGCTGGGTCACCTATCTATCATATATACGTTATGGTTTCGAAGGCACCGCATTGGCCACCTATGGTTATAGTCGTGAGAAACTAAAGTGCTTCCAAACTTATTGCCACTTCAAATCGCCACTTACAACACTGGAGGAATTGGATATGGTCGATGCTAATTTTACATTGGATATTGTCGCGTTGATTGTGATCTTTGTGGTATTGCGTGTTTCGGCGTATCTCTTTTTGCGTTGGAAATTAAGAACGGCACGATAAGGTGGTGTAGAGAGAGAGTTGAAGGGGAGAGTTGCAGAGAGCGCGCGAAGATTATATACATGTAGCGCGCAAAGAGTTAAATGCTTTCGGTTTCTAGCTTTTTTTTCTTCGATATTTTTTTGCATGATTTAACGTGTTTAAATTTAATTTTAAGTATTGAAAATTCATGACAAGAAGGGGGTTTCATTAATTTTAGTTATTAAGAAAAAAAATTTTTTTCGAAACTATATTTTTTTAAAAAATTTCGAACTTTTTCAAAAATATTTCTTTTTTTCAAAATTTCAAAATTTTTTTTTTTTATTTCAAATTTTTTTTTCAAAATTTCAAAATTTTTTTTTTTCAAATTTTTTTTTCAAAATTTCTATTTTTTTTTTTCAAAAATTCAATTTTTTTTCAAAATTTTGTTTTTTATTTTTTAATGAATAAGTGATAATAGATACGTATTAATGCAACTCTGTTATAGTTGTATTTACAATTCTAAGCGCATAAATTAGTTTTAAAAAAAATATATCTATGTATAACTTTTTTGTGACTTGGGTTTAAAAAATATTGAAATTGACCAAAAAATTTATTTACGTTTAATCGACAGCACATTTATAGACACACAAAATTAGAAAAAAATTCGCCAACACGACATTTAAATTTTTGTTTTTTTTTTTTAGAAGTGAAACTTCTTATACCGCCTATGTGAGGATTATATTGAGTTGCATAGGTTTGGGTAGATAAAATTTTTCGGAACTTAATCAAAATACTTTGCATATATGTAATATTTTTTAGTTCTTTAAATATTCACAAAATTAATATTTTTTTAGTACCTACTAAAAAATTTCTAAACAAAGTTTATAAATTTTTTTTTTTTTTTGTTTTTTTTTTTTAAGTGTTTTCTTGCATATTTATAGACATTTATCCTGTCAAATAATATTTTCAATCGTCACTTTTTTTCTTAATCTCACATTTTGCCGCATACTTAGTTATAGCGGTCTAAGAAGTTTCACTTCTCGCTAGATTTTTCGTTTTATCAATTTGAATGCAAAATAATGAACAATTTTTTTTTTCACAAATAAACTATATTGTATTTATGTAATATATATCATTAGAATAAGCATTGAATACTTTGTATATAAAAAATAGAACAAAAAAAAAAATAAAAAATATGAACAAAAGCAAAAATAATTAAAATAAATTGCCACTATTAATTGTATGTAAAATGAAGAGAAAAAAGTCAAAAAAAGTAAAATAAAAAAAATTTATATGATGTGTGATTGTTCAAATAATCGATTATTTAAATCTTGATAGCATAATTAATCAATTTACAAAAAGGATTGAATTACCGATTAATCATTTTTTTCGATTATTTAATTTATCGAACATGATATTAATTCAAAGTTAATTAGCAACTAACATCATCGATTATTCAAAATAATTTTCCGACTAAACACATTTTACAAATCACAACCTAAATAATTTAATTGCTCAAAAATAGTTCAAATCAAGACTAATCTTTTATTTAATCTTTTCAGTTAATCAAAAAAGTCATTAATTGAAACAATTTTTTATCGATTATTAATTGAAATGAAATTTTTTTTTAACGATTAATCGATTATTAGTTGAAATTAAACAATTTTTTATCGATTAATCGATTATTAGTTGAATTGAAACAATTTTTTATCCATTAATCGATTATTAGTTGAAATGATTAATCGAAAATAAATGTTATCGATTAATCGTCTAATCACACATCCCTAATATATATATATATATATGTATATCAAAATATCTGTAACTATCAATGGCTGATTTTGTAAAGCTCTTTTCCATAGATGTGCTTTAAACAAACAAAACAAAACTTTTCCAAACCAAACTATTTTATGTCATTTTTTTGGTAATGGTTATTAGCATAAACCAAAAAAAAAAAAAAAAAATGCTAAATACTAAAAAAATCAACACAAATTTTTACATAGTACGTCTAGGTAAAACATGAAATGTTTGAAACAAAATAATTTTTTACCGTATAAATTACAAACTGTACTAAATGTGGTGGTTAAATGCAATTTAATAACTAAAAATAAAAATAAAAAAAACTGACAGAAATTTTTTGCCAAAAAATTTTGCTGCCAGTTTATTTACAAAGTATTCCACTGCGTAAATTTTTTTATAAATGGTGTTTTTTTTTATATAGACATGTATGTATGTATTTAATCATATTTTTTAAGTGTATTTATAGGATTTTTGAAGAAAATAAAAAATAAAAAAAAATAAAAGCTTTATAAGCCAATTTATATATGTATATGTAATATGTGGAATTTTTATGTAGTACGAGTATTGTTTATCAAAATTTAAAAAAATATATATATCTATTTTTGTGGAAACAAAAATTATAAAAAGTGTTTTATTAAAATGTTGGTTGGGTAGAAAGTAAACATTACCGAACATACCGTTATGGGAACATAGAAAACGATCAAGCATAAAGGAACACCTTGCGATTTCTACCTGATTCATCGCTAGAGTTCGGAAATATGTCAAAATCAAACGCCTAAAATTTTGCTAACATAATTGCCACAGTTTACCCAATTTCTTGAAGTTAACTTCTTAGGCGGCGATATGAAGTTTTGATTGAGAGTAAAATTTGAGAAAATGGATGACGATGAAACGGAAGTTATGGCACGGAAATATAAATTGTAGCCGACTTTCAATATTATTATCAAATGAAAGGTATTTTCTACCGTATTCCAAATATGTAAATCTCAAGCAGGGTTGCCACCTAGGGTTGCCACCTAACATTTTATATATTTTTCTCTATATCTCGGGAACCGCTCGAACCGATTTGGATGAAGTTTGACATTATAGATAGTATGATTCTTTCTAGGATTATGTGCGTGGGTGTTGCCACTTGGCACGGTTCACAGGGTTGCCACCTATTTAATTTTTTTTTAAATATTAAGCAAGATATGCCAATATGAGTATCAAATGAAAGGTATTATCGACCGTATTCCATATATTTAAATCTAAAGCAGTGTTGCCACCTAACCGCATTTTATTTATTTTTATTGATATCTCGGGAACCGCTCGACCGATGTAAATAAAATTTGGCATTATAGATAGTATGATTCATTCAAAGATTATATGTGTGGGTGTTGCCACTTGGGGCGGTTCACAGGGTTGCCAACTATCTCAATTTTTTTTTTTTAATATTCAGCAATATATGCCAATATGGGTATCATGTGAAAGGTATTTTCTGTCGCATTTCAAATATGACAATTTCTGGCAGGGTTGCCAGCTAGGGTTGCCCCCAAACCGTATTTTATTTATTTTTCCTTATATCTCCGGAACCGCTTTGCCGTTTTGTAGTAAATTTGGCATTATTTGTAGTATGATTCATAATAAGATGGCGGTTGCCACTTGGGGCGGTTCAAAGAGTTGCCACCTATCTATTTTTTTTTTTTTAATATTGAGCCAAGCTATGCCTATATGGGTATCAAGTGAAAGGTATTTCCGACCGTGTTGCAAATATTTAAATGTCAAGCAGGCTTGCCACCTAGTCTTCCTATCTTTCTTCGTACAACTCTCTTTCCTATCTCCCTCCCTATTGCTCTTCATTGCCCTCTTTCCTTCTGCCACGCCCCTTTTCCTCTATATCCTATTCGTATTGGCCCCTGTTATGGTAGGCCTAATTCTACCCATGTACCAAATTTTAAGAAAAACGCACCATATATAAGATATTTTCGAATGGATCGTTTCCCTGGTCCACTTCCCGGAAGTAAGATATTGTGAATCTAAACCATTCTCGAATTCTCGTTATTTCGAAGTTAACTTCTTTCACGTGTACTGGCTACACACGGGTTTTTTGTATTTTATTTTATTATTATTTTTGTTTTATTTTATTATTTTTTATTCTTATTTTATTTTATTTTAATTTATTTTTTATATATATTATTTTTTTTTTTTTAATTTTATTTTTTTATTTTTTTATTTTATTTTATTTTTTTTTATTTTTTTTTATTTTATTTTTTTTTTTATTTTTATTTTTTTATTTTTTTTTTTATTTTATTTTATTTTTTTTTTATTTTATTTTATTTTATTTTATTTTATTTTATTTTATTTTATTTTATTTTATTTTATTTTATTTTATTTTATTTTATTTTATTTTATTTTATTTTATTTTATTTTATTTTATTTTATTTTATTTTATTTTATTTCATTTTATTTTTTTATATATATTATTATTTTTTTTTTTAATTTCTTTTTTTTCTTTTATTTTATTTTACTTTATTTTATCTTATTTTATTTTATTTTATTTTATTTTATTTTATTTTATTTTATTTTATTTTATTTTATTTTATTTTATTTCATTTCATTTCATTTCATTTCTTTTCTTTTCTTTTCATTTCATTTCATTTCATTTCGTTTCATTTCATTTTATTTTAATTTATTTTATTTTATTTTATTTTATTTTATTTTATTTTTTTTTTTTTATTGTTTAATTTAAATATTTTTTTTTTTATTTTTTTTTTTTATCTTATTTTATTTAAGTTTATTTTTTTTTTGTTTTTTATTACGCTTTGCTTAATTTTTCTCATCTAGTCAACATTTTAATTAAACTAACATATCTATTTCACCTGAAATGCCCTCAGAAAAATGAATGTGTCATGCGTGCCATGCCACAAAAACAAACCCTTTCTCCCTTAACTACCAATTACAGTTATCGAACTCGACATCTGCACACGTAAGGTTGCTGTTGGAGCGAAAGTAAAAATATAAATATCACCAATCAGAGCTTAAATAATGCCATGCCAATATAAACTAGGAATTGACAACTTGTTATTTTGCAGTTCGAAAGCAATTAGTGATTCATGCCGATGCAGGCAATTTGCGAACTTTGTACTCTCTAGCAATAACAACAAAAAGGGACAAATAAGGGCTCACAAGTTCTACATCGGAAAAACTATTAAATGGAAGGGAATGAGAGCGAACTATGTAGGTATGTATGTAAGTTTATTATTTAAGAGCTTATATGCTTAACTGAACGTATATTTTTATACTACAAAGAATCACTGAAGAGTTTCCACACTTTTTTCGGACACTGTACTCGTAAGTAATGCTAAGTACTTTGCGAATTCGAGCAGCTGCATTGAACATTTTCTTTATTTTAATTGTCCGGTTTGTGCTGTGAAATTATTTCAAAATTGATTTCCTACTGCCAATTAGATGTGACTGAAGTGAACAAATCCTGCAGGCGTTTAGTGTTGCTTTTAATTGCAATAATTAAAATTAAAATTGGATTATTCATTAGCAATTATTGAAAGTTCTTCTAATAGTATTTAAATGAGAATTTTACAATAGTGATATCAAGATGGAGCTGACTACACAGAAAAAAATGGCACTGGTAAAATCAACCACCTCATACTGTTAACCCGGAGTTGACCAAATTCTGTTGAATTGACCAAAATTTGGTTATTTTAACGGAAAATTTTTGTTGAAGTAACTGCGTTCAACTGTTGATTGAACAGTCATAGTCTTGTCAATTTTTAATTACTACTTTTAAAAATTTATCAAAAAATCTTAATAGACTGAGTAGGGGACTCATCCTACCAAACTATATCATTTTAGCCATTTTCGTTACCAAATTATATCAATTTAGGTGACTTTCGAAGATTTCGATATCGAAAGTTGGCGTGGTTGGAGGGCGATTTCATCAGGTATACTCCCAACCATACTAGTATGCTTTGTTCCAAATTGCATTGTTCTATCCAAATCAGTTAAAAAGTTACGACCAGTCGAATTGTCAAAAATGCCTCCCTTAAAAGTGGGCGGTGCCATGCCCACTATAAAAAATTATGGAAAAATCATAAGAAAATGACCAGAGGGATTCACCTATAAAATTATATCGTTTTAGCCAGTTCAGCTACCGAGATATGTCAATTTATGTTATTTTCGAAATTTTCGATATCGAAAGTGGGCATGGTTGAAGAGCGATTTTCATCCAATTTCATCATTCTATCGTAATCAGTTTAAAAGTTACGACCTATCGAATTTTCAAAAATGCCTCCCTTAAAAGTGGGCGGTGCCACGCCCACTATAAAACAAATTTATGGAAAAATCATAAGAAAATGACCAGAGGGATTCACCTATAAATTTATATCGTTTTAGCCATTTCAGCTACCGAGATATGTCAATTTATGTTATTTTCGAAATTTTCGATATCGAAAGTGGGCATGGTTGAAGAGCGATTTTCATCCAATTCCATCATTCTATCGTAATCAGTTTAAAAGTTACGACCAGTCGAATTTTCAAAAAAGCCTCCCTTAAAAGTGGGCGGTGTCACGCCCACTATAAAAAAAATTATGGAAAAATCATAAGAAAATGACCAGAGGGATTCACCTATAAAATTATATCGTTTTAGCCATTCCACTACCGAGATATGTCAATTTATGTTATTTTCGAAATTTTCGATATCGAAAGTGGGCATGGTTGAAGAGCGATTTTCATCCAATTTCATCATTCTATCGTATATATAAAATTATATCATTTTAGCCATTTCAGTTACCGAGCTATGTCAATTTATGTGATTTTCGAAATTTTCGATAACGAGAAAGGGGCCGTGGTTATCATCCGATTTCGCCCATTTTCAGTAGCAACCTACCTTGGCCAGAAAGTAACCTGTGTACAAAATTTCATGCAAATATCTAATTTTTTACTCAAGTTACCGTGTACACGGACAGACAGACAGATGGACAGACAGACAGACGGACATGCCTTAATGAACTCCTCTTTTCAACCTAAGAATTTTCATATATGGAACTCTATATCTATCTCGACTATTTTGTGCCGTTACATAGTACCGTTATGTGGACAAAATTATAATAGCCTTGTACTAGTACTTGTACGCTGGGTATAAAAAAATTTGGGTTCTATGTAGTATGATTAATAAACTAACATGATTCATAACCTAATCGAACAAAAGCAACTACGCATGAACTTTAACTTCCATTTTTTTAATTCAGTATATAATCGAATATAATGAAGCCCTGAAGATGAATCAACACGCTTTTTAATTAATTGAGTTGCATATAAGTTTGTAGCTTCTGATCATATTCTAGGCACAGAAGATAGTATTTTGCCTTGAGCATAAAAACGCGACTTCAATAATGTAATTGTAGAAGCCTGAATGTCTGTTGTACTATGCTAACTAGCTTATAACAAGTGCTATTATGGGCACGTGTCTAATAAAATAATAATTTTTTTGTCATTAGCTTACATCGATGATAGTACTTAGTTTATCAAGAAAAAATCGACTTAATTAAAATCAAATCAAACAATGAAGCGCTATTATTTTAATATTTAATTTTATTTGCAAATATGTAGGTATTTATGTCTACAATGTAAAAAAAAAAGCTGTCGATTGATCTATTTTTTGATCTCACATGCATACTAGGGATGTTACGGAGCTTCGACTAAAACTCCGATTGTTCAGAATGTAGCGTAGGAACGTCTGTAGGCTGTAAAACCGATAGTTCGCAATATCGAGTTAAGCCCTTTTTCTTGTTATCAGAAATACACATACACTTTAACTAATATCATGTATTTATTAGAGCGTCTGCAAGCTCTTCAAAATTCCAGACACGGCCAATAAAAATAAATTTGTAACCGAAGCCAACGCAGAAAATAAAAACAAACAACAAAATAAGTTAGCAAAAGAGGTGATTTAAGGCGCTTGAATGCAATGCGACACTCATATGTACATATGTATGTAGGTAGATGTATGGCTTGTATGAATTTCATTTCTTACTCGCTCATTTCTTGTTGACTCGATTTGGTAGCAATAAGGAGGTTTGTGTTGGCAAGAAACTAAAATATTGGCGTAGGTCAGAAATTGTTTACTGCAGGCGAAAAGAGAAAAGAAATAAAATATGGAAAGTAAAACAAAATGAAAGAAGAAAACTTTGGTCACTGTCATGAACGCATTGCACATGCAAATGACATACTTATACATAAACCCTGTAGGAAAAATCTAAACGGGCTGTAGAAAATGCTTTCACAGAACTGGTCACTTTGTAACCAAAATCAGAAAGACTGTTCGAAATTTTATCTCATTTATATACCTTTCATGAAGATGAAATGGTAATATAACTTTGGTCCGATGTTTGTAAGTATGAGAAGAAGAAGAGATGGACCCATCAATAAGTATACCGAAATGATCAGGATGACGAGATGAGTTGATTTAGCCATGTTCGTTTGTTTGAACGCAAACTAGTCCCTCAGTTTTTGAGATATTTCGCTGAAATTCGGTATGCGGCCACCATTTTCCATTACATATAGCTCCCATACAATCGATTGTTCCGATAAACGGATTTTGGGCTATAACTCCAGCAATTAAACAGGTAGGAACGTGAAATTTTGTATGTATTGCTATTTTTATATGTGCAATATCGATGTTGAAAATAATTTAGATGGGATAAATATTTCACATAGCCCCTATACAATCGATTGTTCCGATAAGCGGATTTTGGTAGATAACTCCTGTAATTAGATAGGTAGGAACTTGAAATTTTGTAACTCTTGCTCTTTTATAATGTGGAATGTCAATGTTAAAAATCAATGAGATTGGACCAATAAAATACATCGCCCCTATATAATCGATAGTTCCGATAATTTCGTAATGAGCTAAAGTTAAATTCACACAGGCTGTACTGGGGATCGAACAGTGAAAATCATGACGCTTATTCGGCACAGCCGAAGACAGCTTTCCTTACTTGTTTTATTTTATTTTTTGTTTTATTTAAAAAAATAAGTTTATTTTATATTTTATTGTTTTGCTTTTTTTAGTTTAATTATTTATCTTATTTTATTTGACTTGACTTTATTTTTTTATCTTTTTTTTAATTTTTTTTTATTTTATTATTGTTCTACTTAATTTTTTTTGTTTAATATTTTTTTATTTTATATCTTACTTTAATTTTTTTATTTCATTTATTTTATCTAATTTCAATTTTTTTTTTTTTTTTTTTTTCTATTTTTACTTTATTTTTTTGTTTTATTATTTTATCTTTCTTTTATTTTATTTTTTTTTATTTTTTTTTTTTAATATTTTTCATATTATTTTATTTTGATTTATTTTTATATTTCATTTTATTTTAATTTCATTTTTATATATCTTTTAATTTTATTTACATAATTTCATATTATTTTATTTTTTTATTACATTTATTGGTATTTTTTTATTTTTTGTTAATTTTTTTTATTTTATATTGTATTTTAATTTATTTTATTCAATTTATTTTAATTTAAATTTAATTTATTTTAAATTAGTTTATTTTATTTTTTTTTATGTTTTGTTTTTTTTTTATGTTTTTTTATTTTATTGTAATTTATTTTATTTCATTTCAATTTATTTTAATTTATTTTATTTTACTTTATTTTTTTTATTTTTTTTTAATTTTATTTTTTTTATTTTTATTTTTTTTTGTTGTCTATTTTTGCTTTTTTTTTGTGTTTTATTATTTTATATTTCTTTTATTTTTTTTTATTTTTTTTTTTTAATATTTTTCATATTATTTTTTTTTGACTTATTTTTTATTTCATTTTATTTTAATTTATTTTTTAATTAATTAATTTTTTTATATAATGTGTTTGTTTTATTCTAGTATTTGTTTATTTTATTTTTTTTATTACATTTATTGGAATTTTTCTATTTTTTGTTAATTTTTTTTTATTTTTAAATTGCATTTTATTTTATTTAATTTC
The DNA here is from genome assembly GCA_964058755.1 of Campiglossa producta. Lineage (NCBI taxonomy): Eukaryota > Metazoa > Arthropoda > Insecta > Diptera > Tephritidae > Campiglossa > Campiglossa producta. The sequence continues at coordinate 19,893,276 of CAXKVI010000003.1, forward strand.
AATTTATCTTAATTTAAAATTATTTTATTTTTTTTTGTTTTGTTTTTTTTTATGTTTTTTTATTTTATTTCATTTCAATTTATTTTATATTATTTAAATTTATTTTTTTCCTTTTTTATTTTGTTTTATTTTATTTTATTAATTTTTTTATTGTTTTTTTTTTTAATTTTTTTTACTTATTTTTAATATTTTAATTTTTATTTTTATTTTATTGTAATTTATTTTATTTCATTTCAATTTATTTTATTTTAATACTTTTTCAACTTTTTTTTGTTTTTTTATTTAATGGAAGGTAGTCGCTTTCTGAGCTAGCCGTGTATTTTGCAAGTTAGGTGTGCAGAAAAACTCTTTAATTTTCAATTCACTTTGTGGCATAATTTGTTGAACTCTTATTGTGGTTATAAAGTAAACAAACACACATGCAATTACACACACTCGCCGACAAATTTATGTTTCGACGTGTACGTAAACTTGCCATCATTGTACAACTGTACAAGTAAGATATGAATCAGCTGTTCGACTTACAGCTGTGCTCACCTGATCGGGTTACCCTTATTGGAAGCCACTCAACGAAGGGTGTCATTCGTTAGGACCGAAATAAAAGTAGTAGTAGCTTGTGACAAATGTTTAATAACTTCATAAATAATAGAAACTATTTGCCGAAAATTATTTATTATAGCAACTAATTTGATCTGGAAATGTTTGTACAAAGATTTTACTTGTTTAGCGAAATTTTTTTCATATTTTCTAAAACTTTTAGCACTACGCAGAAAAGCAATCCTGTGGTTAATATTTCCATGACAACTCTCTTGTTCTTCTTTGTTTACATAAAACGCAACTTGCTAATTGTATAAATTTCTGTGAATATTTTTAATAAACAAGCATTTTTCTTACTTACAGCATATATTAGTAAAGTGCCCCACCATTTAAATGTGTTTTTTCATAGATGCCTGTGCTTATTTTCTTTTTGTACTTTGTGTGTGCGTGGCGTGTATATAAGGGAGTGTTCACATACTGCTACAAAGTTGCTTATATGGCGTTTCCACCAAACATACACAGCATCCTTTGGGTTGGGAATAATTGCCAACTGTTTCTGATGCGTGTTCCTCCTCGTTGCTCGGGCGTGATAGATCGCGTAGCTTTGTTATGAATAATCATAGCAATTAAATAATTATTATTATTACCTTGCATTAAACTCGAGTAAAAGCGACAACAAAGACCACGTATTGCACCCTCGCTGTTAATATTGAGATTTATCACCACATTTTCCATTAAGGCTGTGTGCCAAACGGTTTAAAAAAGCAAATTTTGACAGAGCGATGTTAAATTCTGACAGTTATCGTGGTGAATATGAACGTCAGAATTTGCCCTAGCCCTGGGGGCTAGGTCAAATTTTGACAATCAATAATGTGAGCACAGGGATGCATGTGCTGTTAATATTCATATTATTTCACATAAATTTATGTTCACATGCGTTATTTAACACTAAAAAATAATATAATGCGAATAATACGCAATATAAATGCATGAAAAACACCTAAAATGAGAATTGATTCACAAGCATCTGCTTTTGCACGTGCTTTTTCCATACGTCAAAATTTACTACTGTCATAATTTAACGTTTCGTTTGGCACAGCAAAATGGCAAATATTCGTTCACCATAGGAAATTTGTTCAAATCATTTTACTCTGACGAAAAATGTTTTCAATTGGCACACAGCCTAAATAATGAATAAACATACATATTTGTATAAAAAATCATTGCTTATTTAAATAAATAAATAAAGAAAATAAGTGAGTCCCATAACTCAAACATAAAAAAGTTACTATAATTGGACACAGTGCACTAAATCATTATTCTCATACATTCTTAATAGTAATATATTAAAAATTTAAGATTAGTGAGCTGTATCCATTTATGAAAGTTGTCATTGCTTTTCCACACCACCCAGGAGGCAGCAATGTAGGCGCGTTACCGATTTTTTTAGGTGTTCGGTTTCCCTAGAGGCCTATTTTCACCAATATACGTAGTAATTACATAAAAACGTAAAAAACAAAAATCAAACTTATTAATAAAAATAAAAATAAAATTGCACAAATTCAGGTACAATAACTAAAAATAAATATAAAAAATCTAAACAAAACTACTTAGGGGAAATAAAATTCAGTTCAAATAAAACTATTTATAATATTTACAAAAACACCCATAGTGAAACCTTATTAAAAAAAAATTTCGGCTGACGAATAAGAGTATTGGAAAGAAGATTGTGGCCTTTAAAAAAATATCTAAATCTGCTTGACAAAATAAGTAAAGGGTCAGTTACATAAAGCTTTACTTTGACTTTACCTCAAACTTTGACTTTGACAGAAAAGTTCAGTATACGTATTTAAATGAAGCATGGCAAATTGGAGACCTCAAAGTTGAAGCAAGGTTAAAATTTGGCAAACTCTCAAATTTTGCTTGCTTTGCTTGCTTTGACAATCAGATGCTGATGACTTCGCTTTAATTAATGAATAAAAAGTTGGAGGAAATAATAATTAATTAATTTTTTCTCTATTAAATTAATAAATTAACCAAAACACTCTGAATGCAAAGAAATAAATAACGAAAACAAATGTATAAAAGAGAAGCGTCAAGGCGTTCATTGTAGCATACCTCTGAAGTTGGACGCAAAGTTTTGAGGTAGCAAATGTCAGGCGAGGTTAACAAAGCTTTATGTATTCGACCCTTAATGGTGTGTTATGCACAAAAAATTAACATTTTTGAAGTTAGGCTGATTCGCTTTCCTATTAAAATGATTTACCAAAAAGTATGTTCTGATTCTTATAAAAACAGCCTTAATGACGTCTGGTTTGCAGTTTTCGCAACAAAAGTAGGGCACCACGTCTACCATTTTATCATAGAGTATTTGGGAAAACCCAACTTTATGACAGGTGGAATCGAAATTATCGGAATAAATTTTTTCAATAGTTGAAATAAAGTCAATAAACTCGGAAGGCGGTTTTACAAGTTCACAATTAGTGAACTGCTTCTCCATTGTAAAGTAGAAGTCTTTTTCACTCATATCACCATCAAATCTGGGTAAAGGCATTAAACAGTTATGCATTTTAAAATATTTGGCATTTCTGTTTCTGCAGGAAAAGGGTATCGCGGGACTCCTAATCCGCATCCTAAAATACAGCAATGGTCGGGCATTTCTGGAAACGAAATTATAAAATTAAATATTAAAATAAACTTTTTTTGAAACGACTCACTTCATCAACTGCTTCGTTTGAACTAACAGTTGTGTATACACACACATATGTACGTACATATTTACGCGCGGGGTTGCATTTCACGTCTGCAATGTATTTCAAAATATTCTTATTCATAAAATATGTAAATATATTGAAATCATTTCATTTATCATCAAAATAAATATTGAAATGTATAAAAACTGCAAAATATATTGATATTCAAATAGTTATTGTTCATATAATTGAAATGACATTATTTTTCATAAAAAAACAATAAATTTTATCCAAATCACAAAATTTGTTTAGTTCATAGGCATACATTTTGTTACATTTCCATACTAAATTGCTTTAAAAATATACCTACACAGCAACCCTGTATGGAGATTTCACTCCATTTCTTCTTGGAAATTTCAACCCTGGGCCTCGGGTTGCTGTGTTAGTTAAGCTAGTTTGACACTGTCTACAGTGTCAAAATTGGGTGTATTAGAAAGAGAGAGAAATAAGGATAACTTACTTGTAGACCTGTACTATGCTTGCCATGCAAGAATGATTCCTGTTCAATATCTTCTTTATTTTATCTGCTCTTTCTTTCACTGCAACCATCATTCATTTTTAGCTCTCACCCCACCCATCACTTGCCACTGGTAATATTTTTCAAGCGTATTTTTTATATCCATTTGGTTGTATGCCGCAATGTGTGAAAATTCGTTGTCGGTACGAGAACTGTTTATGTTTTGTGTGTTTTCAGTTCGTTTTCGTCGGTCAATGCAACAAGTCGCAGCAACTCTGAGTTCATATGATTTAGATAGGTAGCACACTTGGTTGTTGCAAGTTCAGCAAATTATTTGAATTTGTTTGTGTAAAAGTGCAATTCTCTGTTTTTATTCTTTTATGCACATTGTTACGAACGTATATGCAGTGTAACAAAAATAATATTATTCCACAAAGTTTGAGTGCGAAATGAGAAAGTGACGCGACGAAAATAAAAATCTATAAAAATCTATAAAAAGATAAAAATATCACCGCAGACCAACCATAATTATGTATGTAGGTACTTATGTCTGTATTAAAACCACAATTTAATGCGTTACATTTTGCACAATTCTTGTGTTATTTATTTATTACTCACTTCATTCATGAGTTGTTTTTAAGTATGCAGCGACAGAGCGACCCACGCAATTTCAATTAAGATGCTAATGTGCGCGCGAAGTGAGTTCATTCAACTGCAACGAGTTAGCATGTCAATGTTGAACTGTAATTGAAAAGAAATTTATTTTTACTAACAAAACAAATGTGCATATGGTGACTGGGCGAAGTACTGTTCAAGCATGTAAAAGTACTTTGAAGTGGTTGTAGGTACCTACTTAGAAAGTTTTGTTTTTTGTTCGCATATTTAAATACTTCTTTGAGTCATGGATGCCGAAATTGCCCAAGAACTTTGATATTTGGAACTCTATCAACCCCATTCATTCTGGCTAGAAGGCGCTGTTATCGCTATATAAGTAAAGTCCATATGCATGATCGGATTGTTTTCGGTTTTGGCAAGTATGTTTGATATACAATAAACAACTCTTATTTTGGGGTCGTTTTGAGATCATTTCGTTAGAGGTTATGATAACCTGTTGGTAACTATATTGCCGCCATTAGTTTTTTTTTTTTTTTTTTTTTTTTGAGATCACTTTAGGGTAATTTTGGAAGAATTTTGGATCATTTTGGGTCAAATGATCGCAATGTACTACCAAAAGGATCCTAAAATGATCCCGAAATGGCTCCAAAAATTTACCCAAAATGGTCCCAAAATAACCCGAAAATGATTCAAATAACCCGAAAATGATTCCCATATGACCCCAATATGATCCCAAAATCATCCAAAAATGATCCTAAATGAACCCGAACATTATCCCAATATGGTGCCAAAATGACCCCAAAATGGTCCCAAAATGATCTCAAAATTACCCCAAAATTACCCCCACTCATCACTATATTTTTTTAATAATGCATAAAAATTTATTTTTTAATTTTTTTCACTCGTCTCTCAAATTTCTAATAACGCACTTCAGTGGCCAAAAGATCGTATATCCAATATTCCAATTTTATCTTCTCCAATTATTCTTTTCCCTAGAGACCAGAATTGGCGGAAATTTGATCATGTGTTCCTTCAGCTTATTGAAAGCCGAACATTGCAAATTATCGGCAAAAAATCACGACATAATCGCTCTGACAGTAGATACTCTAACACAGAAAAAAATGGCACTGGTAAAATCAACAGTCTCGAACTGTTACCCTGAAATTGACCAAATTCGATTGAATTGACCAAGTTTTAGTTATTTCAACGGAATTTTTTGTTGAAATAATTGGTGATTCAACAGTCATAGAACTGTCAATTTTTAATCAACAACATTTGGTAAAACTGACAGGGTTTTGGGTTAACCCAACAGCGACGGAACTGCCATTTTAAAAACAACCAACTTCTGCAGTTAATCCAACAGCGAAGACACTGTCATTGGAAAAAAACCTCCATCTGCTTATACAATTATAAACAATGTATTCCGAATATTCCATAAACTATCTGCGAATTACAATAGTAGTCTAATCTTGGCTTGCGTCATAATGACGCTTAACCGCCTAGGCGATTTTGGCCGTTTCGTATCAAAGCACGCCAGTCATTCCTTTTTTTAGCGATAACTGACGCCAATTGGAAACCCCAAGGGAGTTCAAGTCATCCTCCACCTGTTGTTTCCATCTCAGTCGAGGTCTCCCTCTTCCTCTGCTGCCGAATTCAGGCGACGATAGGAAAACTTTCTGTGCTGGCGCTTCTTTGTCCATTCGCATGGCATGACCCAGCCAGCGGAACCTTTGGGCTTTTATCCGCTGAACTACACAGAGCCAACAACGCCTAATAAAATAGAACAAAAGTCATAAGATATCTCTATAGATTTTTTTCAAGAAGATGTGCTTCTTATTATTGTAGAGACAGTCATTTTAATGTTATTAAGAAGATTTTCCTCTTAATATTTTAAATGAAAAATAAAATGATATTGCCCTCGCCGAGAATCGAACTTACAATTTTCAGAATGATAAACCCAGCTGTTAACCATCAGGCCATCGCTCACTTTTGATTGCCAGCTTCTAATTACCGATATGTGTAGAGTTGTTAATGTTTCAAGGGAAAATCTCATAAATATATTTAAGAAGATTTCTTTTTAACATTTCTAATTAGGAAAAAAAGAGAGAGAATCGAACTTACAATTTTTCGATTGCTAAACCCAGCTGCTAACCATCCGGCCATCGTATACTAATAATTGCCAGCGTCTAACTACACCTTTGTACTAAATGTATAGTTTTTTAATAAGAATTTCTTCTTAAAACCAAAAAGATTTCCCTACAGTTTTTTCTTCGTTTGCACCGTTGCGACTACCCCTTTGCCCTAAAGCTGATCATGAAGACAATCTTATTAATTTTATTAGGCATTTTTGGCTCTGTGTATGGTCAGGTCTGCGTAAAGCTCGTACAGCTCATCGTTAAATTTCTTTCGATACTCGCCGTTGGCATCACGGGAAGGACCATAAATCTTCCGGAGAACTTTTCTCTTAAATACTCCAAGGGCCATCTCATCTTCTCTTGACACTGTCCATGAGACAGTATGATAAGAGACTTATAGAGCGTAATCTTTGTTTGTCGAGAGAGGACTTTACTTCACAATTGCCTACTCAGTCCAAAGTAGCACTTGTTGGCAAGACTGATTCTTTGTTGGATTTCTAGACTGATATTATTTTCGGTGTTAATGCTGGTTCCCAAATAGACGAAGTCTCTCACCGTTTCAAACATGTAGCTATCGACGGTGACTTGGCTGCCAAGGTGCAGGTGCGCCGATTCTTTCTTTGATGACAGCAAATACTTCGTCTTGTCCTCCGCCAGACCCACTTCTTACGCTCGCTCGCTGAAACCCGATAGTGACCTCAGCGGCGGTACGCAATGAGTTAGTATGTAGTGCAGATAATATGAAATCAACGATATAATTATAGCTTATGTCGCGTAAACTAGCGTCATGGCGCAAAGCTGCAACTAGACGCCATCAAGCATAAGTACGCGATGGCCTGATGGTAAAAGTCTCCGTTCAGCAGTCAAAGCAGTGTGAAATCGATTCTCGGTGGAGGCAACAAAGTAACGTGTCATTTAGAACAAAGCTGTAATAATAAGTATGCGATACCTGGGTTCGAGCGCTCATGAGACCTGAGTCCGATTCTCGGTGAAGTCAATATAAGAACTCGGTGTTAAAATAAGACTTATTTAAAAAAAAATAAAAAAAATTATAATGACTTCACCGAGAATCGAACCAGCAACCCCTAGAACAACAGCTTAACTATTAACTTAAGGTTAACATTTACATTTGAGCAGCACTGACTATAACCAATGTATGAAAAACATTTTAGAGAGGCCTTCTCAGATTGATATTATACCTATATAGTAAACCATCAACTGTTTCAAATGCGTGATGAGTACAACAAAAAATGTGTCAACACAAATTTTCATTGTTAAATTTACAAGCTTTCACATATTTTGCATGCAAGCAGCATACATTCACACATCCATCCTAAGTATCATCAAAAGTACAACGGTTGGCAATTTATGCGTCATTTGCGCGCAATAAAAATTAAATGTATTTCAAAAGTTGATTAGCTTTATGAGACGCAAATAAATCTAAGCTGATGTGACCCTTTTTTGCAGTTTGTGATTTTCCATTCATTTATAAGAGTTGTTTTTGCATTTCCGTCAAAGGCCAGATAAGTCAAAATGCATTTGTTTTTATTTAGATTCAATATATGGGCACG
>CAXKVI010000003.1:19901543-19911543 GCA_964058755.1 Campiglossa producta
GAAAAGGAAAAGGAAAAGGAAAAGGAAAAGGAAAAGGAAAAGGAAAGGGAAAGGGAAAGGGAAAGGGAAAGGGAAAGGGAAAGGGAAAGGGAAAAGGAAAGGGAAATACAGAAGTAGAAAAATAGATATGGAAGAAAAATTTAACAAGAAGAAAATAAAAGAGTAGCAAACAAGTTCAATATTTCATATTCGCAACATCCCTAGCACACACTCAGTACATATGAGTGTACCTCGCGGTTCCCATTGCTATTGCCCGCTACTGCATTTGACAGTTGAGAAAAGATACAAATTAAGTAAAGTTTTCAGTTCAATTTTTTAACGCGCACCAAGCAAACGTGCCTCCGACAAACGACAATTACATTCATTCTACAATTCAATTGATCTAACAATTGACACAGACTGACTCTGATCGATCAGCTGCTTCGGGCTGCTGGGCTGGTGTAATTAGTATAAGACTGTGCTAACCTACTCCCTAGTATAATAAATTGATACGCGCCAAAGCTAATATTTTTATTCGCGTTTTATATCTCCAATGGGCTGTGTGTTGTGCGGCATTTTTCCATCCCAGAATCAAGTAATTTTAAGTGCAATTAAAAACAACAACAAAGTAACAGCAAATTTAAATGAGTATGTACGAAGTACCTACTTATCAATCATGTGAATATCAAACAAAACAAATATTTGTATAGTCGAGTTGAAATTTGTTTAAGGAGATGCGAAGCAAATGAATAAACAGAAATAAATGTTAAAAAAAAAGTATGAAGAAATGATAAGAACTAGCGAGTGATAATGGAAATTTTGTCTTAGAAAATTTGGAATAATTGTGCGTGTGTTTGTGTTTCGATCGCCGAATTTTGTTTAAACAAATGTTTAATTTTAATTTAAAAAAAAAAATCAATTATTTAATCAGCAGCTTGTGCCATTTTCGCTATTAACAAAAATCGTCTGAACTTTATAGCTTTGGTGCGAAATTTAAAAATCAAAAATAACACTAAAACTGTTCTTCAATTCTATAAGTTCCCGTTGCTAAGCAACTCAAGTCCACACTCAAATACAAAGTTCATTTTTAATACAAAAAACAGCAGCACTTACAAAGTACTAAACTTACTAAATTGTTTACTAAAGTGAAAGAATTTCGAATTAATTGAATGTGTTTGAAAGAATTTAAATAAATTGAAAAACAAAAAATTTATCGTGCCTGTCTGTCTGTTCCCGTGTGCTCTCGACTGCGTAAGTAAATAAATCAGTTGCAATTTCATTTATTTAATTTATGCGTTTATTCACTTTTGTAAAAGCTCGTTTTTAAGCATCAAATTGCTTTAGGTATGTCTTTCAAGCAGTGGCGAATCCAGGATTTTGGCAAAAAGGGGGCTTCAATTTTTTTTTTTTTTTTTTTTAATTTCGAGGACATTTTTCATTCACAGTTTCTCAAAACCGGCCTTTTATGTTGTTTTTCGAAAAAATATATATGTACATTCCTACATTTGTTGGTATAATCAAAGACAAATTCACAAATATTTGCTATATTTTTACTATATTCTTGAACACACATTTTCCGGGTACCTTGCATAATGCACCGTCAGCACTTGCAACAAGCCTGGCAGTAAATATACCCATCACGGAGGAAAGAGTAAGGCGGGCAGTTAAGAGCTTTGAACCATTTAAGGCTGCCAGACCGAACGGGATTATCCCCGCGCAACTCCTTACCACGCTGGAGACATCAGACAAATGGCTAGTATTTCTCTATACAGCCTGCCTGGCTTTCAACTACATTCTGTGCTCCTGGAGCCACGCCACGGTAGTGTTTATTCCTAAGGCTGGGAAGGTCTCCCACTACGAGCCAAAGGACTACAGACCCATCAGCCTCTCGCCCTTTGCACTCAAAACTTTCCAAAGCATAATCAGCGACTACCTCTCCACTTCTATTGATAGCAACTTTATCTGCAGCTATCAGCATGCTTAAACCAAGGGTAAATCAACTGAAACTGCGCTTCACGGCCTAGTCTCTATCATTGAAAAATCGTTGGGTCAGAAGGATGACTCTCTCGTGGCCTTCCTTGATATAAGTCCGGAGGCTACTAACACCGCTCTTAGTGGCATATGCAGACGATTTAGCCATTGCATACTGGGGCAAATTCCTACAAAATCTGTGTTACTCTATGCAAGTAGCACTGTGTGAAGTCTCGGCATGGTCATCTCGTTGCGGACTTAGTATCAACCCGAGAAAAGTGGAACTCGTTCTCTGCACCAACCGGTACAAAATACCACCGCTGGACCTACCAGAACTTAATGGCGTGAGCCGGAACTTGGCTGATAAAGCCAAATTCTTGGGCTCAGTTCTGGACAGGAAGTTAAACTGGAAGGAGAATATTCTTCAGCGCCAGAGGAAGGCGTGTGTTGCACTTTACACATGCAAAAGAGCCATTGGCAAAAAGTCATGCTATATGGAGTCGTGGTGTGGTGGCCATAAACCGGAATCTGTTAGGTAAAGTCCATAGATCTGGCATGATCTGAATAAGCGGCGCGCTAAGAACAACGCCTAACAAAGCTCTTCAGGCCATTCTAGGCATTCTGCCACTCGATCTGGAAGCATACCAGGCAGCAGCGGCAGCGGCTCTGCGCCTAAGGGAAACGTCTGGCTGGGGCGCAAGCACAACTGGACACTCCAGCACAGATATATGTGCGGCCACAGCAGTTGGAGGCAGCTGTTTCAAAACAAACATTCCCAGCAGGGAAAAATGGGAGAGGATGGATCGCTGTCCCGCTACTAATGGCGGCATTTCTGTTTATACTGAAGGCTCGAACTTGAACTCTCCTTTAGACTACCTGCAGCGTCTTCCAGGCTGACATCTCAGCAATCTTGGATGCCGCGATTTGAATAAGTAAACGCGCTATCGGCGCTATCGTTATTTTCAGCGACAGCCAGGCGACCATCAAAGCTCTTGGCTCTTATTCGTTCAACTCTGAACTGACGCTCAGCTGTCGTCGATCTCTTCAAGAGATGGCCCAACAGAATCGCGCGAACCTCACATGGGTCCCGGGACACAACGACATTGAGGGAAACTGTAAGACAGACGAACTTGCCAGGCAGGGTACGACCAAGCAGGTTCTTCGGGATAAAGAGCGCTTAGGTATGCCGTTTGCCACATGCAAGCTAATGCTGAAGGAGTACACACTCCGTCAAGCCAACGAAAGGTGGCAACAATCCCCAGGGTGCCGAACATCCAAACAAACCTGGCCAAAATGGGAACATAAAAGATCTAGAGGCATTCACGCCCTAAGGAGGAGAGGAATCTTCATATTAATAGGTGTTCTAACAGGGCACTGCCTTATTGGTAGGCACGCAGAAAGGCTAGGTGTGCCCCACCGACGATGCTGTAGGAGCTGCAAAGATGATAAGGAAGAGGAAATGGTGAAGCACCTCATCTACAAATGCCCGGCTTTAAGCGGCGCGAGAATGCGCTCTTCCTGGATAGCCTAAGCCAGTTCGCGGAACTGGACATAAAGGGCTTGATGGACTTCTTAAAGTCCATATAGCCGGGTCCCAGGACTGACTTTCCTAGTGTTGGAACAACGGGCCTTTCAAAACTGGCCTAAGTGTGCCTCTGCGGTAGCCAAAGGTTCTAACCTAATCTAACCTTTGTGTAATTTTTACAAATTTTTTGTGTCATTTTAACTAAGTTTTTCGCGTAGTTTGTACTGTCTAATTTTTACTATATTTCTGTGTAAGTTTTTACTATAATTTTTGTGTAATTTTTACTATATTTTTCACGTAATTTTTCCTATGTAATTTTTACTATATCTTTGTGTAATGTTTTAGTATTGTTTTGGCGTAATTTTTATTACATTTTTTGTGTAATTTTTTCTATAGAGCTCTTCTCTCTACATTTTTTTCACAAAAAACCCTTCTTTTGTTAGACTATTATCTTGAGCCTAAAAAACACCCCCGTGGATCCGCCCCTGATTTCAAGTAATTTTTTGTTTTACATTATTTTTGTAATTATTTACTTATTGTTTTGTATATTAAATTTCCTAATTTATTGAACGTTAAAAACGAAATGAAAATAAGAACCGGAGTAAAGTACAAAATAAATTAGAACAGCATTGTTTTAAAAACAAGTTGTGCTTAGCAGTCGTTCTATACTTGTTTCCATGTATGGGTCATTCCATGTCCAATCGTCAAATCGTGGAAATCGAAGTCTTTTCTATTGCTTCAATTTCGTTGATACAAGGAAAATCAACGAAATTCTGAAACAAAAATTGAGATTAGGTGGCAATCCTAGTTGGCACCCTTACTGAAAATATTTTCGTTGGAATATGGCAGAAAATACTTTTCACCCTAAAGCGGCATAAATAAATAATAATAATAATTTCTTGCTCAATATTTAAAACAAAAAAGGGATAGGTGGCAACCTTGTAAACCGCCTGAAGTGGCAACATCCACGTACAAAGTCTTTGAATGAGGCATACTATGTGTATGGAAAAATTTGATCCACATCGCTTCAACCATTTTCGATATACGAAGCAAAACTGGGGTTAGGTGGCAACCTTGTCCGAAAATATTTTCGTTGTAATATGGCCGAAAATCAATGAAATTCTGTCAAAGTTTTAAAGAATAGTTCAATATTTATCCCATTTTTTCTCAAATTTGATCCAAATTGCTTCAGCATTTCCGGAGATACATAAATGGAATTAGCTGGCAACCCTAAAAAATATTTTCGTTGTAATACGGCGGAAAATACTTTTAATTTGATACTATATTGGCATATCTTGCTCAATATATACAAAAATTGAAATAAGTGGCAACTCTGTAAACCGCCCGAAGTGGCAACACCCAATTAAAAAGTGTTACAAATCAACAGCCTTTTCTATTCTTCTATAATTCTTTTAAAAAACGTTAAAAAAAATCGATTGATCTTAAAGGGATTACATCCAAATTTTGCGTCACATTCATTTTATTAATAAAGTGAGTAATTTTGTTGGAATCGGTTCATTTTTAAACCATTTTTGTTTAAGCGATATAATATTAATATGCTTAACCTCGTAACTACACTTTTTCAGAAAACTCGTTTTTTTATGTTGAAATGCCCTTAAGACATCGAGGAATCCGAATCGAAACCCCGATTGGTAAAAAATATAAACCTTCTAGGTTTTTTATACGATCCATTATCTCGCATCTACATTTTTAGTATACAAAACTTGAGAATTTCAGTTGGTTTTCTTCGGTTTCTGAAATATTTTTTTTTTTTTTTTTGTAGATACGAAGTTAAGGCAAAAACGGGATGAATATGCTGCGATAATTTTCTGTGGTTACCTCCGTGTACATGTGAGGTCGGCAAAGGCTGCATACTTTTAGGCACTTGCCGTTTTCAATACTAATTCTGGACGATGCTTTGATGTTGGTATTCAGGGCAAACAATATATTGTGGGGCTGTTCGAATACGAGTTTTCACTTCGGCATACGTGGTTAGCCATGGTTGGTAGAAATTGCTGCAGCTTCTACTACACCACTATAAACCTATCCAAATGTTGTCCTAAAAATATGCTGAAATCTCGAACGGCAAAAATCTCAAATACATACGGACGATTTGCGCACTCTAGGCGTATCGTAAACCAGAGCCAACTTTGAAAATCTTACCCAAAACTCATATAAAGTGAAGATACCTTCATAAAAGTACAGTTTCAGCTCTCGGTCTGATGTTAGCTTTTGTAAGTTTTGGCGTTAGTCACTAACGAATGAGTATTGTTTGAGTTTGCTGATTTTTTTTTTTTTTTTTTGTTGAATAATATTGTTTCCAAATAATATGCACCGTTTTGATCAATTTTTTGTCATTCATGATTTCAGTAACCTTTCGCTTTGAAGTAACGAGTTTTATAAATTTTCCTCTTTTTTTGCTTCGCACACTTACACGACACTGTAAAACATGTTTATATATTTTTTTTTTTTTTTTTTTTTTTTTTGTAAGAAGTAATTTACAAAGATAAGAAGATAAATACAAATCATTGTTTGCCATCTAAGCGTATCGTTACTGAAAGATTCATTAGTGCTCGACACTTAAAATTCTTAAATAAATAAATATCACAAATTCGTTAAAGGTTAGCATAATTGAGAATAGGAAAGTTTGTTTCTTGATTCTCACCTATTCGATAATGCCAGGAAATGTTTGTTGCTAGGTTATTCTTAATCTTCTCTATTGAATTTCTTTCCGCATATTTGGGAGTCTCAGCTACTAACTACTAATTAAAACTGTAAATATTTTTGTGATCTGTCTATATATGTACTTTTAACAGTAGCTGACAATGAAGCTTAGACTCTGAACAATATTTAGTTTTTTTAAAAGCAGTATATTCAACTGTTTATGACATGTAAGTACAGTAAGTTGACATAACCAAATAAATATGTCAATCAAAACTCTCCAAACACTTAACAAATTCGAAAATGCTTGAAGGTGAACAGCTACTACAAATTTTATAAGTGTTGCTATTTTTATATGTGAAATATCGATGCTGAAAATCATAGAGATGGGATAAATATTTCACATAGCTCCCATACAATCGATTATTCCGATAAACGGATTTTGGGCTATAACTCCTGTAATTAAACACGTAGGAACGTGAAATTTTGGACGTATTGCTATTTTTATATGTGAAATATCGATGTTGAAAATCATCGAGATTTGATAAATATTTCACATAGCCCCCATACAATCGATTGTTCCGATAAACCGATTTTGGTAGATAACTCCTGTAATTATATAGGTTGGAACGTGAAATTTTGGAAGTATCGCTATTTTTATATGCGAAATATCGATGTTGAAAATCATTGAGATGGCATAAATATTTCACATAGCTCCCATACAATCGATTATTCCGATAAACGGATTTTGGGCTATAACTCCTGTAATTAAACACGTAGGAACGTGAAATTTTGTAAGTATTGCTATTTTTATATGGGAAATATCGATGTTGAAACTCATAGAGATGGGATAAATATTTCACATAGCTCCCATACAATCGATTATTCCGATAAACGGATTTTGGGCTATAACTCCTGTAATTAAACACGTAGGAACGTGAAATTTTGGACGTATTGCTATTTTTATATGTGAAATATCGATGTTGAAAATCATCGAGATTTGATAAATATTTCACATAGCCCCCATACAATCGATTGTTCCGATAAACCGATTTTGGTAGATAACTCCTGTAATTATATAGGTTGGAACGTGAAATTTTGGAAGTATCGCTATTTTTATATGCGAAATATCGATGTTGAAAATCATTGAGATGGCATAAATATTTCACATAGCTCCCATACAATCGATTATTCCGATAAGCGGATTTTGGGCTAAAATAAATTAAAGCCTCGGATGAGAACCCCCTTTAATGTTGACGACCCGGCAAAACGAATAAGGCATAATGATTTGGATATTAGGGCATGTACCGGGAATGTCCGGACCCTTTCAAGGGACGGTACCGCTGCCCGACTGGTTGATGTCCTCGTTAACGCAAAGGCTGACATCACCGCCCTGCAGGAAATGCGATGGACGGGACAAGGAAAGACGACCATCGGACCTTGTGACGTATACTACAGTGGCCAGACACGCGGCAAAGCGCGTGGTGTAGGATTCGTGGTGGGAAAGAGACTTCGCCGCCAAGTACTAGCGTTCACCCCCGTGGACGAGCGTCTCGCTGCGATCCGCATCAAAGCGAAATTTTTCAACATAACATTTATCTGCGCCTATGCGCCGACTGAGGAGACGGACGACGCAGAGAAGGACTCCTTCTACGATAAACTTGAACAGACTTATGATCGCTGCCCCCAACATGATATCAAAATCGTGCTCGGCGACTTTAATGCGAAGGTGGGCAAGGAAGGAGTCTTTGGTCCAACAGTTGGAAAATTTAGTCTCCATGATATAACATCCCCCAACGGCACTAGGTTGATTGATTTCGCTGCTGCTCGCAATATGGTCATCAGTAGTACCAGGTTCCAGCATAAACGAATACACCAAGCCACATGGCTGTCTCCTGATCAAAGAACAAGAAACCAGATTGATCATGTCATGATCGACGGCAGACATAGCTCCACCGTTCTGGACGTGCGTACCCTTCGTGGTCCCAATATCGACTCGGACCATTATCTTGTTGCAGCCAAGATACGCACACGCCTCTGTGTAGCAAAGAAAGTGCGCACAGTAACGGAAGGAAAGTTTGACGTCGAGAAGCTGCGCACGACACAGACAGCTGACAATTTCTCCACTCGACTCTCACACCTGCTATCGGAGAGCAATCCTCGACCTAACGATGCAACCGAGCAATGGAAGCATATCTCTCACTCATTACGTACCGCCGCTGAGGCCACTATAGGGTTCCAGCGAGCCCGCAAAAACAACTGGTACGATGAGGAATGCAGCACTGCCTCGGACAAAAAGGACGCTGCCTACAGGGAGACGTTGCGAACGGGCGCAACCCGCAGTGTATGGCAACGCTATCGTGAGGCAAAGAAGGAAGAGAGACGCCTTTTCAGAAAAAAGAAACGTGAGGCCGAAAGGCGTGAGTGTGAGGAGCTTGAGATGCTGGCTGACAGGAATGATGCCCGAAAATTCTATGAAAAGATCCGGCGGATGACGGAAGGTTTTAAGACCGGGGCAAGTTCCTGTAAGGACAATAATGGCGACCTGGTAACCGACGTACAGAGTGTACTTAAATTATGGAGGGAGCACTTCTCCTCACTGCTAAATTGCGAGGGAGACGTCGAACCCGATACCCCAATCCCTGACGATGGAAAAGTCGTCCCACCACCTGACTATGATGAAGTGAGGATAGCTATATCCCGGCTGAAAAACAACAAAGCGCCTGGAAAAGACGGACTACCCGCCGAGCTGTTCAAACACGGAGGCGAAGAGCTGGTAAAAAGCATGCATCAGCTCTTATGCAGAATATGGTCAGACGAGTGCATGCCTCCAGATTGGAATTTAAGTGTGCTCTGCCCAATCCACAAGAAAGGCGATCCCGCTAACCGCACCAACTACCGCGGAATCAGCCTTCTTAATATCGCGTATAAGGTTCTTTCTAGCGTATTGTGTGAAAGACTGAAGCCCATCGTAGACAAGCTGATTGGACCTTATCAGTGTGGCTTTAGACCTGGTAAGTCTACCATCGACCAGATTTTCACGATACGCCAAATCCTGGAGAAGACCCATGATAAAAGAATCGACACACACCATCTCTTTGTCGATTTCAAAGCCGCTTTTGACAGCGCAAAAAGGAGTTGCCTGTATGCCGCCATGTCTGAATTTGACTTTCCTGCAAAGCTTATACGGCTTTGCCAAATGACGTTGAGCAATACTAACAGCTCCGTCAGAGTCGGGAAGGACCTCTCTGAGCCATTTGAAACCAAACGAGGCTTCAGACAGGGCGACTCCCTTTCGTGCGATTTCTTCAACCTGATGCTGGAGAAGATAATTCGAGCAGCAGAGCTAAACCGCAATGGTACAATCTTTTACAAGAGCGTGCAATTGCTGGCGTATGCCGATGATATTGATATCATTGGCCTTAACAACCGCGCCGTAAGCGCTGCCTTCTCTGGACTGGATAAAGAAGCGAAAAAAGTGGGTCTTGCGGTCAACGAGGACAAGACGAAGTATTTGCTGTCATCAAAGAAAGAATCGGCGCACCTGCGCCTTGGCAGCCACGTCACTGTTGATAGTTACAAATTTGAAACTGTGAGGGACTTCGTCTATTTGGGAACCAGCATTAACACCGAAAATAATATCAGTCTAGAAATCCAACGGAGAATCACTCTTGCGAACAAGTGCTACTTTGGACTGAGTAGGCAATTGAGAAGTAAAGTCCTCTCTCGAAGAACAAAGATCGCGCTCTATAAGTCTCTCATCATACCTGTCCTGATGTATGGCTCAGATTCATGGACAATGTCAAGAGAAGATGAGATGGCCCTTGGAGTATTTGAGAGAAAAGTTCTCCGGAAGATTTATGG
>CAXKVI010000003.1:19919043-19936543 GCA_964058755.1 Campiglossa producta
TCCCTTTATTTGCCTTTGATTTTTCTCTCATATTTTCCGTTCCATACCTTACCTTACCTTTATTTTCCTTTTATCCATTCCTTTCCTTCCGATTCTTTCCTTTATTTTATACTTTTATTTATTTCATTTTGTTTTATTTTTATTTATTTTATATTCTCTCCTTTCCTTTCATTTCCAACAAATTTATTTTTTTACTTTCAATCATTTTTTTATTTCTTATTTTACTTTTTTTAGTTTTATCAATTTTCCTTTTTATTTTATTTCACTAAGTCTGGCCACGAAGGGCTTTGTTCTTTTTTTTCAAAACATCATGTCTGAGCAAGCATTTGCTTCTCTGAATACCCACGCACAGATTTTGTTTTTGTAAACACTGTTTGTACCTACGTTCAATAAAGTTGGAAAGTTGTTTATTATTGCTGCCAACAAAACAACTCATACTCGGACTCTCCCAACTGCAATGAATGCAAACACAACAATGCAAGTGGTCATACCTAAATACACACATAACAGCGGATCTATAAAGTGAATGCGTGTTTAGCACTTGTAGTGGTGTGAATCATATTATAATTAATTTTTGGCTTGTTGTCGCACACCCTGCTCGTCGCGACCTATCGATACATATCAAATTTTATATACCTTAGAATTGTGGTTATTGCAAAGAAGGGAGAAAACTGTTAAGCATTGCGCATTTATATATAATAGATTACCCGAAACGAGTAGTCGCAAAATTTTATTGTACGCCAAATTATTTTAACAAAAACTATCACTATGACCGACCGTCACTTACTTTGTAGGGCCGACCCACCCATGGCACTTTACAAAAAATATCAGCTAAATGACTTTTTCCTTATCGTCCTTCCTTCGTATAATTTCGTACAGAATTTCATGGATACTTCCAGAGATACATATATAGGTACCATGAAAAATTCCTGAGAGGTGACACGAGCCTTTTCTCCATTAAAAAATTAAAATGATTTTTACCATGCCCATCCATGGATGGTTTATAGACTGTGTTCCAAATGTGGTTATGATCGGAAGCACCTTTATCCAACGCTTTCGCATTATTTTCATCCAACTCTCTTCCTATTCCTATCCCTATCCTTACTCTTTTTCTATTCCTATCCCCAAACCCTCTTCAATACACTTTCTAGTGCCACTCCTGGTTCACATTTTGGTCAATATATCGGAAGCGGGTCCTTTAATAGGACTACACGACCCACTCTCGGAAACCAGTTCTCATATAGGACTTAAAATGGCTCCCTGTTAAGACTCCTTTAACACCTTTCATTTGATACCCATATCGGGCAAACACTTTCTAGGGCCACACCTGTCAAACATTTTGGGAAATATCTCGGAAATGGGTTCTCACATAGGACTTAAAATGACTGCTTGTTAAAACTCTCATTTCATTTGACATCCAGTATCGTAAGTGCCATTACTTATACCCTTATAAACTAAGGGTAAGGAAAATTTCAAGTCTAAGGGCCTAATTATGTATGACGAATGATAGCTCAGACGAACGATTCGTCTGCTCACTAAATCGCATTTTCTTTCATTTTTGTTTTTTATTTTAAAGAAAAGTCGAAAATATTTAAAAAAAATTGTAGGCAGACGAATCTTTCGTCTGAGCTATCATTCGTCATACATAATGAGGCCCTTAATGAAAGTAGCAATTAAATAGTATGTTCTATATTTAAATTTTATCCAAACATTGAAAAGTAGATCTTTACTTTTATCCGACCTCTATAACCCAGCCGTATTTTAGGTTACACCTACATATAAATACAATTATCTAATCTTACATTTTGGGTAGCAATTTCATGATATTAAATACCGTTTCTTTTCTCTCTTCTTTTTGTAGCTAAAAACAACAACAATTTCCGTCCAGAAACAGTCTCAGCGATTAATCACAGCAGCATTATAGTTTGACACAAATTATGACAAAGCTTTGAACGTGAGTGTCGGCAATATTTAATAGATAAAACGAGCGAAATGAACAACAAAATATAGCGCATACAAACAAATAACCATGTCGCCATGTAGTATATAGAAGCATTTTGCAAAATATAGAAATTCAAGCACAGTAACAACAACAACGAGACATATTGCAGTGCGCAAGTCAACCCGCGAAGAAGTCGCGTATTAAATTGCAATCAAAACACAAAAACAACAACAAAAAGGAGCACCACAAACAATAGAAACAACATTTGCAACAAAAAAGTAGCCGCAACAACAAAAGCATCTATATATCAACACCTCAACATCAGTGCGCCTAAAGCGCTCCCCAAATGCGCATTTGAACCTCAACAAATTTCAAAATCACCGTCAAGAAATTAAGCCACTAAAATGGATTCAACGGATACCGGCTGCAGTGATTCCTATAACAGTTATGGTAAATCACATTCAAGCGACACTTCGCTCAACTACAGCAACAACGATATAAATGCAATTTGTGTTGATTTGGGTAATCATAAGACGTATGTCATGCACAGGCCTTAAATACTTACCAACTTGGCCAGCGATTAATTTGGAGTTTCACGATTTAACATATGAAGTATACGATGTGCATACAAAAAGTGAGTATGAATGAATTTGATTTTAAAATGTTTACATATATCAGATTAAGATGTAAAAGGGGGTAACTCAAAATAAACGATTTTTTAAAAAATATATGTGAAGTAATAGATGTGTAGATATGATTCAATAGAAGAGAATAAACTTAAGTCAAATAAAACAAAATTAAATTAAATAAAACTTTAATCAAACTGAATAAAATAAAAAAAAATGAACTGAATAAAACAAAATAAATTGAAATAATATAAAAATAAACAAAAATAAAATAAAATAAAATAAAATAAAATAAAATAAAATAAAATAAAATAAAATAAAATAAAATAAAATAAAATAAAATAAAATAAAATAAAATAAAATAAAATAAAATAAAATAAAATAAAATAAAATAAAATAAAATAAAATAAAATAAAATAAAATAAAATAAAATAAAATAAAATAAAATAAAATAAAATAAAATAAAATAAAATAAAATAAAATAAAATAAAATAAAATAAAATAAAATAAAATAAAATAAAATAAAATAAAATAAAATAAAATAAAATAAAATAAAATAAAATAAAATAAAATAAAATAAAATAAAATAAAATAAAATAAAATAAAATAAAATAAAATAAAATAAAATAAAATAAAATAAAATAAAATAAAATAAAATAAAATAAAATAAAATAAAATAAAATAAAATAAAATAAAATAAAATAAAATAAAATAAAATAAAATAATATAAAATAAAATAAAATAAAATAAAATAAAATAAAATAAAATAAAATAGAATAAAATAAAATAAAATAAAATAAAATAGAGTAAAATAAAATAAATAAAAATTAAATTAAATTAAATAAAATCAAATAAACCAAAATAAAACCAAATAAAAATATTAAATAAAAATAAAATAAAAAAAATAAAATAAAGTAAAATAAAATAAAATAATAAGAAAATAAAAAAATAAAATAAAATAAAACAAAATAAAAAATTAAATAATTTTAAATAAAATAATATTAAATTAAATAAAATTTCATTAGATAAACCATTTAACAATAACAATTTTAATTGAGTTTAACTTAATTAAAATAAAAAATAAAACAAAGAGAAATTAAGTTAATTTAAAAAAATATTAAATAAAAAAATAAAAAAAGGATAGTTAAATCAAAGAAAAAAATTTCGACTTCTGCCTGACTGAGCATTACCACAACCGCCCACTGTAAATTTTGCCTACTCATCACCCAAACATTGAAGTAGTGTCTGATCGGTCTCGTTTTGCCAAAAAATCTATCTAACTGCACCATCATCGTTTCTTGATAAACACAGTGTTGATTGGTAATACCAATTACAATATTTTGGCGCACATTTGATCACTCACAAGATTTATGTGCAACACACTTTAAATCGCAATATTAATCGTCGAGTCATTTGAAAGGTGAACCCAATCTGTTTCAAAGTCCCTTCACTTCAGCATTGCAAAAGACAAAAATGTTCCCTTAATTGTTTATGCAGCGCACGTTCGACTGCATATGTAGACATGCGCTTGATACTTGTAGTGTGTGCCAAAGAAAAATTGCAACAAATGACTCAGTAGTTATTCTGGGAGCAAAGTACTTAGCGATTCAAAGGATTTGAATAAGGTTTACGAAATACCTACTTCCACTTAGGTGTTGCCACCAAGGTTGTTTTTACAAAGTTGCCATCTATGTGAGCTTGATATGACAATATTAAACTAAAGCTGATTTAATTTGTGTTCCAATGATAATATTTGGAGGTAGAGCTGCCACCTAATTTTATTATATTCCTACCCGAGCCCTTTCCTACAGGTTGCCACCTATTTTTAAATAAAAAATTAGAGATATTTTGCTTGGTATTTCAAAAATATTTCATCCACTAAGGTCTTTTAACGCACATTTATGGAGGCGTTACTTTAATTGCAGCGGCATGACACGCTACATGAGCACTCACATGAATAATTCAAATTTAGAAATCGGTACTTAACTGAAGTTGATAATTCTTCTACTCTCATTCACTATGATTTAAATGTTGTTTTTGTATTTATAAATCATCAGAATGTCACGTACACACTGCACAAGCATTCTACTTAACGTATTACCAACGCATCGAGGCAAACATTGCTAATTACAGGCAATCGTGTGGGTTAAACAAACATGAAATTAGCTAAAAGATGAATACTGACCCTCAGATAGGTAGGCAATAATCAACAGATAATACCAGATTATTATATATTTACTTGTAATTTGCATGCTCTCATCACATTTATTAATGAATGACGTTGGAGAACATAAAAAATGAACTTCATGCGTTTATCGAGCGACGACATCAGGTGTCAGTTAATTATTTCAAACCTTTGTTGTCAGGTAATAAATATGGTAAATCTGGTTTTTGCATATATGCAATAACTTTTTGTTTTAAATCGCTTATTAATTACTTCCATGTACGTCAGTGAGATGACTATTTTTGAAAACTAGTCATATTTGACCCGTAAGCAGTTAAGGGTTAATGTTCACTCATAGAATAATTTTTTTTTTTTATTACAATAAATAGTACCTTGGCGAAATTTGCTCCTTTGATAAGCCTCGTAAAATGCCTTAAGTGGCTACATATCCCTGCTAACCAGCAGCTGGTAAAATCTTGGTAAATTACCGGGTCGCGTTTCCCAAAAACGTGGATAAAAACGGGGGTAATTTTATTAAGCGAGGCGCCTCTTTCACCCATGTTGATAGTGCTAATTAGTGTTGGAACTTTTCGATTTATCGAGTTATATTGAATTATGCGTTGGTATTTCGATGCCTACTTTTAACCAAACTCATTTTTGGTAATGCACAGCACTAATTTTTGATTTTGTTTTCACCATGGCTAGCGCTGGTAGGCAGGGTATCGTAGAATTATGTGGCATTGCTTAAGTTTAATTACTAGAAATTTTTTAGTTGAAAAACAATGCAAAACACTTTTTGTTTGACATCCATATTGGCATACCTGACAAACAAAGTTTTAGATAGGTGGCAACCCCGTATATTATCTCATTAAAAAAAACCGCAAATAATTCCCAACCCAAGTAAAACTCACCAACGGAGAATCACTCTTTCCAACAAATATTACTTTGGACTAAGTTAGCAATTGAGAAGTAAAGTCCTCTCTCGACAAACAAAGATCACGCTCTATAAGTCTCTCATCATACCAGTCCTGATGTACGGCTCGGAAACATGGACAGTGTCAAGAGAAGATGAGATGGCCCTTGGAGTATTTGAGAGAAAAGTTCTCCGGAAGATTTACGGTCCTTCCCGTGATGCCAACGGCGAGTATCGAAGGAACTTTTACGATGAGCTGTATGAGCTTTACGCAGACCTGACCATAGTTCACCGGATTAAAGCCCAAAGGCTGAATGGAAAAAGAAGCTCTAGCACAGAAAGTTTTCGTATCGACACCCGAATTCAGAAGCAGAGGAAGGGGGAGGCCTCGACTGAGATGGAAACAACAAGTGGAGGTTCTGGCTAAAAAGGAATGACTGGCGTGCTTTGATACGAAAAGGCCAAAATCGCCTAGGCGGTTTAGCGTGATTATGACGCAGGCCAAGATTAGATTAAAAGTAAAACTCACTAAGTCGCTACACTTAAGAAGGGGGCTTAAAATGAATATTCAAAAGTGCAGCCAAAAGGTTTATTTTTCGAGATAAGAGTGGACATGCAAAAAAATACAATGTTATAGAATTAGGTGGCATCCCTTAATGATGATCTTACATAGAAATATTTTTGTAGAAGAACGACTCAAAATACTTTTGGCACATCTCACCAAATTCTTCTTTTTAGTTAGGTGGCAACTCTTCAATAATAGCAATAGGTGGTAACCCTACATGGTAATCCTGGGTGTAAATATTTTGGTTTTAAGTATCTCAAATAATTCCCAATCTAAATGCTCTTAACTGGCTACTCTTAAGGAGGGAAGCTTGATATGAATATTCAAAATTTTATCCAAAATGTTAATTTTCGAGATAAGAATGGATATGCCAAAAAATATAATGTTATAGAATTAGTTGGCAACCCTTAATATTCATCTAATCTAGAAATACTTTTGTGGAAGGATGATTCAAAATACTTTTCATTTAATACCCATATTGGCACACCTCACCAAATTTTTTTTAAGATAGGTGGCAGCTCCCTGAAAACTTTGTTTTAAGTTAATATCGGCTATTCAAAATAATAAACTTAATAGGGAAAATACTACTAATAAACTTCGGGAAAATAGTACGTTTGATATTCATGTTAGCATATCTCTTTTTATTTTCAAAATTTTTTTAGATAGGTGGCAACCCTGAGAAGACATACTTAGTGTCAACGTCTAAGTAGGAGAGTTCGAAATATTGCAAATTAACTGTATTCAAAAGTTTGTGCAAATATAAAAAAATGAAAATAATAGGATTAGGTGGCAACTCTATATGGAAATCCTAAGAAGAATATATTTGTTTAAACATGATGAATAAAAACCTAATTTAAAAAAACTGAAATACATAATAAGTTATTATACAATAAAAATGAGAACGGAAGTATTATTAGCTCGCAGATTTTATATTTTTGATCCATCTTCCTGTATATTTGTTCACGCATCACTAAAAAAACCTCCACTTCGAATTGATTGAAATTTTCACCAACATATAGCGAGATGGTCAACTAAAAGTTTAGGATCCACCTAAACGCTTACAAATATTTTTACCCACTGTGTACAGTGGTGGCAAAATCAATTTGGCCGAAATATTTCTATAAATTTAAACAAGTTGGAATATATATTTATCTGTAGATAATAGATATTTGCGAAAAATGTATATCTGAGGCCTAATTAGAGAAACATTTCTTTTAATTTCTGCCCTTCTGTCTGTCTGTATATTTGTACGCCCTTCACTAAATAACCACACCATGAAATTGAATAACCTCCTCACCGATTTATCACTGGAGGTGTTTCCTGAAATATAGTGGGCTATTTGGAGGCTTCCAATGATGAGCTGTACGAGCTTTACTCATCATCCGTGCAATTTTATCGTTCAACCTTTACAACAAAAATCTATTGCGTGTGAGTGTCGAACGTTATTTCTCACACATGCAGCTCTTCTAAATCACGTTAATAGATTTATATTACCATAAAATAATTTACTCATAAACTTTGTTCATCATTTTCAGTCACGTTTTGTTTATTGTTAATTAGCTTTTCCCGTTCTAATGATATATAATTTCGATTTGCTTAATTATAAGTTTCGATCACTTTCAGCCACAATAAACTTATTTAAATAAATTATTTATTTCTTTTTATTTCATTTTATTATCTACTTGACTTGCTAACAAAAATACAACAAATACAACAACAAAAAATCACAGGTAACAAGCCCTTATTACGCAGCATCAATGGGCAATTTCGTGCAAATGAACTAACCGCCATAATGGGCCCATCGGGGGCGGGGAAGACGACTTTATTAAATTTGCTTGCCGGTTATGGGTATGTATTGTGCACATTGACATACATATGTATTTAATATTGTTTGAAGTAATTGACTTAATTAGAGGCTTTAATTGCACCACGTGGAACTCATATGTAAAGTGGAACCTCGATTTTGCTTATTTTTATTTGTTAGTTTTTTATCTTATTTTATTTAATTATATTTAATTTTATTGTGTTTTGTTTTATTTTATTTTATTTTATTTTATTTTATTTTTTCATTTTATTTTTTAGTTTATTTTTTTTTATTTTTTTATTTTATTTTATTTTATTTTTTTTATTTTATTTTATTTTATTTTTTCATTTTATTTTCTAGTTTATTTTATTTTATTTTATTTAATTTTTTTATTTTATTTTATTTAATTTTTTTATTTTATTTTATTTTATTTTATTTTATTTTATTTTATTTTATTTTATTTTATTTTATTTTATTTTATTTTATTTTATTTTATTTTATTTTATTTTATTTTATTTTATTTTATTTTATTTTATTTTATTTTATTTTATTTTATTTTATTTTATTTTATTTTATTTTATTTTATTTTATTTCTTTATTTTGTTTTATTTTATTTTATTTTTTATTTTATTTTATTTTATTTTATTTTATTTTATTTTATTTTATTTTATTTTATTTTATTTTATTTTATTTTATTTTATTTTATTTTATTTTATTTTATTTTATTTTATTTTATTTTATTTTATTTTATTTTATTTTATTTTATTTTATTTTATTTTATTTTATTTTATTTTATTTTATTTTATTTTATTTTATTTTATTTTATTTTATTTTATTTTATTTTATTTTATTTTATTTTATTTTATTTTATTTTATTTTATTTTATTTTATTTTATTTTATTTTATTTTATTTTATTTTATTTTATTTTATTTTATTTTATTTTATTTTATTTTATTTTATTTTATTTTATTTTATTTAATTTTTTTTTATTTTATTTTATTTTATTTAATTTTTTTTTATTTTATTTTATTTTATTTTATTTTATTTTATTTTCTTTTTTTTTAATTTTATTTTTTTATTTTATTTTATTTTATTTTATTTTATTTTATTTTATTTTATTTTATTTTTTTAATAAAAACTTTTATCTATCTAGTTTTATTTTATTTTATTTTATTTTATTTTATTTTATTTTATTTTATTTTATTTTATTTTATTTTATTTTATTTTATTTTATTTTATTTTATTTTATTGTATTTTATTTTATTTTATTTCATTTTATTTTATTTTATTTTATTTTATTTTATTTTATTTTATTTTATTTTATTTTATTTTATTTTATTTTTTTAATTTTATTTTATTTTATTTTATTTTTATTTTATTTTATTTTATTTTATTTTATTATATTTTATTTTATTTTTTTTAATTTTATTTTATTTTATTTTATTTTATTTTATTTTATTTTTTTAATACAAATTTTTATCTAGTTTTAATTATTGCCTTTTATATTATTTTATTTTTGATTTATTTTTTTTTTCATATGTATATTTTAATGTACATTTTTTTTTTATTATTTTTTTTTAATGTTTTTTATATCTAAGCTTCACTGTAAACTAGATTATTAAGTAAAGTACAACTTAGAATTGTTTTGAAAATTATAACTCATCGTGGGATGTATTTTTATCTCCATTGTAGCGCCACGAAAACATCAGGCGAAATCACAGTCAATCATAGTCCACGCAACATGCGAGTTTTTCGTAAAATGTCACGTTACATAATGCAAAACGATATGTTGGATCCACATTTTACAGTGCTGGAAGCGATGATACTGGCTGCGAATCTCAAGTTGGGCAATGAATTGAATAAGGAGCAAAAATTGGAAGTGGTAAGTTGCAAAAAGTGAAGTGATAACAGGAGGATACAATTTTTCAAATCGCACTTCCGAACTATTTTTGCTTTCAGATTGATGAAATCCTTCGAATGTTGGGTTTGAAAAAAGCCCAAAACACAGTCGCTGCACGTTTATCGGGCGGTGAGAAGAAACGTTTATGCATTGCATTGGAATTAGTGAATAACCCACCAGTTTTATTCCTCGATGAACCCACCACGTAAGTTTTTTGAAATCCACCTTTTTAGCTCATTCCAATTTTAACTTCTCTCCCACCTTTATAGCGGTCTCGATGATATCTCCACTTCTCAATGCATAGCATTACTTCGCAGCATTGCTCATCGTACGGGGCGTACCGTTATTTGTTCAATACACACACCATCTGCCACAGTTTTCGATATGTTCGACAAGGTGTACGTTCTAGCTGAGGGACAGTGTGTTTATCAGGGAGCGAGTACAAATATAGTACCTTTTATGAAACATATTGGACTCGAATGTCCGCGTACTTACAATCCTGCCGATTTTGGTGAGTTCAAAAAAATAAAAACAAAATAAAATAAAACAAAATAAAATAAAATAAAATAAAATTAACAAAAAAATAAAAAAAATAAAAATAAAAATAATAAAAATAAATAAATAAAAGAAAAATAAAATTGAAAAAACGTAATAAAAAAATTTAAAAAAAATAAAATAAAAAGATAAAATTAAAAAAAAAAATTTATTAAAATAATATAAAATTACAAAAAAAAAACAAATAAAATAGAATAGAATAAAATAAAAAAATAAAAATAAAATAAAATAAAATAAAATAAAATAAAATAAAATAAAATAAAATAAAATAAAATAAATAAAATAAAATAAAATAAAATAAAATAAAATAAAATAAAATAAAATAAAATAAAATAAAATAAAATAAAATAAAATAAAATAAAATAAAATAAAATAAAATAAAATAAAATAAAATAAAATAAAATAAAATAAAATAAAATAAAATAAAATAAAATAAAATAAAATAAAATAAAATAAAATAAAATAAAATAAAATAAAATAAAATAAAATAAAATAAAATAAAATAAAATAAAATAAAATAAAATAAAATAAAATAAAATAAAATAAAATAAAATAAAATAAAATAAAATAAAATAAAATAAAATAAAATAAAATAAAATAAAATAAAATAAAATAAAATAAAATAAAATAAAATAAAATAAAATAAAATAAAATAAAATAAAATAAAATAAAATAAAATAAAATAAAATAAAATAAAGTAAAATAAAATAAAGCAAAATTAAATAAAATAAAATAAAATAAAATAAAATAAAATAAAATAAAATAAAATAAAATAAAATAAAATAAAATAAAATAAAATAAAATAAAATAAAATAAAATAAAATAAAATAAAATAAAATAAAATAAAATAAAATAAAATAAAATAAAATAAAATAAAATAAAATAAAATAAAATAAAATAAAATAAAATAAAATAAAATAAAATAAAATAAAATAAAATAAAATAAAATAAAATAAAATAAAATAAAATAAAATAAAATAAAATAAAATAAAATAAAATAAAATAAAATAAAATAAAATAAAATAAAATAAAATAAAATAAAATAAAATAAAATAAAATAAAATAAAATAAAATAAAATAAAATAAAATAAAATAAAATAAAATAAAATAAAATAAAATAAAATAAAATAAAATAAAATAAAGTAAAATAAAATAAAATAAAAAATCAAATAATATAAATTCATTGTCCACTTGAACAAAATAAAATATACGTACTAATAAAAAAGAAAATAAAATTAGATTGAATCAAATCACATAAAAACAAACTTAAACAAAATAAAGTAAAATATAACAAAATAGGATAAAATAAAATTTAAAAATGATCCCAAAATGACCTAAAAATGATCACAAAATGATCCCAAAACGATCCAAAAAATATTCCAAAATGATTCCGAAATTAGCCCAAATGTTTCCAAAATGACCTCAAAATTATCCAAAAATGATTCCAAAACTATCCCAAAATGATGCCAAATTGATCCCAAATTGACTCCAAAATGATACCAAAACGACGTCAAAATGATCCCAAAGTTATCCTTAAATTTCCCATAATGATCCCACAATGATCCCAAATTAACCTAGTCCCAAAATTACCCCCCATGAATGACCCCCAAAACGATTCCACAATGACCCCAAACTAATCCCAAAAAGGCCCAAAATGGCACAAAAAGGCACAAAATTACCCCAAAATGATCCCACAATAAATAAACCCCAAAATGATCCCTAAACCGGGCCAAAATGATCCGAAAATTACCCCAAAATGATCCCACAATGATCCCAAATTGACCCCAAAATAGTCCCAAAATTAGCCCCAAAAATGGCCCCATTATGGTCCCAAAATGACCCCCAAAATTATCCTACAAGACCCCAAAGTGATCCTGAAATTAGATTGAACTAAATTAAGTTAAATTATTTCGTTTTATTTTTCTCTCACAGTCATTGAAGTTGCCTGCCATGAATATGGTCACCAATATCACGAACCAATGGTGGATGCTATGGCGAATGGTAAAGTTTATCGTTGGTCACCACAACAACCATATCGTCAAATCAAAACAGATTCTACCAACAAATCCGATACCACCTCTGGAGCATCATCGTTCGATGAGTTGGAACAATTCGAAGAAGAAATTAATCCGAAATTATTGAAACGTAAAGCAACTTGGTGGATGCAATACAAATTGTTGTTAACGCGTATGTTGGTGCAAATGTGGCGAGATAAGGTGTGTGAGATCGAAGCAAAGTGTTTTTACTTTTTTTTTAATTTTTTCTTCTTCTTCCCTTTAGTCTTATATGAAACTAAAATTTTATATGAACATTGCCTTGGCGCTAATAGTGGGTGGCATTTTTAGAGGCGTTGGTGATGATGCATCCAAGGCGTTATTCAATTTCGGATTTGCCTTTACGATAATAATTGCTTATCTTTATCTGCCAATGATGCCAGTACTGCTGCAGTGTAAGTTATCATTTTTCTTGTGATAGATTCGAACATTACTAATTTTTTGTTTTTCCAGTTCCCACAGAGATGAAATTTCTAAAACGCGAATACTTTAATCAGTGGTACTATCTGAGTTCCTATTATGCGGCTTTGATTTGTTCGAAATTACCATTCATGTTCGTATTGGCTACAATTTACCTCACAATGGTATATTTGATGTCAAGTCAACCGTTGGAACTCTTTCGTTTTGGCATGCTTTTCCTTGTAGCATTTTTAACCGCAATGACATCAGAGAGTTTGGGACTTTTGATATCATCACGCTTAAGTTTGGTGGTGAGTATCTCATTTATAGCAAAAAAAACATGAATTACTCACTTCTACTCTCCTGGATTTTTTTTTTTTTCAGAACGCCATGTTTATGGGCCCAGTTTGTGCAGTACCGTTAATTCTACTCTCTTGCTATGGCATTGGTTATGGCAATACGAGTTACATACATCCGTTAATGCGTTATTTAATGCAATTAAGCTATCTACGTCATGGCATGGAAGGTTTAGTGGTCGCTCTTTATGGTTATGATCGTGGTGATTCACATTGTCCAGAGACTGAAGTTTTTTGTATGTTTAAGAAATCTCAATTTTTGTTAATGATTCTTGGTTTTGAGAATTTGAATTATGTTTTCTCAGTTTCATGTTTGGCTATGTTTTATGTGCTATTTACCGTTGCGGCCTATATTATGATAAGACATCGACTCTCATTGCGAACTACGAATAATGTGATTTTGCAATATGTGAGTCAATTCTTTGTGAAACATTTAAACTTTTCTTCGTACAATTACTAGAAGTGCCTTTGTAATAGTGAAGCGAGATTATAGTGAATCCGTTATAGAGTAATTAGTTACAATTACTTTGAAATGTTATCAATTACAATTACAAATTACAGTTCGCTACAAATAACAGTTAGTAAACACTTAATAATTACTT
Source organism: Campiglossa producta (assembly GCA_964058755.1). Taxonomy (NCBI): domain Eukaryota; kingdom Metazoa; phylum Arthropoda; class Insecta; order Diptera; family Tephritidae; genus Campiglossa; species Campiglossa producta. The sequence goes on from CAXKVI010000003.1 coordinate 19,932,925, forward strand.
GAGTCCGAATCAAATGAATTGATTCTTTTTTCAATTAGTTAAATAGAAGTAATTTAAACCATTTCCAGAAGTAATTAATTCCATTACATGTAATCCTTTATTTTTAACAATTTCAATTATCAGGAAATGTGTTTGTTTCAGCTAAAAGATAACTGTTTGAATTAAAAATCACTGAGTGTGCGTATACTTACATTTTGTTCTTAGTTATCAATCTTTCAGAAATCTTAGTTGGTAATTAGTGCCTTTAGTAATTGTTCTTAAATATATACATGGGTCATTCCATGCCAAATCGAAAAGTTTTACTATTTCTATTTTTTTTTTTTTTTGATTGAAAAAAAAAAATTCATTAAAAAGAAAGACATTTTTCAGAATTTTTTCAAATTTTTTTCCCCTAATCAAAAAATGTTATGAAGTTTAAAAAAAAAAGGTTTTTTTTTAAATGCTGTAACTTTTTCAAAAATCAACCATTTGGGATCTTTTTTTTTTTAAATTTTTGTTTTTAAAAGTAGTTTTCGGAAAAAAATAAAAAAAAATTTAAAAGCCCAGATATATGTATAACTTTCTTTTTTCGAAAAAAAAGTCCGACCCGTTTTTTTTTTAAATGCTGTAACTTTTTCAAAAATCGACCGTTTGGGATCATTTTTTTTTTAATTTTTGTTTTTAAATGTAGTTTTCGGAAAAAAATTTAAAAAATTTTTAAAAGCCCAGATATATAACTTTTTTTCGAAAAAAAAGTCCGACCCTTTTTTTATTTTTTTTTTTTTATTTTTTTTTTAAAACTCCAACTAATTCTGCAATAAGCCCCGCTAATAACAAAATTTTAAAAAAAAAAAAAATTTTTTTCAACTTTGGCTCATTTTATATTACTTTTTAATGACATTTTTTTCAATAAAAAAAAAAAAAATAGAAGCGATAGTCGGCACAACTTGTTTTTAGCGGGGCTTATTGCAGAATTAGTTGGAGTTTACAAAAAAAATATAAATAAAATTAAAAAAAGGGTCGGACTTTTTTTCGAAAAAAAAATTATATATCTGGGCTTCTAACAATTTTAAACAAAAAAAATAGCAAATTTTTAGCGAAATCGAAGGGGGTCAGATAAAAAATTCGTCGATTTGGCATGGAATGACCCATATTAAAACGTACCTAAAATATAAAATTTCCAGTTAACATTAAGTATAAACTTTAATAAATAAACGAACTACTTAAGTTATTCAAAATCAGATTTTTTTTTCGCCATAAAAATCAAAGTTTGAACTTGTGATCAATTTGAGTAGTTACTTACATAAATACTTACAATGCTTACATTAAATTTAGTATATAATTACTTATACAAATGTAAGTATAAGACTATACCATAAGTACCATAAATGCTTAAGCAGGTGGATTACAGTGATATTAGTGTAAATTGAAATATTTTAATTAATAAACTTTTATATTGGTAAACTGAGTGTTTTGAAATTTATTAATTGGTGCTAAGTGATTTGAATTCCTTATTCATTCATATGAGGCCGTCGCGTTTTCCTTCACTGCTCTGGCATGTCTGCGAGATGTGCCGATAGCTTCACGAGACGCGCCTTGAATCTTCCAAAAAACTTTTCTCTCGAGTACTCTTCTCCAAGTGGAAATCTTACAATGAAGCATCTTATATATAAATGCGCAGTATTCAAAAGTTTTTCCCCTTTTTTGCAATAACCACAATTCTAAGGTTACAACATTTTATATGTATCGATAGGTCTCCCCGAGCTGGCGGTGCGTCAACTAACAAAAAATTAAAAAAAATTAATTATAATATGAAAAAACTGATTTAAAATACACACCACTACAAATGCTAAACAAGCATTCACTTAATAGAGCCGCTGATATGTGTGTAGGTATGACCACTTGCATTATTGTGTTTGCATTCATTGTTGTTGGGGAGAGCCCGAGTGTGAGAACAAGAGTTGTTTTGTTGGCAGCAATAATAAACATGAGTCAACTTTATTGAGCGTAGGTACAAACAGTGTTTACAAAAATAAAATCTGTGAGCAGGTATTCAGAGAAGCAAATGCTTGCTCAGACTTGATGTTAAAAAAAAAAATAAAAATAAAAATAAGCTACATCATGCACAAGGCCCTTCGTGGCTAGACTTTGTGAAATAAAATAAAATGGAAATATAGTAAAATAAAAATAGAAAAATTATTGAAAGTAAAGAAAGAAATTTGTAGGAAATGAAAGGAAAGGGAAACATATAAAATAATTAAAAAAAGCAAAATGAAATAAATAAAAGTATAAAAAAAGGAAAGAATGGGAAAGGAAGGGAATGGATAATAGGAAACTAAAAGAAAGGTAAGGAAAGGAAAGGAAACGAGAGAAAAATCAAAGGCAAATAAAGGTAGGGAAAGGATAGGAATGGAAAAAAAGGGAGGGAAAGAGAGGAAAGGTAATGAAAGTAAAGTAATGGAAAAGAAAGGAAAATAGAGAAAGGGAAGAAAAGAAAAAGGAAAGATAAGGCGGGAAAGAGGAAGGTATGGAAAAGAAACGAAGAAAAAAGGAAAGAAAAATGAAGGAAAGGAAGGGAATGGAAAGGGAAAAAATGATTAAAGGAAATGAATGGAAAATAAAGAAAACTAAAGCAGTAACGAAAACGAAAAGAAATAAAGTAGAGGAAACGTAAAGAGAGGAAAGCTTAGGTAAGGAAAGGAAATGACAGGAAAACAAAAAAGCCACGGAAAGGAAAGTAGGCTAAGGAAAAAGGAATGTAATGGAAAATAAAGGTAAGAAAAAAAATAAAATAAAAGAAATAAAAGAAAATAAATAAAATGAAAGCAAAGGATTTGAAGGAAAACGAAAGGAAAGGCAAGGAAAAGAAAATAAAAGGAAAAAAGGAATGTTATGGAAAGGTAAGTAAAGGTAAGAAAATAAAAGAGAAGAAAAGAAAGGAAAAGAAAAAAAAGAACAGAAAAGAAAGGAAATAAAAAGAACATTGAAACTGTATTACTGAATGGTGTAAAAGGGAGGAAAAGGCAAAAAGAAATAATAATGTATAGAAACGAAAAATATAAAAAATAAGGAAAAGTAAGGAAAATTTAGGAAATACCAAAAGAAGTGAAAGTTATGGAAACTGAACTTCAAAAAGGTAGGGAAATAAAACAAAGTTTTGTGGTTGAATTTCAACCACTGCGCAAACTCTAGTACTATTTATATGTTAAGTTTTATCCAAATCGCTTCCGGAGTTCCCGAGATTGTGGCCGATATATGTACGAAGGAATAAATAAAATGCGGTAATGTGGCAACCCTGCTTAAGAATATCTTCGTTGGTATACGGCCCAAAAATTAGATAGGTGGCAACCCCGAGCCGCAAACCCTAAGTATTATATCAATATCAAAAAGATAAATAGACGTCTCGAATAATTCAAGTAATCACTCCCTCCCCCACTTCGGGGAGACGTTGCTATATATCTCATTTCATTCATACCTTCATTTTTCTAGTCGGGGTCAGGTATGCAGTTAAACAAAACAGGCCCCTATGCAGTTAAACAAAACAGGCCCCTTATTGAAAGAGTTTCCTTTGCCTTATCACAAATTTGTATGACTTGAAACAAAAGGTAGTATTATAAAAAAAAAAGAAAAACTCGTACAA
>CAXKVI010000003.1:19941543-19989043 GCA_964058755.1 Campiglossa producta
TAAAATAAAATAAAATGAAATGAAATAAAAAAAAAACAAAAAATAAAATAAAATAATAATAATAAAAAAATAAAAAAATAAAATAAAATATAATAAAATAAAATAAAATAAAATAAAATAAAATAAAATAAAATAAAATAAAATAAAATAAAATAAAATAAAATAAAATAAAATAAAATAAAATAAAATAAAATAAAATAAAATAAAATAAAATAAAATAAAATAAAATAAAATAAAATAAAATAAAATAAAATAAAATAAAATAAAATAAAATAAAATAAAATAAAATAAAATAAAATAAAATAAAATAAAATAAAATAAAATAAAATAAAATAAAATAAAATAAAATAAAATAAAATAAAATAAAATAAAATAAAATAAAATAAAATAAAATAAAATAAAATAAAATAAAATAAAATAAAATAAAATAAAATAAAATAAAATAAAATAAAATAAAATAAAATAAAATAAAATGAAATGAAATGAAATGAAATGAAATAAAATAAAACAAAATAAAATAAAATAAAATAAAATAAAATAAAATGAAATGAAATGAAATGAAATAAAATAAAACAAAATAAAAAAATAAAAATAAAAAATAAAATAAAATAAAATAAAATAAAATAAAATAAAATAAAATAAAATAAAATAAAATAAACTAAAATAAAATAAAGTAAAATAAAATAAAATAAAATAAAATAAAATAAAATTAAATAAAATAAAATAAAATAAAATAAAATAAAATAAAATAAAATAAAATAAAATAAAATAAAATAAAATAAAATAAAATAAAATAAAATAAAATAAAATAAAATAAAATAAAATAAAATAAACTAAAATAAAATAAAGTAAAATAAAATAAAATAAAATAAAATAAAATAAAATTAAATAAAATAAAATAAAATAAAATAAAATAAAATAAAATAAAATAAAATAAAATAAAATAAAATAAAATAAAATAAAATAAAATAAAATAAAATAAAATAAATTAAAATAAAATAAAATAAAATAAAATAAAATAAAATAAAATAAAATAAAATAAAATAAAATAAAATAAAATAAAATAAAATAAAATAAAATAAAATAAAATAAAACAAAATAAATTAAAATCAAATAAAATGAAATAAAAAAAAATAAAAAAATAAAAAAAAAATAAAATAAAATAAAATAAAATAAAATTAAATAAAATAAAATAGAATAAAAAAAAATAAAATAAAATAAAATAAAATAAAATAAAATAAAATAAAATAAAATAAAATAAAATAAAATAAAATAAAATAAAATAAAATAAAATAAAATAAAATAAAATAAAATAAAATAAAATAATATAAAATAAAATAAAATAAATAAAAATAAAATAAATTAAAATAAATTAAAATAAACTAAAATGAAGTATATTAAAACAAAACTAAACAAAATAAAATAATAACCTTCCTTTGGCTGAAAGTTTCAGGGAGGCTTGACAGACTCTACTTCTTTCCGTTTGCCCACAACCAACAATTTATCAATTTCTCTGCTTTGAACTGTTTATGCAAATTACTCACCTCCTCCATCCATCACTTGCAGCGCTGCATGAATCAAAATCTACAAAATTTCAAAACCAGTTGGGTCATTGTGAGCCATTAACAGTGGAATTTATAGCGGGACTCGTAACAAAGGAGGCACGTCAAATACTCGATCCCGGATCACGTCCACAACAAAAACAATTACGATACGATCTTTACACACGCCTCAATCCACATGAACGACAATTACTGTTAGCAGGCGAACGAAACCGGCTAATGGCCTCGAACTTTAATATGAGCTGGCCGGTAAGGTTAGTTCGATGGGTGTATTTGTGTGCATGATATTTAAACGAACTTGAACTTGAATGTTCCTTTGAATTGCAATGACAACAACAACAACAAAGAATGGAGTAGTTATTTGTATCTTCTTTGTCGCCTTTTTTTTCTTTTACAGACTCTCCATACACGGTTGGAATGGACAAACGACAACTTGTTCGAGTGCTGCCATCAAAGATGCCTACCTCAACAGAGGCGATTTCAATGTAATTTTAGTTGATTGGTCCGATTACTCGTTGGATATAAATTATATACGTGTAGTAACGGAAATTTTTGAAATGGCACGCCAACTCAATGAGTTCACGAAGTTCCTTAATCAGGAGATTGGAGTGCCGTTTAGTGAGATGTATTTGATAGGACACAGCGCTGGTTGTCATATTGCAGGTGTGGCTGGAAAGTTACTACAACCCAACAAGTATGGTGTTATTTATGCATTGGATACATCGGGTCCCATACATCGTCGTTTGGATGAGAAATGGCGTCTCGCACCCACCGATGCCATCTATGTGGAGTCCATACAAAGTGATATTGGTTTATTTGGTTTCTCTACCGATAGTATTGGTCAGGCTTCTTTCTACCCTAATTGGGGTTTGGGTCAACCGCACTGTCCCAATGTAACTACAATGGAGCCAGACTTTACGTGCGATCATTTTGGTGCTTTGTACTATTTTGTGGAATCTCTGTATAATCCAAAAGCTTTTGGCGCAATAAAATGTAAGAATTATCAGAGCATCGAGAGCTGTGGGTGTAGCTGTGGCGCACGTCAGTGTAAGGCGAGCGTTTATATGGGTGGAGAGCCGGCAGTGCCGAAGAAGGGTATCTACTATTTTAGCACGCGTCCAACAATGCCGTTCGGTTATGGCGAGCTGTGTAGAATTAAGCGTCCGATCAAGTCGACTATAACGCGCATATAGGTATAAGTTTACAGAAAAAAGATCTCACACTCCCAAAAATCTCCCACTGAAGATCAAATGAGTTGTCGGTGTGGCTGTAATAAATTTAAGTACTTTGAACCAAAAAAAAAAATGCAAGTTATTATTCGGAAATAGCTCAAAGGTGGGCCCACATGTAAGGTCTCCTCACACTTTTACGCCAAAAACAGAGGAACGGATGACTTCTTAGGGTTGATGTATTTAGCGCTAATCTGTATTTCCAATTCCATTGCGCTGGCTTGAGCAATCCCTCTAGCATCAAAGTCGAGACGAATTAAATAGGGGTTCCGCAGGGCGGTGTCCTATCCTCTTATTTATAAATATAGAGGCTTCCCTCTCCACCTGAGGGGTCTCAATAATTTTCCCCACCGACGACTGTTCGATTATTGCATCGGCGGAGGGACTTCCATTGATGAACTCTGTACAAGGATCAACAAGTACCTTGGCGAAGTTTCTAGGTTTTTCACCGAGCGAAATCGGACACTATCATCGACTAAATCGACGTCGACTCTATTTACGTCGTAAAGAAACAAGTGTGTAAACACTATCCGGCACTACATTAACAAGTTGTTCCATCTCCAGAATCATGATCATTGAATGACATTTAGACTGAGTCGGTAGACGCCTCTGTCAGTACCGCTCTATGTCCGGGGTTTAGAATATGGGCTAGGTAGGTATGCCTGTCAAAAAAGACGACCAAAATCATCTTCTAACTTGGTTACGGGGTCAGCGAAATTGTTACCAAGGCAGTCGAACTACTACTACAAGATGATATTCACCGAAACGTACAGAATGCATATCCGACAAAGGACTGTCAACATCAGTACAGCCCTATTTGGTCTGTCACGTACCTTTTCATGAATGGATGTGCCGACTAGGCAGCGCGAAGTACTCTTACAACAACAACAGCGTCAGATTTCGGCCTGAGAACCCCCGTTTTTAACACCCAACTACTTCATATAGCTGAAGAGGAGAGCGTTTTTCCAAGGGAGACTCGTGTCAATCTGCGCCTATTTAACAGCACCCGATAAGAACTCTTACCAGGGATGATATCCCAGATTTGTTCAGGAGCAGAAGGGAAGTCGTGGGTTCTCTATCATAAGAAGGCCAGGCTGATGCTGGAGTACCTGGCCTGAGATATTTGCGGCAATCAGTGATCGACTTAATATTGTCGACACATGTATAATGTCTGCTTGTTCACCTACAATGATCTGGAAGACAAGAGCTCGCTAGTCCCAAGTGTGATGAAAAGATATGCTACTCTGCAAACATGCCGAAACTTTTAGCTTTGGTACCTCCATATTTGAATAGGTCGTTCGGCGACCAAATCTTGTTCAATGATTTGTTGGATTTCAGGCGTTCATGCTTTGTTGCAGTTGAGGACTTTACACTGGACAGCAACCGGCTAGGTATGGAACCATACCAAATTTTTTGAGATTTAGATATACCCCCGAATTCTGTAATTTTGTCTCATCTCAAGTCACAAAAATTGAGATTTGTCATTTGAGGTTTGATATGGACGAAATGGAATTGGAACACAAATTGTCTCTATTAGTGACTATTGTCTCTATTATGACTAGAGACAGCTTACGGAATTCTGGGGATAGGTTTAGTTACGGGCTTTCGAAGTTCGAGAGTGGTTTTCTGGCGCCGGCCGTTTTTTCGAAGTTAGCCTCTAAACTTTAGTTATGGGCTTGCGAAGTTCGAAGCTGGACCCTTCAAAGATTCGGGGTTTTCATAGTTTTGTTTAAAAAATTTAAGGAGGTTAAATGTGGGCGTGACCTTCTCCCTCCTCTTACTTGATGGGATACTTTCTTTATTTGACAGTGTGTGTATGAAGAAATATTATATTAATAAAAATATGCAACATTTAATTTTTTCGAAGATCTCACTTTGGCACTTCTTGCATACATTTTTTCATAGCAAAGGGACATCAATCAAACAAGAAAGGCAAGCAGGACGCACCCACATTTTGACTTTTTCAACTTCTTAAACAAAACAATTAGAAAACCACTTTCGAACATGGAACTTCGAGAGCCCGTAACTAAATTTTGGAGGCTAACTTCGAAAAACGGAGAACGCAGTGTTGCCTACCAAGTCTCACCGCTGTTCTCTATTCAGCAGAAAATAAGTTGCTAAGATTTTTTTGCCAGCATGTATCACATTTATTTACTGTTTTCAAATTTAGTTTAATAAATCGTTTACAATATCATTATTTAATATTAAATATTAAATTTTTTTTTTTGGTTTCCATTTCACATCTGTAAGTTGCAAATAATCACAAAATATATACATACATGCATTTTCTTATATGACTATAAAATAAACAAAAAAAAAAATTTAAATACAAATCTAAATAGGTAGCTCTTTGTGCTTAAACTAGTTTGGACAAACATAAGAGATATGCCACATATTACGCTTAGAACTTTTTAGGACTTTCATTTTAAATAAATTACAGCGAAAATATAACAAATTTATTAAGTTCGAATATGGCTGACATTCAAGCTTAATTTGACAAGTTTTGTTTAATTAGTTTTTTTTATAGGCTAACTGTGTTAACTATTAGTAGGTTTTTTTAGTTTTAACTTTTAGATAAAAGCAATATATTTGTTGACATAAAAAAATACTGTAGTGTTCTTAATTTAAATACAAGTGTTGAAAAGCATTAAGTTCTTGAAATAATTTTTCTTTTACATTTTTGGCATAACTGTTAAAAGTCGTTACTGTTAGTACTTAGAAGCAGCCTACAAGTACACACAATTTTCAAAATAACACTATACAGCAGCCGGCTGGGTGTGGGACCAAACCAACTTTTTTGAAGCGATTAAGCCATAAGTAAAAAATTGCGTTTCCCGTTTTTCGAAGTTAGCCTCCAAAATTTAGTTTCGCGCTTTCGAAGTTGGATGTTCGAAAGTGGTTTTCTGATTATTTTGTTTACAAAAATTTAAAAAGGCAAAATGTTGGCGTGGCCTGCTTGCCTCTCTTGATTGATTTGTGTCCTTTTATAATTTAAAAATGTATGTAGAAGTGCTATACATTGCCAAAGTGAGATCTTCGAAAAAATCAAAAGCCGCATATATTAATTATATAATATTTCTTTATACATACACTTTCAAATTAAAAAAAAGTGTACACCAATCAAGTAAGAGTAGCAAGAAGAACACGCCTACATTTAACCGTTTTCAATTTTTTTTTAAACAAAACAAATAGAAAACCCAATCTTCGAAGGGCCCAACTTCGAAAGGCCGTAACTAATTTTTGGAGGCTTACTTCGAAGAACAAGGAACGCCATTATTTTTACTTATATCCTAATCTCTTCAAAAAAGTTGATTTGGCCTCATACCCAGAAAGAGTTGATTTTGTTGTATAGTGTAATGATAAAACTTTGTCTTAACTAGCTCATAATTACATATGTACTACTTATTTTAAAAACCATCACCAAAATTTCTTTCATATTCCTTCTTCATTATTACAACCTATCTTCTAACTAATGCAGCGCTGCTTTGCATAGCACTAAATATAATTATTAAATAAAGCTTATAACTTTCGACTGGCCATATAGTGAAATGCTTGCTTGTTTGTTTAAAAAAAATGCTTTTTCTATCGTTTTGAGTAACATAAAAAAATCCCAGCTTTCTCTTTTGGCAATTGTATTAATTGTTTTAACTATGCTAATTTTATTAAGATTGAATACAACTTCGTAGATTGTCGGCTGAGTGGAAGATCACCCTATGTTGGCTGATATCTCGAAAGTACTCTTCTCAGAATGGATTTTTCTTGAGAAAATCCTGTCTTGGAGTTTGTTACTATAACGACCAATGTCAGCGGAAAAAGTATTGAATTTTTGTTCAAACCAATTCTAAATTCCATTCAGCCAACTACATATTCCTTTTCTCAAAATGTGTATACCTACTTGGCTAATTTTGTTACAAAGCCTTATTTCGACCGAAATTCAAATTTAAATTTTTTATGAAACTTTCACAGGAATTAATTTTTTTATTTTAATTCTTGGCTTTATTAGTTTTTATGCCTGAATTTTTTTTTTTAATTCGAATCCCTAATATTTTTCACTTTTTAAATGTGAGTGTTTTTTAATGTTCAAAATATTTGTTGGAATCTAAATGTTTTTGGAAATACACACAATTTTTGGATGTTCGAATTTCAAAATATGTATGTAACAATTGAAAATAGTTAAAACTTAACATGAGTTCTTTTTTTCACATTTTAAATATGAGTGTTTTTAAATATTCGCACACTTTTCAATTTTTTTTTTTTTCAATTCTATTCTTTCGGATCGTGTTATGCTTGTGTATTTTTTCGAAATTCGAATCCCTTACCAAACTCTACTATTTTTCACATTTTAAATGAGTGTTTTTAAATGTTCGCACACTTTTCAAATCTATTTTTTTTTTTTCGAATTACATCTTATTTTTTAATGTTCGAAATTCGAAATAGTAATATTTTAATATATGCCAAAAGTTAAATGTTGCTGCTTAAGAATTCTTTAATTTCGTGTACACAAAAACTACATTTTATTTCAAACATAATTTTGTTTGATTTTTTATAATGCTCGAAAAAGTTGTAAATGTTTGAAATATTTGTTAGAATCTAAATGTTATTCGAAATACACAATAATTTGTAATGTTCGAATTTTAAAATATTTAACATTTGAAAATAGTTAAAACTTAACATGAGTTCTATTTTTTTGAATTGTTTTATGTGTTTTTTTTTTATTCGAAATTCGAATCCCTTACCAAACTATTTTTCACATTTTGAATATGAGTGTTTTTAAATGTTCGAATTACATATTATTTTTGAATGCTCGAATTTCGAAATAGTAATATTTTAATAAAAGTTAAATGTTGCTGCTTAAGAGTTCTCTAATTTCGTGTACACAAAAGCTACATTTTATTTCAAACATAATTTTGTTCGGTTTTTTATAATGTTCGAAAATCTTCACTTTTGCAATTTTATTTGAAATTATTTTCTTCATAATCAAAAGATTTAGCAAAATTTTAACTATAAGCCTATAAAGTTTTCGATATTTTTTTTAATTTTTTTTTCTTTTCTTAAACTAGGCGTTTTAATCAAAATTCGAATTCATTCCCAACAACATCCAATATTTTTCAGAAATTTATACAAATGGTTGACACAGTTAAAACACATGTTTTTCGAAATTTTTGAAATAGGACCAATTTTGGTTATTCGAATTTTGAGAAACAGTTATTAAATACTTTTCCAATCTTGTTTTTTTCGATTTGAATTTCGGTAATTGTATACTTTTTTCGAAAACATAATTTTTTATTTTTAATTTTTTTTTTAAGTAGTTTTAGAATATTGGAATTTTTAAAAATTTGACAAAGCATTATTTTAACTTTTTCGAACATACATTTTCCCTAGAACCTGCGCGTTTTTCATCAAATTACGGCAATTCAACTCGAATATAAAAAAATTTCTGAAGTGAGTCACTTTTTTTTCGAAAATATAGTTATAGCTATAACTTGGAAAATAATTTGAATTCCGAAAAATTTTCAAATACGTATTTTTGTTTAAGGGTTGTTAGTCATACTATCCAATTACACTAAAACACATGACTTTCGAAAAAAATTTAGACGGTTCAGTACACAAATTACTTATGTAAGTATTAGTAAGGATAAATCGAAAATAAAAATGTATATTTGTTCAAAAATCTGAAAATTAGTTATTAATAGTATCCTCTCTTTTTCTTTTAACTTTATCACTTATATACTTAATCGCATTCGAACATACAAAAAAATGTCCGACCTACTCGTTGCATTTTAGTTACGTTTACAACCATTTCCAATACAATCATTTCAATATAATTGCACATTTCCGCTGCTATTTCTATTTTAAACTACTCTTAGCTAACTCATTAACTTTACTACCTATCCTACATACATACGCGTATACACAGTTTAGGTACGTGGAGCAACGCCCAACGAACTTTGACTAGTACTCGCTGACATGCCCAGCTCTTCATCTGATTCATCTGAATCCAGCGGACTTATACGTATAGCTTGATACCATTTATTAGTCAAATCAGCCATTTGAGATTTACATTCATGCAACTCTTGACTATTGAAACGACGCGTAAAGAATGGTATGAAAAATTTCCTATCCATACGACCAAAACCACCGATACGTGTTTGCGCAAATGAGACATCTTCTTCTTCGGTCAACTCAGACAAATGTTCCGAATCGATTGCTTGACCCCATTCACGTGTTTTCGAAAGTGATATAGCTTTGCTACGTTTACGTGAACGTGATGAACCACTCGAACCGCCTCGCGAGGATGTTGTAGACGAAGCACGACGTCCAGTACGTACGCGCCGTTTCTTGCCAGGTTTCAGGTATTTTAACAAAGGCATAGTAGAACCACCAAAGAAAAGTGTGGTGAAAAGTACAATAATCAATGTAGTTGTAATGAGCACGCGACGCGTTTCATCATTGGGCAAATCCAAGTGCAGTGATAGCGCATAGGAGATGGCGCCACGTAAACCAGAAAACCACATAATAAATTGCATTTTATTTGTGATTTTGTGTTCACGAAATTTATTTACCAAAAATGCCAAAGGAAAGATATTACATGCGCGTCCAATTAAACACAACACAATCGACCAAATGACAAAGGATAGCTCCACTTGATGTTTGAATGAAAAGATGGCTAAACCCAAATAAGCGAAGACACAAGTTTCAGCAATGAAAGAAAGCGTGCGCATTGTTTGTTGCATTGTTATTTGTGTAACGGTGGATAAGTTGAAATGTGTATAATGTGACATAACAATACCACAAAATAGTATAGCCATTATGCCGCTCAAATGTATACCCTCAGCGAGTACGTACGGTGCATAGGTGAACATTAACATCATTGCAAATTCCAGTGAAGGATGCTTACGTAGTTCAACGTGTTTCAATAGTAGCGCTGATATGAGTGCAAATATAACACCAATTCCAGCCGAGGCGAAGAACATGCCACAAAACGTTTGTAACGCTGTTAATATCTTTTCACCTGTTGTAGCTTGCGCTATAGCTGTACTGTGTGCCGATTGTGTGATAGATGTGGTGAGTACAATCGAAATGGCATCGTTCAATATACTTTCGCCAAACACCAACATGTTGAGTACAGGATCAACGTCTAGCGCATGGAATATGGCAACAGTAGCAACGGGATCCACAGCTGAGATTAGTGAGCCAAATGCAAATGATTCCGAGAAGTCCAGCCTGCGTGAGGAAATTAAGATTTGCATTAGTATTTTATTTCAATAAGTTAAATATGTAAATAAAATAAAATTATGTAAAAGTTGGCAGTTAATTAAATCTAATAGGTCATGCCACCCCTCCATCTCTAAGAAAGGAGAACATGTGTAATGAGAGGTGAGACGCATCATATCCGTAACTCAACCATCAAGTTTGGACGTCATTGCCCATCCCATAAGCATATCAGTCGCCTCTTACGACCGGTATGCCTAATCTAATCTAATCTTGGCTTGCGTCGTTTATTGACGCTTAACCCTCTAGGCGATTTTGGCTGTTTAGCATCAAAGCACGCCAGTCATTCTTTTTTTAGCGATAACTGACGCCAATTGGAAACCCCAAGGGAGTTCAAGTAATCCTCCACCTGCTGTTTCCAACTCAGTCGAGGCCTCCCCCATCCTCTGCTGCCAAATTCTCGTGACGATAGGAGAACCCTCTGGGCTGGAGCTTCTTTGTCCATTCGCATGACATGACCCAGCCAGCGGAGCCTTTGGGCTTTTATTCGCTGGACTATGGTCAAATCCGTACTATAATTCGTACAGCTTATCGTTAACCCTCCCTCGATACTCGCCGTTGGCATCACGGGAAATACCATAAATCTTCCGGAGAACTTCTCTCTCAAATACCCCAAGGGGCTGCTCATCTTCTCTTGACATTGTCCATGAATCTGGGCCATACATCAGGACAGGTATGATGAGAGACTTATAGAACGTGATCTTTGTTCTTCGAGCGAGAACTTTACTTCTCATTTGCCTACTCAGTCCAAAGTAGCACTTGTTGGCAAGAGTGATTCCCTTTTGGATTCCAGACTGATATTGTTTTCGGTCTTAATGCTGGTTCCTAAATAGACTAAGTCCCTCACAGTTTTAAATTTGTAAGTATTGACAGTGACGTGGCTGCCAAGGAGCAGGTGCGACGGTTATTTTCTTAATGACAGCAAATACTGTCTTCGTTGACCGAAGACTCACTTTTTTCGCTTCCTCATCCAGTCCAGAGAAGGCAGTATAGGCAACTCCTTTTTGCACTGTCAAAAGCAGCTTTGAAATCGTCAAAGAGATGGTGTGTGGATTATTTTACCGTGGGTCTTCTCCAGGATTTGGCGTATCGTGAAAATCTGGTCGATGGTAGACTTACCAGGTCTAAAGCCACACTGATAAGGTCCAATCAGTTTGTCTACGATGGGTTTCAGTCTTACACACAATACGCTACAAGGAACCTTATATGCGATATTAAGAAGACTGACTCCGCTGTAGTGGGTGCGGTTAGCGGGATCGCCTCTTTTGTGGATTGAGCAGAGCACACTTAAATTCCAATCTGGAGACATGGACTCGTCTTATCATATTCTGCATAAGAGCTGCATGCTTTAACATCTCGGCGGGTAGTCCGTTTTTTCCAGGCGCTTTGTTGTTTTTGAGCCGGGATATAGCTATCCTCACTTCATCATAGTCAGGTGGTAAGACGACTTTTCCATCGTCAATGATTTAAATACACTCTGTACGTGTCGTCATTACTGTCCTCCCGTTCAGACGTCGATATATTAGGTCTTATTTAATAAAATCTTACAAACTGCTATAGGGGTACTCACCTATAAGCCACCTCCGCTACACCCAACAAATAACAGCCAGCGCCAATAACCAAAGCCGATATGGTAGTACCAAATATAGCGAATACCAAAATTGAGCCAATATTTTGAAAAAAGTTACCCTTATGCAAATTATAACCCGACTCAAATATGATTGGCGGCAACAGCACCAAAAAGAAACCAGTTGGCGAAAAAACTTCCTCACGCTTCCAACTGGGATTTTCAGCAGACATTATCTTCAATAGTAGACCAATCAATGCGCCAAGGAATACCACCACAATACTTTCAGGCAAATACTGGAAGCCAGTCATCAGCATTGAATGTATCAAACAAATACCCATTATAATAACGCAAATGACAAAGAAGAGGGACAATGAAGAGTTGTGCTCCTGCTCGACAGCATGTTGATCTGGTAGTGGTGGATCTGCTGTGGGAGTGGTGGCATTTTGTGTTGCATTTGCAGCAGGTGCCAATGTTGTTGTTGTCGTCGATGCGGTCGTGTTTGTTGATGTGCCATTGGTATTAGCGGTCTGATCATTTGGGAGCGTCAAAACTGGTGCGGAAGGTAAAGTGCCAACGCTCCCTGCTGATGGTGCATTAGGTAATGGATTGTTGTTTAGTGTTGGTTGCGCCAAGTTCTTGTTCTCGACGGCGCCGGAGTCTGCATATTGTGTGCTCGTATTTTGCGCTAAGTTCTGGGAGTTTGCTGCTGGTGGATTGGCCGCATTACTTGATGATTGATCACTTTTATTTATATTTGTGTTATTAATTGATGTCGTATTAATGTTATTCGCATTGTTGTTGTTGTTGTTTGTATCGCAGATAGAAGTGTCCAACAAAAAACAAATAAAGAGTGCAAAACTAAAAGCAATTAATTGTCTTTTAAACATGTTTTTTTTTTGGTATTTAAGTGTTGAAATTCCAGCGGTTAACACTCGGCAAGTTAACTAAGCCATCCAAAATAGAATATTCAAACTTTTGAGTTTTCCAAATTTTTGCAAATGTTCACGAAAATTCCAATACACAAGAATTTTTACAATTGTACAACAACAAAGCTAACACGTCACTTTAAGAATTGACAATGGAAAAATTGTCATCAGCTGGTTGGTTTGTTTGTTTTCTATCGATTGTAATTTATGAATCATATGGGCTCTGGCATTGCCAGAAGAAGAAATTTAAAATAGATGAAGTGCAACCGACTTTTTCATCAGACGAATTCGAGCGCATTATATTTTAACGGATGGGCACGGACGGTTAAAATTTATTCACATTCGAGTGAAATCGCTGGAGCTCATATCAAATACATGTGTGTAAATGTGTGTTTGCTGACAGACGACAAAAGTCGGTTGTAGTGTGAGCGTAGCCTATCATGAAAAAAAAGTTAAGGTAACGGCAAAGAGAATATATCAACAAAAGCCACCACTCGTTATGAAAGCAACGAACAAGATGGATGCCGTTTTCTTTCAGGGTTTTGGTAATATCGATATAAATATGTTATTGTCTAATCAAAACAAAATGTGTAAAATAAAATAGACGAGAACTGAAATAACACAAGAGTCGAAAAAAAAATTTACCAGCTGTCGAATTTACAAAACTGAGGAAAACAAAATTACCGAAACCCTGAAAGAAAACGGCATCCATCTTTTTCCTTGCATTTATAACGAGTGACGGCTCTTGTTGATATCATTGTGTATCAATACCAAGTGTGAACTCTTCTTTTGACAACACACATTAAAATGTCGGTTTGTTTACATCCTGCACATATTAAAATGTCGCCAGCACCGAATAACAGAAAAGCAAATGGCGTTGTTTAACATCCTGCACACATCAACATGGCGGTCTCCTATCTTTTACCTAATGGTAGAAAGAGATGGGAAGATGGAAAGAAGTGAGACAAAAAAGGAAATTAAAAACAGGTGACTAAACTCACTTTGAAGTTTTCACGACTATGTCATGATATCACACTTGTTATTAACCACAATCTCAAACAGGTGTTAAACTCATTTTGGAATTTTGGCGTTTATCGTCAAGTGAATTCACTTGGTATTTATGCACAATGGTTGATATATTCTCTTTGATTGTATTGTTCAGCGAATGAGGCCAAATGCGATGGAATTCCAAATTTGGAAAAAGAAATTTGTATGGAAAAAAGCGCCAAATTTGCAATTTTTCGCCAAATTTACCAAATTTGGTGCTGTGTAAATGTACTATAAATGGTTCTGTGTAAATCTATATATATAAAAATGAAATGGTGTATAATTGTAACGCTAAAACTCGAAAACGGCTGAACCAAATGAAATACTTCCTTGGGGGGATTTGTTTGTTATTATCACGCGCAGGTCATGTCTTAAAATCAGAACAAAATATTAAGGGGGCGTGGCACCTCCCATACAAACTGAATTTTTCAAGTTGAATATCTTCAAAAGTGTTTAAGGTAGGAACATGAAAATTGGTACAGAGCTACAGGATAACAGCACCACTCTCACCTATAAAACCGGGGGTTATCCAATAAGGGGGCGTGGTACCTCCCATATAAACAAAATTTTTTAAGCAGAATATCTGTGAAAGGGTTCAAGGTAGGGACCTGAAAATTGGTATAGACCTATATGGTATCAAAAGCCTTCTTACACATAAAAGAAGGAGTAATCGGAAAAGGCGGAGTGGCACCTCCCATACAAACTGAAATTTTCAAGGTGAATATCTTCAAAAGTGTTTAAGGTAGGAACATGAAAATTGGTACAGAGCTATAGGATAACAACACCATTCTCACCCATAAAACTTGGGGTTATCGAAAAAGGGGGCGTGGTACCTCCCATACAATCTATATATATAAAAATGAAATGGTGTTCAGTCGTTACGCTAAAATTCGAAAACGGCTGAACCAAATCATATACTTCCTTTAGGGGGTTTGTTTGTTATTACCACGCGCAGGTCATGTTATAAAATCAGAACAAAATATTAGGGGGGCGTGGCACCTCCCATACAAACATTTTTCTTCAAGGTGAATATCTCTAAATGGGTTTAAGGTAAGGGACCTGGAATTCGGTACAGACCTATAGGATAACAACACCATTCTCACCCATAAAACTGGGGGTTAACCAAAAAGGGGGCGTGGCACCTCCTATACAAATGAAATATTTCATAGTCGATATCTCTGGAAGTATTCATGTTAGACCACTGAAATTTGGTAAGGGGTTATATGAGATCGATCCCTACGACCTCCAAAAAAACTGGGGATAACGAAAAAGGGGGCGTGGCACATCTCATACGAATGAAATACTTCATAGTCCATATCTCTGAAAGTACTTATGTTAGACCACTGAAATTTGGTGAGGGTTTATATGTGATCGATTCCTAATACCTCCCAAAAAACTCGAGCTAACGATAAAGGGGGCGTGGCACCTCCCATACGAATAAAATACTTGATAGTCCATATCTCTAGAAGTGTTTAGGTTAGACCACTGAAATTTCTTGATCAGTTAAATAAGATTAATCCCATCATCTCCAAAAAAACTGGAGATAAAGAAAAAGGGGGCGTGGCACCTCCCATACGAAGGAAACATTTCATAACCCATATCTCTGCAAGTATTTATGTTAGACCACTGAAATTTGGTGAGGGTTTATATGTGATCGATCCCTAATACCTCCCAAAAAACTCGAGTTAACGATTAAAGGGGCGTGGCACCTCCCATACGAATAAAATACTTCATAGTCCATATCTCTAGAAGTATTTAGGTTAGACCACTGAAATTTTGTGAGGAGTTATATAAGATCAATCCCGGACACCTCCACAAAAAACTGGGGATAAGGAAAAAGGGGGCGTGGTTTCTCCTATATGAAGGAGATAGGGATATGGTTTAAAATAGATATAGGGATTGGGTTAGAGAAACAGACAGGGAATAAATTGTGGCAGGACAACGTCTGCCGGGTCAGCTAGTGTACTATAAATGGCGAAAAATTGCAAATTTGGCGCTTTTTTCATACAAATTTCATTTTCCAAATTTGGAATTCCATCGCATTTGGCCTCATTCGCTGAACAATACAATCCACAATTCCTCAAAATAGCAACCCTGCCTGTGTTCCACATTTAGAATTGCCCAGCAAGAACCTTAATGAGTAATTAGCGTGTGACAACTTTTGCATAATGCACAGTTCTAAATAACAATTTCAACTATTTTTTTTTAAGATATGAGACCAGTTCCACTAAGAAAAGAGAGAAGCCTTCTTGATTCTTCATTTATTATTACTCTAAATGTGTTTAAAACATCAAGGTGGTGCATTTTCTTTCGGTGGCTGTGTATTCTGGTAGAAGATTCTTGCAGGGAAGGTGAATCCAAATGCAAATTTGCCAGTGTAAACAGGTTCGAAATGACACATTCAAATTCGCCAAATTTGGTGCAGTATAAATGTACTATTACGCTGCACCAAATTTGGCAAATTCAAATGTGCCAGTTCGACACTGTTTACACTGGGAAATTTGCATTTGGCTTCACCTTCCCTGCAAGAATCTGCTACAAGGACAAAAGCCACCGAAGGAAAATGCATTACCGTTATAATTTAAACGCCTGTAGAGGAATGATAAAAGGGAAGTCAAGAAGGCTTCTGTCTTTTCCTGTTAAAATTGGCCCATTTTATTAAAAAAACTAGTTGAAATTGTTATTTACAGCTGTGCATAGTGCAAAAGTTATCACACGTCAATCACGCATTAAGGTTCTCGCTAGGTAATTCTAAATGTTGACCACAGGCAGGGTTGCTATTTCGAGGAACTGTAGATTGAAATGAGGTCAAATGCGATGGAACTCCAAATTTGGAAAATGAGATTTGTATGGAAAAAAGCGCCCAATTTGTATTTTTTCGCCAAATTGGTGCGGTGTAAATGTACTATGAATCAAACTCATTTTGGAGGAACCAAGACGAATTCATACAGGTGGATTCGAGCGAATTCAGATCTACACGCAAACACACACTCCTTGTAACTGAAAATGTCAGACAAAGTAACAACATAAGCAATTTGACAGCTACCATCCAAAAATCGATAGTACTCTATTTCCTATCCAAAGAGTACTCCAATTGGAGCATCAGAGTACTCCAAATGTAGTCCTTTTTCATATAAAAATTGTGCTCCAATTATCATTGCGATGTTCTAGGATTGGACCACCTAATCCAACCTTCGCTATATTTCTGCTACTCCATGGAGTACCTACAGTCAGAGTACTTTGCAATGTACTCCAATGTTGTTACTCGTTGGATTATATACTGTCATAGTGATAGTGTCGTGATTTTCGTCGATAAGGCACAAGCAATGATCGGCTTTCAAAAAGCTGTAGGTGGTCCGATGAGGTATACAAAGGATTACAATTGGAGTATTCCAATATCAAAAATTTGGAACACATAATCAAACGATTCCATTTTCAAGGAAGAAGTAGAAACCTTATGGTGGGAGGATGCCAGCTGTAATGAACTTGCCTTGGGCGGAACAAAAAGGTCTGGTATCCGTGTAGCCGGCTGTCGCTCAAATAAATGAATTCGCCGTGCTGTCAACGTTGTCATTTTATTTGCGGCAGTCGTCTGGAAACGTGTTTTTTCACGCACACGTGTTTTAAGAGAATTTTTTGCAGATATTTTTAATATATTCAAGGTAATTCCATATATTTCTGATTGTGAAATACTCGACTAACAACCATCAAATAAATTCTGCAGATAAAATGGCTGATGTTGCTGAAAAACCCGTCGAGGAAGTGAAAAATGGTGAATCGGCAAAGACCGAAGAAGTAGTGGCAGAGCCGGCTGCAAAGAAAGTTGAAGAGGGGACCAACGCGGAGCCTGCTGCTACAGATGATGCTGCTGCTACAGATGAACCCAAAAAAGATGGTACTGACGAGGAGGAAGCTGCCAAAAAAGATGCAACGGATGATGATGAAAATAACGACAATGCCGATCTGAGCAAGCAGGAGCGTGCCATTATACGTCAAGTTGAATATTATTTCAGTGATGCAAATTTGCGACGCGATAAATTCTTGATTGCAGAGATTAACAAAAACGAAGAGGGCTGGGTACCGCTTACAGTTTTGCTAACATTCAAACGTTTATCAGCATTAAGCGAAGATCCGAATGTCATTATTGATGCTATAATTAAATCTGAAGAAGGTCTGCTAGAAATTAGCGAAGACAAACAAAAGTTGCGACGTCATCCGGAGCGACCCATACCGGAGCACAACGAAGAGCAACGCAAAGATATACAATCACGTACAGCTTATGCCAAAGGTTTCCCACCAGAAACAACCATGTCCGAATTACTTGATTTCTTTGCGCCATACGAAAAAGTGATGCATGTCACTATGCGTAAATATTTGGATAAACCAAGCAAATCTTATAAATTCAAAGGCAGTGTATTTGTTACGTTCGCCAAGAAAGAGCAAGCACAGGAGTTTATTGAAAAGGAAAAGGTATTTGTTGCTGAATCGTTTTTCATACTTTATTTTGCAATCATTTTTTATTTTTTCTTCGCATAGGTGGTGTACAATGAACGCGAACTTTTACGCAAATGGCAAGAAAAGTATTTGGAAGAAAAAAAGCTTGAACCAAAAGGCAAGTCCAAGAAAGGCAAGGCCAAGAAGACAGCAGAGGCAGAACCTAAGGTAATAGAGTTACCCAAGGGCACAGTGGTGCACTTTGAGAATGCCAAAGAAGGTGTTACACGTGAGTTGTTGCGTGAGGGCGTAGAAAAAGTTGAAGGCGAGTGGGAAATCGCATATATTGATTATAGCAGAGGCGAAAAGACTGGGCATATACGTTTCTTTGAGGAGAATATTGGCAAAAAGTTCCTGGAGAAATTGGAGGAGAATAAGGTAAGAGATTATTAGGAAATGTTAAAAAATACATATGAAAAAAAAATTTTATTATATTAAAGTTCAGTAAAAAATTAAAACTTAATGGATTAAAATATATAAATAATTAATTTAAAAAAATGGTTTAAAAAAATTAAATAAAAAACTAAAAACAAAATTAAATAGCTAAAAAATATTATAAAATACATAAACTTAATAAAATTTAAATATAAATTTTTAATATAAAATATGACTGAATTTATTGTATTTTCCGGTACAAAAAAAAATAGTTTTCAGAAAATATAAAAAAAAATTGTAAAATAGTTGTTAAAAAACTTTTTTTTGCAAAATAAAAAAAAATTATAAAAAGTTTACAAAAAATATAAAAAAACTTGCAAAAAAGTTTACAAAAAATATAAAAAAAATTAATCAAACTAAAAAATTTAACTAAAATTAAAATTTTTGAATCAAAATTGAAAAATTTTATCAAAATTAAAAATTGATTCAAAATAAAATTTTAAATTTGTTCAAAATAAAAAATTTAATCAAAATTAAAAGTTTAACCAAAATTAAAGATTTAAGGCCTAGTTGCCACGGCTAATTGTTAGATCTAAGTTTTACACTTAAGTACCTAACTTGTAAATAAATAAATAAATAAAAATTAAGTCAAAATTAAAAATTTATTAAAAATTAAAATATATTCAAAATTTATTCGAAATTAAAAAAATTTAACCAAAATTTAATATTTTGTATCGAAATTGAAAAATTTTATCAAAATTGAAAAAGTTTATCAAAATTAAAAATTTATTCAAAATAAAAAATGTATTCAAAATTTAAAATTATCAAAATTGAAAAATTTTATCAAAATTAAAAATTTGTTCAAAATTACAATGTATTCAAAATTAAAAATTTATTCGAAACTAAAAAATTTAATCAAAATAAAAAGTTAAACCAAATTATAAATTTAAATTGTAAAAAATGTATTCAAATTAAAAGTGTATTCAAAATTAAAAATTTACTCAAAATTAAAAAATTTAATCAAAATAAAAAGTTTAACCAAATTAAAAAATTAGTCAAATTTAAAAATTAAGTCAAAATAAAAAAATTATTCAAACCTAAGAAGTTTAATCAAAATTAAAAATTTAACCAAAACATAAAAATTTTTATCGAATTTGAAAAATTTTATCAAAATTTAAAAACTTATTCAAAATTGGAATTTTAATCAAAATAAATAAATCTAATTAGAACTAAAAAGTTTAGTCAAAATTAAAAAATTAATTCAAAATTAAAAATGTTAAAATTTCAAAATTTATCAAAATATAAACATTAAAACAATAAACAAGTTGTGGATAAATTAAAAAAATTAAAATAAAAAAAATTTATCACGATTAAAAAACTTAATCAAAATTTGAAAATTTTTTTATGTATGTCTCAATCTCTTCAAAAAATTTGGTTAGATTCCATACCCAGCCAGCTGCTGTACAGTGTAAAAAAATTTTAACTAGATTAAAAAAAATGAATTAAAAAAACACTTTTAAATAACAAAGTATCTAATACCCATTTAAAATAATTTTAATTTTCCTTTCAACCATTTTCAGTTGAAACTTAACGACGACATAGAACTTGCCTTGCGTATACTTGCTGACGAAGAAGAGACAACTTATTTGGCCAAAGCCGTACAAGACATGAAAAGTCGCAGAAATCATCATCATCATAATAATAAAAATAAGGGCAGTCATGGTCATGGCAATCGTAAACGTCATGGTGGTCACCACAATCGCAATGATCACAAGAAAAGTAAAGTGGATAAAGAATAAAAACCTGTTGTGCAGCCAAAGTTTACAAACGAAAATTATCGATATAAAATTAATGACCGATAAACATTTTCATGATAATTACTACATAAAAGTTAAGTATAGAATTTAAAAAGAATGGTCTATAAAAAAGTTTCGTTTTTTTATTACTTGAATTCATATAAATTGTTGCAAATTTTCTTTTACATTAAAAAAAAAAAAAAAACTGTTTGGTTTCTAAGCATTATTAATTGCTTGTAATGTGAATGCTCTAATTAATACAAGATGAATTGTATGTATGTGTCACCTTTATTATCTATTTGAGAATGAAATATTGGTCGAAATTAGTATGTAAAAAATTAATAGTAATGGACATTGTTTTTTTTTTTATTTAAGGAATAGACATTCGTATTTAATACCAAACAAGTACTGGTACATCCAAAATGTATGTATGTAATGTATTTAATACCTGGCTCGAATTTGCCAGTTTAAATCAAAAAACACATTCTTTAAAAATATAACTATTTGTCATTTAGAAACTAAAAATATGTGTTTTATTTTAAATGGGAAGGAACATTCCTGGGCGCCCATACGTGTTCTATTAAGTAATGAAATGAAAAAAAATATTCATACAAAACTTATGAATAGAAACTTCATAGAACATGAATTGGCCCTCGGTCTTTTTCGTGACAAGTTCTAGTTCATGGTAGTTTGTCGTCACTTTCAAGAAAATTACCGGTACCAAAAAGTCACCGGTAAAAAAAAATAATCTGTTGCAAGTCACCAGTTTGAAAAAAGTCGCCAGTTCCGGTTATAAGAAAATCACCGTTTTCACCAAAGTCACCGATTCCAAGAATACCATCGGTTTCAGGAAAGCTACCAGTTCGAAAATTTTCTGGGTCAAGAAAAGTCACGGGTTCCATGAATACAACAGGTTTCAAGAAAGTCACGGCTTAAAAAAATATCACAGGTTCCTATAATGTCGCAAGTTTTAGGAAAGCCGCGGCTTACAAAGGCACAGGTTCAAAAAGTGTCACAGGTTCCAAGAAAGTCACAGATTCGAAACATTTTACAGCTTTCAAAAATGTCACGGGTTACAAGAGAGTCACAGGTTCAAAGACTGTCACGGGTTCCTAGAAACTCTCGGTTCCAAAAGAGCCATCCGTTCCAAGAAAATCAACGGTTTCAAGAAAGTCACCCGCTCCAAGAAGCTTACCAATCTCAGAAAAGTCAACGGTTCCAAAATAGATAGTAATTTGTTCTAAGATACTAACCGGTTCCAAAAAAGTAACCGGATACAAATAAGTAACCGGATCCAAATATGTAACCGGATCCAAATAAGTAGCCGGATCATTAACTGGTTCCAAAAGTCACCGATTCCAAAATAATAATTTATTTCAAAGCATTATCATTACATTCGGATTTTTTATTCACACAAAAAAAATTCACTTCTTCTTTTCCCCGAGGAAAAAAAAAATATTGGGGAAGGCGAAGTTCAAATATTGGATATAAGCGTTTTAGTAATGGGCATGAAATTGCGAATTTAAATTTTTTTAAAAGAAATTTGTATAAAGTAAACTTTTCATAACGAAAATCACGTGGAAAAAAATATCCCCGGGGAATAAAAAATATTGGGGAAGACGAAGTTCAAATATTGGACATAAGCGTTTTAGTAATGGGCATGAAATTACGAATTTTAATTTATTTTAAAGAAATATTTATAAAGTAAACTTTTCATAACGAATTTCACGTGGAAAAAAAATCCCCGGGGAATAAAAAATATTGGGGAAGACGAAGTTCAAATATTGGATATAAGCGTTTTAGTAATGGGCATGAAATTACGAATTTTAATTTTTTTTAAAGAAATATTTATAAAGTAAACTTTTCATAACAAATTTCATGTGGAAAAAAAATTCCCCGGGGAATAAAAAATATTGGGGAAGACGAAATTCAAATATTGGATATAAGGGTTTTAGTAATGGGCATGAAATTGCGAATTTTAATTTTTTTTAAAGAAATATTTATAAAGTAAACTTTTCATAACTTTTCATAACGAAATTCCCCGGGGAATGAAAAATATTGGGGAAGACGAAGTTCAATTATTGGATATAAGCGTTTTAGTAAAGGGGCATGAAATTGCGAATTTAAATTTTTTTGAGAAATTTTTATAAAGTAAACTTTTCATAACGAATTTTACGTGAAAAAAATATTTTCAAAATTTATAAACAGACTAATTTTAAATATTCCCCCGAAATTTTTATATTCGGATTTTTTTATTCACACAAAAAAAATTCACTTCTTCTTTTCCCCGGGGGAAAAAAATATTGGGGAAGGCGAAGTTCAATTAGTAATAGGCATGAAATTGCGAATTTAAATTTTTTTAGAAGAAATTTGTATAAAGTAAACTTTTCATAACGAATTTCACGTGAAAAAAATATTCTCAAAATTTATAAACAGATTTATTTAAAATATTCCCCCGGAATTTTTCACTCGGATTTTTTTATTTCCGAAAAAAAATTCACTTCTTTTTTCCCCGGGGAAAAAATTATTGGGGAAGACCAAGTTCAAATATTGGATATAAGCGGTTTTTGTAGTTGGCATGAAATTGCAAATTCTAATTTTTTTTTAAGAAATGTTTATAAAGTAAACTTTTCATAACGAATTTCACGTGAACAATATATTCCCAAAATTTATAAACAGACTAATTTTAAATATTCCCCCAAAATTTTTACACTCGGCTTTTTTTATTCACGCAAAAAAAATTCACTTCTTTTCCCCGGGGAAAAAAATGATTGGGGAAGACGAAGTTCAAATATTGGATATAGGCGGTTTTAGTAATTGGCATGAAATTGCGAATTTTTAATTTTGTTAAAATATTTACGAAGTTTGAGAATTGAGCTGATCCAAGGTGTGCGAAAAAATTATTCGGGGTCAAAAGTCAAAATTTTAGGGTTTTTGGACTTTTCTCGAAAACAATCTGTTTTTTCGAAAAATTGCCTGAGATGATGTTGTAGACCTGTCGGAAGCCTAGGTTCACCCCCAGGAAGAAAACTGCAAAAGTCTCCATCCATTCCGTTTGTGCTAAAAAAGTTATTCGGGACAAGAGTCGAGAAAAATCCAATTTTTTTCTTTGTTTCAAATTTCTATATTGACCGGACTAATTAGTGAAAAAACCGAGTCAGAACAAAGTAACAAAAAAATTATAGTTTTTTAATTTTAATGGTGAAAAACATTTAAAAAGACTTTATAAAAAAATATTTGGAGCACCTTCCTAAAATTAAAAAGAAGAGTTAATTAAACATTTCTGGGTCAGTCTAAGGTATGGCTCATCAGCGAATAAACAACAAATTTAATTTTTTTTTAATAAATTAATTTCGGTATTATCAGCTCTAGCGCTTAGTGTTGCTATATAATTCGTGTATGATATTACCTAAAAATCCCGAAATGTTTTATTAAATTTCCTTGGAGTAGTGATATTTGAATAATTTGTATTTTTACAAGAATTTTTCAAAATTGTCAATTCGTAAACAAAATCAGGGTTATACAAAAGTTGAATGATAAGTTGAACAAAAGTTGGCTGGCAGTCAACTTTGTTGCATGCAATTTTTCAAGACTCGTCAATTTTCAGAAACAACCAGAAATTGAATGAAAAATTGATCAATGTAAATGCCTTTCAATTTTGAGATTATTTTTATAGATTTGCAATGCAACAAGCACTATTCTACTCTGGAGGTAGGAACACCGATCACTGATTCTAGAAACACCAGACTTGAAAGAATAATTTGAACGAAAATTCAATAAATTTTCAGCTGAATAGGGGCGGGTTTAAATCTAATTTTCATATAAGGCGTTATAGAAACAAATTCTAATGAGTTTGTGAGTTTCTGGAAAACATTTTGATAAAGGGTGATTTTTCCGTCATCTGTCAACTTCTTGTTTCCTAATGTCTCTAATTTTTTTTTTTTTCAATAAAAATTCTCAATACATTTTTTTCTCTTTGTACATTTGTGGTTTATTAGCATTTTTCTTTGTTTAAATATAGTATAATTATATAGTTTTTGTTTTTTAAATTTATATTATAATTAATATTTTCATACATACATATTGTTATTTTTATTATTATTATATAGTATATTTTTCAAGTCGTATTGTTTTTTTTTTTGCGTTATAAAACTAAATCGAAACTTAAAACATAAAAATATGCTTTCGAAAACAGAAAAGAACAATTTCAAAAAAAAAAAACGAAAAAATGTTGTGTTAATACCAATAAGACTCAAAATTCTAAAGTATAAATAAAATTAAGCGACTTAATTAAAAATAAATTTTCATGCCAATTCTAAACAATTTTTCACTATTGAACCGGGACGAACCGTTTCATCTTTGCATACATTTTTGCTCGCAAATTATATGAGAGTGAGAAATTGTTTATGTTTTAGGTTCGAGTTATGTGTGATGCTGGTTTATAGTGTTTTTTTTGTTTGTGTGATATTAGGGATGCCAATCACAAAGTAAGAGAACCAGAATTATTGATATTTATATACATTTTCAAAATTCTCTTTCGGGAATTAAAAACTAGCAGAGTTAATTTTAAACAATCCGAAATAAAAATTTCTTTTATTTTCGAATGAATGAAAAATGGTTTCCTACATAATTTCGGGATTACCATCCCTAGTGCTCAATTTTGTTATTAACTAGAATCAAATAATCCCCAAATATTTCGATATTTAATAGATAGTTCCGAATAGGAAATCGCTGGTATATTCAGAGGAAATTGAAACTCTCTTCTTAATTTCGGCACTGTCATTTCCTAGTTTTAGTATTTTTATGCTAAAGCAATACAGTTGAATTTTTTATGTTTTACCCTCGAAGAGCATTTTTAATCGGAAGTTCTTGTATGGAATATTTTGACTATAATACTTTAATCCCGAAATTGTTTTCTCGAGCTGTCCCGAAAGGCAAATTGCTTGTATTATCATAAGTAGTGCTGACAAATTCGCTACTAGATTTCGGGTTTATCATAACCTAGAGTAAGTATTTTTTGTATCAAAGAAATTTCGGGATTACCATCCCTAGTGCTCAATTTTGTTATCAACTAGAATCAAATAATTCCCCAAATATCTCTATATTTACCATATTTAAGAGATAGTTGCGAATAGAAAATCGCTTGTATATTCAGAGGAAATTAATAAAAATTATCTTCTTAATTTCGGGACTGTCATTTCCTAGTGTTAGTATTTTTATGCCAAGCAATACAGTTCCATTTTTTAATTGTTTGACCCCTCGAAGAGCATTTTTAAGCGGAATTCCTGGCATGTATTACTTTTTTTTGACAATTATATTGAAATCCCGAATTTTTTTCTAGAATAGTCCCGAAAGGCAATTCGCTTGTATTATCATAAGTAGTGCTGACAAATTTGCTACTAGATTTCGGGTTTATCATAATCTAGAGTAAGTATTTTTTTTATCAAAGAAATTTCGGGATTACCATCCCTAGTGCTCAATATCTCGATATTTACCATATTTAATAGATATTTCCGAATAGAAAATCGCTGGTATATTCAGAGGAAATTAAAATGCTCTTCTTAATTTCGGGACTGTCATTTCCTAGTGTTAGTATTTTTATGCCAAGCAATACAGTTCCACTTTTTAATTGTTTGAGCATTTTTAAGCGGAATTCCTGGCATGTACTATTTTTTTTGACAATTATATTGAAATCCCGAATTTTTTTCTAGAATAGTCCCGAAAGGCAATTCGCTTGTATTATCATAAGTAGTGCTGACAAATTTGCTACTAGATTTCAGGTTTATCCTTACCTAGGGTAAGTATTTTTTTATCAAAGAAATTTCGGTATTACCATCCCTAGTGCTCAATCTTGTTATTACATAACTAGAATCAAAAAATTCCCCAAACATTCCGACATATACTATTCATCAACATTTAAAAGCTAGTCCTGAAAGGCAAATGGCTTGTATTAAGAAATTATTAAAAATTCTCTTTTCAATTTCGGGAGAAATTATTAAAAATTCTCCTCTCAATTTCGGGATTATCATTTCCTAGTGTTATTATTTTTATGCCAAAGCAAAACAGTTGACATTTTCAAGCATTTTTAATTGGAAGTCTTGATATGAAATCCCGAAACTATTTTCTCGAATAGTCCCGAAATGCAATTCGTTTGTATTATCATAAGTAGTCCTAACAAATTCGCTACTAGATTTCGGGTTATCATCACCAAGGGTAAGTGTTCTCTTATCAAGGAAATATCATTGAATTTGTAATTGGTAGGAGAGGTAGTCCAAGGTATGAAATATTTTTTAAGAAATTAATTTTAATAAAAAATTTTTTTTAAGAAATTAATTTTAATAAAAAAATTTCATGAATAAAAGAATCCGAGTAGATTAGGCAATGTCTATATATTTTGAGTAAAAAATCGAAACAAAGTAGTTTCAAAAAAAGGTAAAACGTATGGTTTTCGAGATACCTCTAAATCGAAATTTCTGAATATATATTTTATCTTCAAGAAAGAGGGCTTTAAAAATAGTCGGCTCAAAAGACTGATATTTGAAAAATATGGAATATTTACTCAAGATAGCCTATAAAATAAGAAAACAGTATTTTTATGAGAAATTCTGCATTCAACATGAAATTTCTTCGAATTTGGAAAATAGCTCGTTTCATAATTTGTTAAAAAAAAAATATTAGGACCTCATTATGTATGACGAACGATTCGTCTGCTCACAAAATCGCCTAGCTATCGCATTATCTATCATTTTCGTTCGCTCCATAGATTTTTTTTTAATATTTTCGAATTTTTTTGACATAAAAATCAAAAATGAAAGAAAATGCGATGGGTAGGCGATATTGTGAGCAGACGAATCGTTCGTCTGAGCTATCTTTCGTCATACATAATGAGGCCCTAAAACAAAATTTTGAAATATAATAACATTTCGATGAAAAACTTTCAAAAACTTGAAAAAAATTGCACAAAATTAAAAGAAAAAATTGAAACTTTTCTAAAAAAAAGTTTTGGAAAAATAAAAAAAAGTTTTAATAACGCCAAACTGTAAAAGCTATTTTATAGAAAACCTGGATCGGCGGATATGATATAAGGGTACTAAATAGGCGAGGTTAACGGCTTCGAAATTTTGATATCGGTCTACCGTTTTGGAATAATCTATTTATAAGAAAAATTTATTTTAAATCTTGTTTGAAATCAAAACTTTTTAAAAATGCTATATAAAATTACGAGACGCATATTAAGAAAATAAAAAAAATTTCGGGATTTTCGATTGCAATTTCGGGATTGACGTAAAGTGTATATAATTTTAAAGGAACTAGCTCTATCAGAAAAAGGGTGAAACGTTTTCTAAAAGATTGCGGCGCACTAAAGTTTTGCGATCCCGAAATTTTCGGTATTGGCATCCCTAGTTGATCGATAAGTTTTTTAATCATTAATTGTAATAGTGACATATTTAAATCTACAGTTGTCAACTTGCTTAAGTTAATGCAGCATAAGCAAATAATACATAATAATTTTAAATAAATAATTTTTACAAAATCAAATATTTGTGAAAAAATAGTAAATAGTTTTTGTTGTTCTTTTTAAAACTAAATTTTATTTCTAAATACATAGCATATATGAAATAGTAAGTGTTCGTAACAGTTATCACGTGTACAAAATTTCTTAGCATTATATCAAAAATCAAGAAAAGAAAAAAAAAAAAAAAAAAAAAAAAAAATGGGTCCAGAAAAAAAAACACACACACACAAGAACATGGATAAACAAAAAAAAAAAATTGTATGAAAATATAAATTGAAACTTGAAAAAAAAACCATATTTTTTTTAGGTACAGTGGGGTGAGTCAGTGAATATATAGTATGAGTGAAAGCTCTTTCTTAAATAACAAAATCAATAATTTTTCTTTAATAACGAAATTACAAAAACGTTATAAATAAACATTTAAAAAATTAAAGTGTCAAATTAAACGAAATTTTTTAAATCAGAAAATTTTCTTTATAAGAAAAGCTCTTAACTCCATAAAATAAAACTAAATACATTGCAAGCAATAAAGCTCCTCCTTCCAATATAAACAAACGCACGAATAAAACAAAAAATGCACTAAAACGTTTATATCAAAACTTTAAAGCATAAATTACAAAGAAAATTTTAATTTTGTTCGAAACAGCTAATACTCAAATACTAAATTATAAAACACCAAGTTCATTAAGTCAACAATTTTGTCTGCTTGCAAAGCGATTGCTATAAATAAATTACATACTGAGTGAAAGCTCTGAATATTTAGAGTGAAAGCATTCGAGGATTCTCTTGAGCTTTTGAGTGAAAGATCGTGATATTTTGGGTGAAAGCTTTAGATATTTTTAGAGACTTTGAATAAAAGCTCTGTATATTTTGAGTAAAAATTCGGGAGATTTTGAGTAAAAAATCTGATTATTTTGAGTTAAAGCTCTGTTTGTTTTGACTTAAAGCTCTCGAGGTTTCAAATGAAAGCTCTGTATGTTGTGATTGAAAAGTCGGGAGCTTTTAAGTGAAAAATCTGGATATTTTGAATGAAATAATCTATGGAATTTTCCACGCTGAGAGCTCTGTATATTTTGAGTGAAAAATTGGGAGCTTTTAGGAGAAAGCCCTGAGCCATCGAATGATTTTTATATGAAATTGAGTAAAAGCTTCGAAGCTTTCGAGTGAAATTGTTTTAGAATTGAGTAAAAGCTCTGGTGCTATTTGAGTGAAAGCTCTTTACAGGAACTTTAAACAAAAAAAAAATCGATTATAACACAACTGTTTCGAATGAATATCGTTCGTTTTCGTTTTTGCCATTAGTTATTAACAAAATAGTGGTGGGTGGTGCATTTTTGGAACTTAATTATTATTCTAAATAACTTATTTCCCCATTTAAATTTTCCCACAAATGCTCTTTAGTGCTTTTTTAAAACGAAATTCTTCCATTTCTTATTAAATAGTTTTTTTTTTTTCTTTTGATTTATTTACAAAAACAGTGCTAATAATGCAAACTTTTACGCACACACACCCTCGCCGCATACATATAAACATAGCTACTTTGATAGGTACCAAAAGCCGTGTGTATGGTTCATACAGAGAGGAAGCTCGAAGAAGTCTAACTTTTGAAATTCTTCTTTACTTATTAAAAGCTCTCGTTTTCGAAACCATAAAAATTCGGCATACCAAGATTTGCGCTTACTGTCAATCAGTTCCTTGCCATGCTTTGTGCTCTGAATTAGCTTTATCTTCGCTTGTCTAACGCTTTTGCGTTGCACGCTTATTGGTTGTAGTCTCCTCCTTTCATTTGTAGACTGGCGACAGATCGAGCGTTAAATTTTGCAAAGCACGATTTCGCGCCGATGAACGTGTTTGTTTTGATGATTTTGTAATTTCCATAACGAGTCCTTTACAGTCATGACATACGGCCACCAATTCGCCACGCATATTTTCCTTTTGCTCTTGACTCAGTTGTGTTCCAGAGGAAGAAAGCGTGAAAGCGCGTGAAAATTTGGTTCTGAAAAGAGAAATGGAAAGTTTACATATCAACTGAGATTGAGTACTTTTTAAAGTAAAGAACTCATTGCCGTGTTGCAGAAAATACCCGTAGTAGGGAATGTGATTTTGTAGTAACAGTACTTTCGGGTATAACCTGAGTTATTCTAGTACCTAGGCAAAATTATAGAATGATGTGACATCCTGCTCACCACAACGGCTATACTTCATTTGTCCCTGATGCTTAGGTTTTATTTTTAGCTAATAGGCCGGATAGGCCAAATTACGGATATCGAATCATGTGGTGCTCCAAATTTCTACCCAGATATCGGGTCATCCTGCTTACCAGGTGATGCGATTTCTTGACCACAATACAATGCGATACCGCCTATGTTTTTTATGAGCATAGCCTGATGCTTCAGATTTGGAGCCAAATGATGTGACATCCTACTGACCAGGTGATGTGATTTTTGCCTACCAGGTCATGCGATATCTGCTATCTACATATGTACATACATATATTTCCTAAGACACTGCTGCTAAGGACTTAAAGCTTTAAGATTGTAGGCAAGTAATGTGATATCCTGCTTACCAGGTGATATGACTTTTTGCTCAGCACGTGATGAGGGCCTGGTGCTTGGAATTCACTTTCAGGCAAATAATGTGGCCAAATTGTAGTTATCGCATCGCCTGCTGCTTCGAATTTGGAAGCAAATGATGTGATATCCTCTTCACCACGTGTTGTGACGTTTTTCTCGCCAGGTGATGCGACACTTGCTATTTTTTATGAGGCCCTGGTTTTTGGAATTCACTTTCAGGCAAATTATCCTGACAAATTGCAGATATCGCATAGCCTGATGCTTCAGAGTTGAAATGAACTACCATCCTACTCACCAGGTGATGTGACTTTTTGCTAACTAGATGATGTATCACCTGCTAACTTGCTTACCAGGTGGTGTCACCTTTATTATGAGGCCTGGTGCTTGGGATTTAGTTTTGGGCAAGTTATGCGGCCAAATTGCAGTTTTCGCATCGTCTGATGCTTCGAATTTGGAGGCAAATGATGTGATATCCTGCTCACCACGTGTTTTTCTCACCAAGTGATGTGACACTTGCTATTTTTTATGAGGCCCTGATTTTGCAATTCACTTTCAGGCAAATTATCCTGACAAATTGCAGATATCGCATCGCCTGATGCTTCAGATTTGAAATAAAATACCATCCTACTCACCAGGTGATGTGACTTTTTGCTAACTAGATGATGTATCACCTGCTAACTTGCTTACCAGGTGGTGTCACCTTTATTATGAGGCCTGGTGCTTGGGATTTAGTTTTGGGCAAGTTATGCGGCCAAATTGCAGTTTTCGCATCGTCTGAAGCTTCGAATTTGGAGGCAAATGATGTGATATCCTTCTCACCACGTGTTTTTCTCACCAAGTGATGTGAAACTTGCTATTTTTTATGAGGCCCTGATTTTGCAATTCACCTTCAGGCAAATTATCCTGACAAATTGCAGATATCGCATCGCCTGATGCTTCAGATTTGAAATGAAATACCATCCTACTCACCAGGTGATGTGATTTTTGCTCATTCGGTGATCTGTCACTTGCTAATTTTTCTTTGATTAGCTGTGCACCAAAATAAATATTTATCTCACGATCTTATCCGGAGTTTCTACTTTTAAGTCTAGACCTCGACTGAAGTTGAAAAAACGCGGGGAGTGCCGATTAAAAGGGCCCTTAACTCTTGGTCTATCCGAATGTGTAGCAGATATAAATACCTCCGAGAATGCCTCAAATATCCCTACCTGAAACTCTTAACTTTTACTTACTTTCGGTCCAAAGTGCTACTGTTTGAATGTGCACGAGGACTATTAGCCGGTAAACTACGCGGTCCCTCCATACTGCGTGACATAATATTGATGTGTTTATTGTTGGTGGCATACAAATTGTGATGACCACCACTGCCATTCGAAATATTGCTATTATACGAAGACGTCATAGCGGAAGTATCCTCAGCTTCAATGGCTTGACCGGTAACACAGCCAGCCGTTCTAGTGGTAATTACATGCGTCGTACCGGGTGTACTCATGTTAGATCTTTGGTGTTTGGGTGATGATGGAGCGCTACCCACCGTATTGCGAGTCTGAAAAGATTTATGGCAAAGAAGTTTAGAACAAAAATATCAGTTAGGAGCTTTTGAACCTTTCCTTACCTTACGCTCTGACTCGGAACGCAACAGACGCTCAATTAACGATTTTGGAAATGTCTCGTCCAATATGTTGCCTGTTGATGACGAGTGCGTATGGTGGGCATGATGTGATGGCGATGGTGTACTCGAACCAGCTGGACTGGCAAGCAACGAAGGTGATATTAATACAAGCGGTACATTGCGAAAATGCTCCGTTGGTATTCTCATCTAAATGAGAGAGAAAGAGAGAGAGAAAGACAGATATATACACAAGCAAGCAGCAAAGATTAGCGATCGTCTTACCTTCGTATAGCATTTAGAGCACACTGTACGTTGACACAATTTACATTGTATACCCCATGGTCCAAATATTGAGAAACGTGTACGCAGGCATAGGAAGCAAACTTTGCGCTTTTCGACATCCTCCTTGACACGCACACCCACAGGCAAACCTTCGAGTTCGGCTTTGGTCATTACCGAACGTATGTGTACGATCTCCTCTAGCGTTAACGAGAGACGATCGTCACCACGTTCCATCCAAGTTTTCTCATCGAGAAAAGATTTACTCCATGGGCCAACTGAGGATGACGAACGGCTGCAATTGCTGCTCTCACCGCCGCCCACATGAGCACAACATACATTGGGGCTTTGAGAACGTTTCAATTGTTGTTGATGTTGTTGTTGTTGTTGTTGTTGCTGCATTTGGTTATAGTTGTTGTGTAGCTGGAGAGAAGGATTTACAATATTAGATAAACGAAAATTAAGTCGTTCGAGTCCCTTCCTTACCTGTTTAGTTGTGCCTGCAACCAACGTCGTCACATCTGTTGTGCCTCCACCACCTGTGCTTGCGACTGAACTAACATCCGACTGTCGTGATTCCGGTCTCGTTGGCGGCATTGAGTGTGTCTCATCAAAATTACTTTGACAGCCAACAATAGTGTGGCGTCGTAGGGAAGCCCGTCGAGACTCGCATTGGGTAGCGAGGTCGTATGCTAAGCAAAAAATAGAAAAGCAATGCAAATATTGGATTAAGTTTAGTTATTGGCGTCGAAGGCAGCATGGTAATGAGTGCGAAATATTATGTGTAGATATGTATGTATGTATGTACGATTTGTAATGCGACGAACTATGAGTTTAAGCAAATTCTACTACAAATGTATTTATGTAAGCATGTAAGTTGTATTAGACTGAACCAAAAAAAAAAAATTTTTTTTCTAAGAATTATTTTGATATTTTTCAGAATAACGAAAAAAGTACCGTAAAAGTTTCGGACCTTAATATTGATTTTTAGGGGGCCATCATTGCCTCAGTCGCCTTAGAAAATAGTAGCATTTTTATACTGAAAAGTGGGCTGCGCCACGGCTGCTTCCACAAATCATATCGCTAGCCGGAAGCATGAATGTGCCAAAATTAAAATTTTGGGAAATCATTTTTGAAAGTTTATTCCTCTCGCAAAATTTTAAATTTTAGATTTTCGCATAAATATGTTTTTGCAGGTTATATTCTCATTATACTCTTTCCACTGATATAGTTTTTACGTTAATATTTCTTTAAATTTCCCGAGATTCGGCACATACATCTTTTAAAAATGTCCAAAGAAATTTTTTTTTAAAATTTTCATTGTGTCATGTCTTGTGTAGCACATTCATGTTTCTCGCGCAATGAAAATTTTCAAAACCTAAATTTTGAAATTTTTGTTTTGCCAGAAGCATGAATGTGTTGCATTCAACAAGAGACACCATGGCGTATACGTAACAATTTTGCTACATATTCATGTTTCAGGCAAAACGAAAATTTCAAATTCAGTTTTTAAACATTTTTGTAGCACCAGAAACATGAATATGTAGCACATTCGTTTTTCTGGCGCAACGAAAATTTTCTAAATCTAAATTTTTGTTTTGCCAGAAACATGAATGTGTTGCATTCAACAAAAGACACAGAGGCGTATACGTAACCATTTTGCTACAGATACATGTTTGTGGCAAAAAGAAAATTTTAAAAAATTTCAGAATTCAGTTTTTACCAATTTTTGTTGCGCCAGAAACATGAATATGTAGCACACAATTTTCAGAGATTGAACTACGCATTCATGAAAATGTTATTGCGAATTTCCTTGTTCCGAAATTTTATATAAATAATTAACTTTTTTTTTGAATTTTCGAAAATATGTATTTTTAAATTGTGATGGCGGTTTCGGCAGTTTTAATACAAAAAATAAAAAAATCCCTAAGAAGGTCTAACACTTCTGCAGATTTTTTTTGGGCTATTCTGAAAAATAATACAAAGTTAAGATTTTTTACCCGGTTTAATGTGTAAGTATAATCAATTATGCAATTTATTTTTTTGTTTTGAATTAAAAAAATGATAAGCATGCGGTGTATGTAGCGTCATAAACTGGGTTGCTGTGGGAAGACATAAACAATTAATTACAGCTTTGTAAATTTACGATGAAAACCTTGAATACGTGATAGGGTTGGAAGGTTCTAAACTAAATGTTACTCATACGCCGTGTATGATCTATATAAAAAGTACACTATAATCGGGATATACACAAATATCTTTTCTAGAAAAAATATTGTTACGGGGTCAACTAATGTTGTTGGTCATTTGCTTTTGAATTCGTTTTTTTTTTAATATTCTTGCAAAGGATCCTGTTGTCCTTAGAATATTCCAAGCCGGATATTTGTTACGCGGTCTCTTTATTTCTGGATCAAATGTGAAAATTTGGCATTTTCCTAGCTTTAATGGACCTTTTTGCGAACGACAGTCACTTTGAATAAAAATTAATTTAAGCTTTACTTACTTGAATAACTAAAAGTTACTCATACGCCGTGTATGACCTATATAAAAAGTACACTATAATTGCAAAATTTCGGAATATACATACACAATTATCTTTTCTAGAAATCATGTTATTACGGAGTCTTCTTCTGTCGTAATTCATTCGTGAACTCGGTTGTTTTTTAATATTCTTGCAACGGATCCTGTTGTCCTTAGAATATTCCAAGCCGGATATTTGTTACACGGTCTTTTTATTTCTGGATCAAATGTGAAAATTTGGCATTATCCTAGCCTTAATGGACTTTTTTGCGAACGAGAGTCTCTTTGAATTAAAATTAAATTAAGCTTTACTTACTTGAATAACTAAATGTTACTCATACGCCGTGTATGACCTATATAAAAAGTACACTATAATTGCAAAATTTCTAGAAATCATGTTATTAAGGAGTCTTCTTCTGTCGTAATTCATTCGTGAACTCGGTTTTTTTTAATATGCTTGCAAAGGATCCTGTTGTCCTTAAAATATTAAAATACGTATATTTGTTATACTGCTTTTTATATCTGAGCAGAATATTAAGATTTGTCATTTTCCTAGCCTCAATGGCCTTTCTCGCGAACAACAGTCTCTTTGAATAAAAATTTATTAAAGCTTTACTTACTTGAATAACTAAATGTTACTCATACGCCGTGTATGACCTACATATATAAAAAGTACACTATAATTGCAAAATTTGGGGATAAACACAACTGTCTCTTCTAGAAAAAATATGGTTGCGGAGTCTACTAATGTTGTAATTCATTCGTGATTTCGTTTTTTAATATTATTGCAAAGGATCCTGTTGTCCTTAAAATTTTGGCCAATATTAAACGCTGCTAGCTAAAACTTTAAAAATCGTTACATCCCTAATATAACCTAGTATGAAAGAGGTATAGAGTAGATGCATACATAAAATATACTTGTGGCCTTTTAGGCGCTTAGCTGCATTTAACTGATTTTCACCTCAAAACACAGCATATGAGTCATAAATAAAAACCGGCCTGAATACGAAGTGGAACGATTAAAACACAAAAATAATTACAATGAATTATGGATAGGTACATGAATTAGACGAAAGGCAGCATAGGAAGAGCAACATAGAGCTCATGGTATATTTGCGTGATAATAAATGTTGCTAAGACGATTTATGTATGTTAAATACTTAGATAGCATGAAGACATGTTTTTTGATCGAAAATATGTGCGCACATTTTTTTTTTGAGTTATGGACGAACAGATGAGCAGTTGAGTGAAAAGGATAGAAATATGTATGCAGATATAGAAAGAGCAGATGAATATGTCGTAGAAGAAGAAGGTGAAAAATATAAACAATTATATTTACATTCCAGCGCGTTGTCGAAGAATCTATGATATTCATCCTCAGTATAAGTGTCCTCTGTGACGTTAGACATAGTTCGTGGCATAATTTTAGGCGCCAGGTTTTTATAGTTTTTTTCAAATTTATAGAATTTTCGGATTTTATGGATTTTTTTGGAGTTTTTTTTTATTTCGTTTCATGCATTTAAAGCGCATTTGATTGTAAAAGAGAAGCAGACACAGAATAAAATACATTTAAAATATTGAATTAAATGCATTTTAGACAAAGTAGAAGAAACGCTCAAAAGTGTGTGCTTTTTTAAGGAATTTATTGGTTTTAATATTACTTTGGAATACAATATCAAACAAAAAAAGTTTCGAATTTTTTTTTTTTTTAAATCAGTTAATTAGTTTTAGTAAACTTAACTAAAAGAGTTGTGGAGACCAGTGCTTAAGAAACCCAAGTCGTTTATATTACAATTAAAAATTTCGTAAAATTTCAAAAACCATTCATAAAAGAGTTTTAACTTCAAAATCAATTTCAAACTTAGTCTTTGTTTAAACACTGGTGGCGAGTATAAGTTGAGTGCATTTGCAAAACACTCAAATATCAACTGGGAAAACACTATACCTAAAGATACCTTAAACCTAAGCATGCAATACTAAAAAACAAACTATACAACAATTTTAGAAGTGTAACTTCTTAAACTCTTACTTAATTTATAAATTTGTAAAAGTACTTATTCGAGTTTATAGATTTTTTTTTGGGTATTTCTAGTGACTAAAAAGAGGAATTTAGTTTGTAAGCAGCACTCAAGCTAGCTACAGGTTCGGGATTAAAAAAGATTTTTTTTTAACAGCTTTTAACCTTCACCGCCAAATTTCTGCTTACTAAAAAATACTTTGAATTTTTTTTTTATATTATAAAAAATTTGGTTTACTACGCCAAGATTTGGTTAGCTAGTTACAAAACTATTTTTTTTTTTTTCAAAATAAAATTTTCTTGTTCTTTGTGCTCACAGTTATAAATAAGAGGGTAAAACTAATAATTAATTAGGGTGTTCGTTGTAGTTTAGTTAATAACTTAACAAAAAAAAAGGAAACAATCAAATACCTTTAAATGTACCAATTAGAAAAATATTTTATTAATAAAAAAAATTGCCAGCCAATGTAGAAAAATATTTGTAAAAAAAATTGTGGAAGAAAAAAAGAGAAGGTAAAAATAATAATTAAAATCAATTAGAAAAAATTAAAATTAAATAATAAATACAAATTAAAATTATACTACAGTTCGTAAATGCCAAATCAACCCAAATCAGCTACATAAAAATTCTAGTTTATAATATTAAAAAACTAGAGTCAATCCAGTTAAAAATATTCTGAATGTTGAATGATGCTCCTAAAAGTATCCCAAATACAAATTGGCATAAGGCACCATCATTTATAGAGTATAGATGCAAGGAAAGTACGCCTAAAATTATGCACCATAATATTTCTAAATAAAGTCAGAGGCGATTTTATGAAATAAAATTAAAAAAAATTAAAAAAAAATGTTACGAAATGAAATTAATTAAAAAAAGAAGATAAAAAACAAAAAGAAAATAAAATAAAATGAAATGAAAAATTAACTAATTTAATTTAATGAAACAAAATAAAATAAAAAAAAAATGGAATGAAAAAAAAAAATTGTATAAAATAAAATATGAAATAAAATAAAAAAATTACCAAAAATGAAATAAATTAAAAAAATGAAATAAAATAAAAAATAATCTAAAGTGATATAAAATGAAAAAAAGTGAAATAAAATAAAATAAAAAAATTAATCAATCAAATTTAATGAAATAAAATAAAATTAAAAAAATGTAATCAAAATAAAATAGAATTGAAAAAATTAAAAAAAAAATAAAAATTTTAATAAAATAAAATATAATAAATAAAAGTTTTAATAAAATAGTAAAATAAAAAAAATTACAAAAAAAATAAAACAAAAAAAAAAAATATAAAATAAAATAAAATAAAATAAAAAATGAAATAAAATGAAAAAAGTGAAACAAAACAGAATAAAATAAAAAATAAAATAAAATGAAAAAAATAAAATAAAATAAAACAAAATAAAATAAAATAAAATAAAATAAAATAAAATAAAATGAAAAAAAAAAATAAAACAAAAAATTAATTATTTGAATAATAATATCCCTGCGACGAATTGACAAAATAAAATAAAATAAAATAAAATGAAATAAAATAAAATTAAAAAAAATTTAACGAAATGAAATTAATTAAAAAAATAGATGAAAAAAATGAAGATAAAAACAAAATTAAAATAAAATAAAATGAAATAAAAAATTTATTAATTTAACTTAATGAAACAAAATAAAATGAAAAAAAAAAAATGGAATGAAAAAAAATTCAATAAAAAATTACGGAAAAAATAAAATAAAATAAAAAAATAATCTAAAGTGATATAAAATGAAAAAAAGTGAAATAAAATAAAATGAAAAAATTAATCAATCAAATTTAATGAAATAAAATAAAATGAAAAATAATGTAATCAAAATAAAATCAAAATTTAAAAATTTTAATAAAATAAAATATGATAAATATATTTAAAAAAAAAAAAAAATAGAATAACAAAATATTTTGCTAAATTTAAAGGTCGCTAAAATCAAAAAAATTGTAAAATAGAATAAAATAAAATGAAAAAAAAAATTATTTGAATAATAATATCTCTGCGACGAATTGACAAAATAAAATAAAATAAAATAAAATGAAATAAAATAAAATAAAAAAAAAATAAAAAAAACTACTGTCGGCGATATACCAACAGGTTATCATAACCTCTAACGAGATTTTTGCCGAGCTTCTCTTTCCAACTTGTGGTGAGTTGCTTTTGAGTTTTTCCTACAAGTTGGCGGGACCTACAGTTTTTTGCCGACTCCGAACGGCACTTGCAAAGCAAATGAGTTTTTTGCTGAGAAGCTTCTCATCGCAGATATACACCCAGAGAGTTTGCCAAACTACTGCCGAGGGGCGACCCCGTTTAGAAAAATTC
The DNA here is from genome assembly GCA_964058755.1 of Campiglossa producta. Lineage (NCBI taxonomy): Eukaryota > Metazoa > Arthropoda > Insecta > Diptera > Tephritidae > Campiglossa > Campiglossa producta. The sequence goes on from CAXKVI010000003.1 coordinate 19,980,681, forward strand.
TTTTTCTAAATAATTTTTGATGTTACTTTTGCCGGGCATCGAACCGCCACGACTTGGTGTAGAAGACTGAACACTTAACCGCTACACCAAATAAAATAAAATGGAATAAAATAAAATGAAATACAAAAAAAAAATAAAAATTAAAAAAAAAAAAAAAAAAAATTATTATGAAATGAACAAAATAAAATAATCAGGCAGGTTCTGATTTTCATTTCCTGAAAAAATTTGTGAAAATTTTGTCAAATTACATAGGAATGTCAAAATTTTCACACATTTTATTTGGAAGTGAATTGCCTGAACCTGCCTGAATGTAAAATAAAATAATATAGAATAGCAATCACTATGCGACGATTTGACCTGCAGTTAAATTTTTTAAACTGCCCCTGAACAAACTTTAAAAAATTACATATTTTCAGGCGCACTATTTTGCATATAAATCCGATCTCTAGTTACGTATAAAGTATTAGCAATCGTGTAAGGGATCATTCTTATCGAAGAAGACAACAAATTTGTCGAAGCACAACCTTTCTTTCACAACTTACCAACTTTATATAATTACAAAATAAAAAAAACATAATTGCTGCCTTTAGTCTACTTTTAGGAGCTAATAATTTCAACACAACATTCAGAATATCAACCCACAATAAATTTTGTAATAATCACCATGTCATTTCAACATAAATAAAAAATCGTGAAAACTTACTTGTTCGTCGTAGCACCCGCGTTGTTAGCGCAGATGGCAGCTGCGTTGTTGGCGGGTGTCCTTTGGCATTTGCATGAGTCACACCACTGACAGCTGTAGCAGCACCAACACCAGCAGCACCACTATAACCACCGCTCATTGTCATATAGCCACCAATTGGATAGGGAGGCATTTGCGGCTGTGAACAGACACCAACAAGAGTTGTATTGCAATTGCCATATCTGACAGTTGATGTGGGCTCATCAAAGAACTTGTCATCATCCTGTGAAGAGAGGAGAGAGGAGGAATGGAATTAAAGATATGGTATTAATATTTATAAAATATTCTGGTATAACTAGTAATTTCATGTGAGCTTTTATATTTAGAAATGTTTGTTTGTGGGTAAAATGATTTTCTTTTATTGTTGTCTGGCGCTAACAAGTTCGTAAACTATTAAAGGACATTCACCGAAGGATAATCAGTATTTTGGTTTTATGTTGTAGACATATTTTTTTTTTTGACTGGGCGTTGTCACGCAGGGCGTGGTATGTGAATTGGGTGTGACGGTCGGGTGTGTGTGGCATGTGAGTAACAGATTTGTGTTCTATTTAGAACTACGATATATACATTAGGGTGGTCCTTATAATCAAATGTACCAAATTTTCCAGTCACACCACTCTAGATAGGTTGCACCATAGTCAACTATATGGCAAATAGATTTTTATGCCGATCGGAGATGGTTTCGGCATGTCGCATGGAGGTCAAAGTTAAGATTTCCTTAAGGAGACTGACAAAATAAAAGTGATTTTTCTTTTTGTCTAATATTCGAAATCGATAGCGCTATGTTCGGTTATGTCACATACAAAGTTTGGTTCCGATTGCGAACACCTAAGGCGTGTCGTTGGGGGTAGTCTGAACTTAAACCCCTCCTTCGACACGCCTTTGGCTTTTCCAATTGGAACCAAATTTTGTATACATATAATATCTCCGACCATAGTTCCATCGATTTTCCCCCTTATTCATAAAATATATTAAAGGTTTATTAAGCTCTTATTATTCAAAATTTGTATGAAAATGTCATTTTAAAAAGCTTTATAAACCAAATTTATTTTTTATGAAACGTTTTAATTTTTTGAGTCTCTATGGGGCAAACTGAACTTTGACCCCCGTGCGATACGTTTAATCGTTTCCAAAAAGCGACCGAAATTTGTGTGTGATATCTTCGGCTATATTACTATCGACTTAGAGGTTGAACCTTTGAAAATCTGATGAAAAAATTGTCTCCCTACAAATACGGACCAACCTAATATACATACATAAGTTGAAAAGCCTATATGAAAATATGCCAAGGTTTTCCTATTTTTTTCTTTACTACGCAAACAATCAGTTATAGAATAAAAAAAAGAAAAAAAAAAAATAAAATGAATAAAACAAAAAAGAAAAAAAGAAAAGAAAAATAAAAAATAAAATTAAATAACAAAGTGAAAAAGAAAGGAATAAAAAGCAAAATAATACAAAAAAAAAAAAAAAAAAAAATTAAAAAAAAAAAAAATTTAAAAAATAAAAATTAAAAAAAATTTAAGTAAAATAAAATAATAAATTAAAATAAAATTAAGAGGGTAGCACTCGTTCGGTGTTAAAAGCCCCTAGTACCTACTACAACCCAAACAACAGTAATCAAACAATTTTTCTTTTTTTTTTTTTCAAATCAATGTCACATTTTTCCTTCAAATAAGTCATTGTAATTAGCAGGCGAACCGCAAGATGATTTAAACTTTCCATTTCATTACTTAGCCATGACTCTGTCAAATTTCACAAAAGAGTTTTTTTGTTGGATGCACTTGTCACCGATGATTTGCCAAAACGATATTCACCACAAATTGACTGTCGTTGACAATTGGCTAAGCTAAAAAAGTAATGAGCTTGTGTCATTGAGCACGTTTGCGAGTATGTTTAGCTGTGTTAAACATGTGTCAAAGTAATGTGGTTTCATTGTTTTTGTAATTACAGAAAAATAACTAAAAATAATACCTTAAAATTTACTTCAAATTTTCTTCAATCAAATTTCATTTAATTTTGCACGGCATTTCGCTTTTACTTTCTTGATTTAATTATTATATTATATTTTTGTACTTTCATGCTTCATTGTAGGTTAGTTAAAATAGTTTGTCTTAAAAGGGTTTTATTTGCAATTCGATTTTACTTCCACATATGCAGTAAATAATATTGAGTGCATGACCATTGGCAAGCGTAAGAAGTCAGCTGTAAATTTTATAAAATTTTTTTTTATTAGATTCTTGAACTAAAAAACGAATGAGCTAAATCACTTAATTGAACTAGTTCACTAGTTTTTTTTCAGTAATGTAACAACAATTTTCTAATTGCAACTTTGCAAGTGAAAATTTATGGTTGTTATTTTAAAGCATACGGCAACTCACTTCGCTGTCATATGAGTTCATCGAAACAGCTGTTCGAATTTGGCGGTAATTTTGCAAGCATTTTTGAATTTATCATATTTTGCAAGCGGAGTAATTTTTAGCAATAGTAAGTGCTTGAACTATTTTTTTAATAAATTAAACTATTGCAAGTGACCATTCGTTCATTTATTACAGATGCCGCATGGGAGAGCAAGATGGAGGAATTTTGAAGAAAGTGGTGATGCAAAGAAAATGAAATGCAAAAACTGTGAACTTGCCAGGTGCCCTTCTGGCGGATTGCTGGACAGATTCAATGGATTGAACGAACTAGAATCGAACTAGCCCTAAGCTAGAAAAGGGGGGAGGGGGGGAAGTGTTGACTGATCCTTGTCTTATTCGGAATTATTTTGTTTCCAAGCAGCGATTCTTCAAGTAATTAAATAAGTTGTCCTAACTTGTTATCATATAACAAACGACCTTTATGTTGTCCAATTTTAATTTCCCAAAAAAATTAAAATTGGGGTGTAAGAGTAGGTCGCCTCCCCGTTGGTGCCGCTACATGACCTACATGGCCTACACGGCTAGTTTCTTGTATTGCCGGTTCTATGAGAACGGTACCAGTACTTGTGCTGTACCCATCGTGCCGAAACGACCCGGGCTGTTTTCTTAAATCGACCCGGCCAAGAGCAATACACTCGGGGTGAACCTGTCTGACATTTAGGCAGGGCTACATCTCGTTACAAAAACAACAACAATATGTTGTCCAATTGAGGCTCCTCTACAAGAGATATATGCAACTCAGCCGGAGTCTAGCCTAAAGAAGAAATGAAGCGAAGGTCGAAACAGAATTGAAACAGATACGGAACTGAAACCGAGACTAAAGGAGAATTGAAACCGAGACCGAAACAAAATTTAAAGAAAAAGGGAAACAGCAATGAAACTGAGACCGAAACTGGGACGTAAACAGATTGGAAACTATGACCGAAACCAAGAGCGAAGCAAAATTAAAACCGATAGCGATAGATTTAGCATAGAGATAAGACCTTTTCGGGATGTAAAAGGCTTCGGGATGATGTCCTAGATTTATGTTGTCCAATTGAGGCTCCTATTTAAAAGATATATACTCCTCAGCCAAGCCTAGCCTAAACAAGTAATGAAACGAAGTCCGAAGCAGAATTGAAACAGATACGGAACTGAAACCGAAAGTAAAGGAGAATTGAAACCCATGCCGAAATGGAATTAATATCCAGACTAAACACAGTTGAAACCGAGATCGAAACAAAATATAAAGAAAGAGCGAAACAGCAATGAAACTGAGACCGAAACTGGGGCGTAAACAGATTGGAAACTATGATCCAAACCAAGAGCGAAGCAAAATTAAAACCGATAGCGATAGATGTAGCATAGAGATAAGACCTTTTCGGGATGTCAAAGGCTTCGGGATGATCTCCAAGATTTGGTGTATTGTAAAGATCTGGTCAATGATAAAGTTTCAGGTTCGAAGCCGTACTACATATATGATCCATCAAGCTTATCGGCAAAGGGCTGATTCATCACATACTACGCTTTATGTTCTAACGAAAATTTGTCGATGTAGTTTTGCTTTGTAGAGTACCACCAATTTTCCACCATTTAAATAAGGCCCACCTTAATATTTATGCATTAGTTGTGCGTGGGAGTGCAACCCTTCAAGTTGCATGCAATATGCCACTCACCGGCCCATATGCACATTAAAAACAAACAAAAAAAAAATGAAATTAGCTAACTAACTACTAGTTTACCCAAGAGAAAATCAAGATTTGCTGATTAAGTCAAGCGCTGAATATTTCACCCACTAACAAAACTTAGCGATACGATTTCAGTGTTGCATAAACACCGGTTCCCTGCTAAAATGCTGATTATTAAAATATTGTGCCACTCTACGAAATGTGATTTTTACCTGCAACAATGAGAAATCCACTTTGATTAGGCGCTGTTTGGTTCGTGGCGTGCTATGTGGTTCCACGTTCTCTTGTTGTGATTTTAATGCATTCACTGTTGCATGATGTGGCGCTATTGTTGTTGTTGTCATTCCAGCTATTGTTGTTGTTTTTGATGTTACAGCTGATGATGATGAATTGCTTAGTGCTGCTGTTGGTGTTGTTGTCATTAATGTTGCGTTGGTTGGTGGGAGCACTGCAAGTGAAAGGAAAAGGAAAACGATTTGTTTAATTATTTGATGATGGAAGTGCATGAGTTTGATTTTGATTATAAACTTTAAGTGAATTGCGTAATTTGTGTAAAAACCCCCTCAAAAAGGGTCACCACTTTGCAGGGAATGAATATTCTGCCCTGGTTTTACATATACACGCAGAAAAATTTACATGTAAAATCAACACTTTTTCAGGTTATTATTTTTCGCTCATGTTATTTTAACAGAAAGCTCAAGATAACTTCACTTCGTGTTAAATTAACATGACTTCCTGTAAAGCTAACATGAAGCTCATGTTGAAAAACTTGACTTCCTGTTAAATTAACATGACTCTCTGTTAAATTAACATGAGTTCCTGTTAAATTTACATGAGTTTCTTTTGAAACATCATGTCTTCCTGTTAAAACAACACAATCTGCCTCATGACTTACTTAAAATAGCCTTTAACCGCCTAGGCGATTTTGGCCGTCCAACATGTTACACCAGTCGGTTCTTTGTTGAGCCAACTGGCGCCAATTAGAGACACAGCGTGCTCGCAGGTCTGCCTCTACTTGGTCCTACCATCGAAGTGGTGGTCTCCCTCTTGCTCTACTTCCACCGGCGGGTGCCGATAAAAATACCTTCTGGGCCGGAGCGTCTTCGTTCATTCGCACCACGTGTCCTAGCCAGCGGAACCGCTGGGTTTTGGTTCGCGGAACTATGTCCACGTCTGCGTAAAGCTCATACAGCTCATCATTATATCTTCTTCGGTACTGGCCGTCGCCAACTTTTAGGAGTCCATAAATCTTTCGAAGAATTTTTCTCTCGAATACTCCGAAAGCCGCCTCATTCTGCCTCATTATCTCATGTAAATTTAACAGGATCTATCTTGTTAGTTTAACATGGTTCATGTTGAAAAAAAATCATTCTGTGTGTACAGCTGAAGTCCTGCTCGATAATGGACTCACTAGACTTGACGCAGTGATGAGTTATGAAGCCTGATTTAAATGAATGATACTTTTTTTGAATCAAAATTGATGATTCAAATCACAAAGAAAATTATCTTTGATTTGTTGAAGCTTCAAATCACAAATAAGGTAGAAGTTTCTCAAGCCCTTTTGCTACTGCGTGTGTGATTTGAATCTTCAATGAATAAAAAATGGTTTTCGTTTTCTGATTTGAATCTTCAATGATCCAAATCAAATATACCTTTTATTTGTGATTTAATGAGTGAGAAATCGAATCACCACTAAAAAGTATCTTTGATTTGAATCATGAATCAAATCCAAAATAAAAAGTTTCTTTGATTCTTTAAAGATTCAAATCACAAAATTATCTTTAATTTGAATCAAGAATGAAAAATAAAAGTTACCTTTGATTCGTTGAAGACTCAAATCACAATTGAAAAATATCTTTGATTTAAATCAAGAACCAAATCACAAATTGATTCTTTACTTGAAAGTGTCTTTGATTCGCTAAAGGTTCAAATCTCAAATAAAAAGTATTTTTGATTTGGTTGAAGATTCAAATCACAAATAAAAATTATCTTTAATTTGAATCAAGAATCAAATTACAAATAAAATGTATCTGTTATTCGAATCAAATATCAAATCACAAATAAAAAGTATCTCTGATTCTTTAATGATTCAAATTACAAATAAAAAGTGTCTTTAATTTGATCGATGAATCAAATCACAATTAAAGAGTATCTTTGATTTGGAAGGCGAATCAAATTGATTCTTTATTTAAAAGTGGATTTAAAGTCAAAAATGATTCAAAATCATGTAACCTCTGTCTAACTTAACCTATGACCTGTTTTAGAGACAGTGGTTATAAAAAAATAAATTTTTTTTTGTTGAATCAATTCTCATTTCTATGCATTTCAGCTATCTCACTTATCTCGACATACTTTTAAATGCATTTTATAGCACCAAAAAGTGCCTTAAACATGTTTTTACCTCAACTCCTAGATTGCAGCACATAAAATTCAGCTCAATCCACTTCGAATGCATATTTTACCTAGACTTGAGATGTATTAAATTTCTTATGTTGAATAGTAAAAGCTGTCCTGGATAAATTCACATTTTCTATTTTATTTACTACCTTCTAGAATATTTGCTCTCCACTCTCCCCTACCCGCGTAATGTATGAAAACAGGAGCTAAGGCATATAAATAAGCGTGTCAGTTGTCGATTTCCTGAGTTCCTAAGGAACGGCAAAGCACCTAAGCAGTAATGCTTCAACTCGTAATGCAGTAAGTTGTCTGAAAATGCATTGTGTGCTTGAAGGAGCTCGCTAGCTCGTCGCTTGGCACTTAGGCAATGTATTTAAAGTTTTAGAACATAAAAATACACATGTAAGGGTAGGTATATACTTTTAGGTTTACGATTTAGTTCCTTTAGCTGCCTCAATGTAAGTATTTTAGTAGTATTTAAATGCATTTGTTCTGTGGCAAGTACTCGTCGTAATGTGCAGCAAAATGTTGCAAGTCCATGTGACCTATATTTTTTGGTTAACATGGCATGGGGCCAAAAAAGGCATAATACAAATATAAACTAAAGAAACGTATACACATTAGAGTGACTTAATATTTTTTCAGTTTTAAAATACCCAAAATTCTGAACGAATTCGAATACAAATGTGACTCACGAGTACAAAAGTGACCCACGAATACAAACATGACTCACATTTGATTCGCGACCTCCCTGTAATAGACCAAAGTGAGTCGCATAAGCCTCATCGACCTTTATGCAATATTCAAACATGAGTCACATATGACTCATAAGTCAGAGAACTACGAATAAACTGATACAATTTTGGTATTTTACAACAATATTCGAGTTTTTAGTAAACTTTTTAAGTTTTTATAATAATAGTGACTTTAAAGATATAAATAGCCATAAAACGCCTTGTGATTTGATGACTGGAGCATCAAATTATAAAAAAACATCCTCGATTTGATTGAAGATTCAAATCAAAAATAAAAAGAATCTTTGAATTCGTGGATGATTCAAATCACAAATGAAAGTATTTTTGATTTGGTGGATGAATCAAATCACAAATAAAAGTATCTTTGGTTTGGTCGATGAATCAA
>CAXKVI010000003.1:19994043-19996543 GCA_964058755.1 Campiglossa producta
CAAAAGACCATTGGGCTTCTCGTACTATACGATTGGTCTATAGATTATATCCAAGGAAAAATAAAATAACTAGCCTATCGACCACGCATACTTTTTTTCAATTTATTGAAAGTAAGAAAAGTTCTTTGCGAAAAACTGAGCTTGTTAAAGCAAATATGCCTTCCATACAAAGCATACCAATGGTTTGCACTTGTTTTCTCCTACCCTTTCAAGCAACAATGAGCCAACAAAACTAGGTCAACTGCGTTCAATAGTTGCACCCATTCCTACGTTATTTCATTTCACTTTTGCATTGACCCTAATTTCAATTTCGACATTTTCAATAATTTACTAAAAAAAAAAAGTACCTGAGCGCGGCTTCGGCGTTGGCGGATTACCGCGTGGTGCTGCTCTCGGCGGCGGTTGTGGATCCACAGCCATGAACTTTTGTTTCGGTGCTGCTTGTTGCGCGTTGCTGTCGTTGCTGCTGCCACAATATAAAGCATCACTGACCGCATCCACTGCATCAACCTCCTCTTTAGCTTCGGTGGCTGTGTGATTCAAGTCGCCGTCAGATGTTGGCGACGAAATGGAGTTGTTCATGGATGTGTTGGGTGCAACAAAACCGCTTGTTGTTGTCATTTTTGTTGTCTGACTCTTGAGATTGCTGTTGTGACTTTTGTGCGTGATAGCTGGTGTTGCAGTTGTTGTTGTTGTTGTTGTTGTTATTTTTGTGCTGCTGTTGGGATTTGTTGGTTCTGTTGCTTTGTTTGTTGTTGTAGCTTTTTTGTTGTTTCGGTTGTTGTTGTTGTTGTTGCTCTTTCTTGACATTTGGCACTTTAGAACTCATTGGAAAGTGGAAACACATTGAATTATCTGCGTGATTTTTTCATGTTGCTGTTTTCTTTACCGTTATACACTTCTATTTGCCCTTGTGCACTCACAAATCGCATATTCATAATTGAAATCGATTTTCTTTTCATTTATCACATTTCAAACATTTTTTTAATTAACAATTTTCCATTTTAATCAACTTTTCCTTTTTCTGCACTTGTCAGTGGTGCTCACTCAGCCTGCACATACGCACATTTGTACTTCCTTTGCACTTCTAAATTTAAATTTACATTAAGCACTTCACATCACATGTTTTGCTTCGTCATTTTATTACTCCTTGCATATCATATAGGGGGGTGTTTCAATGCCACATTGTTCCCATTTGACATATGGCGCAGGGTGGTTGCACGCCGAGAGAGCACACCCCAACACACACGCCACCCACGTACACACACTTTTATAACGCATCAGCAGACATTTTTATGTTGCTCACTCCCTCCTCCTGCTGCTTATGTTGTGCTTTCCGTTGGCTATCGATCCAGCGCAGCAATGAAAACAAAACAAAACAGGAGGTGGGGTGCAAACATCGTCAGTGACGTCGCGTAAGAACGAAGTGCATAAGCGAAGGGATATGAGCATTTCATTTTGAAGTCACCAAAGTAGCGATATAAACGATGAAAGGAACACGAAAGGGAGTGAGAGGATGACGATAAGTTGGGACAGGGTTCTTGTGGGGCAAACAGACCTCGATTTGCATGCCGTCTACATTATGAGTTAGAACATTAAGCATTGTGATTAAGTTAAGTTGAGAGTTGTGTGTCACATAACAAATACAAATTATGACTGTTACGATAACGGTAATGGATTGTTGTAAGAAAAAAAAATTGCGAGTGTCAATCGAATGCACAAGGTGATACTTTATGAGACGTGGAGTATTCTGTCTATAGCTACATACCAATGAATGTACGTGGTATGAACTAGGGATGTGGCGAATATGGTATTCAAGTATTCAAATTTGCAAGCTGATTTCTGAGGACCAAAATCCGTAAGTTAGACCTCCGATAGTTTTTTTTCCTACGATATGAAAAGTTTGGTTGCGAAGTAGGTTGGCGATGTGGCAAGCCTTCTTTGGTGTTATCTGGTATTAGCAATAGTTGTTATGTACGTATCGAACTGCCTTCAGCTATGTAGGGTACTATGACCATAGTGCATCTAATTAAAGCCCAGATGTTCTACGGGCTAGGCCATGCGTTTCTCATCTACACCCGGAGTTCGGAAACAGGGGAAGGATGAATTGATCTCGATTAAAAGGGAGAAGCGGGTTAGTCAGTTAAGCAGCAATAAATGATGATGACGACGAGATGTGGGGTGTAGAGTAGATCGCCTCCCCGTTGGTGCACCCTGGGTAACGACAAATGACCTACACGGCTACTTTCTACGGTCACAAATGCGATCACCTGCTCAGACACAGCGAAATTTGTTTGCTTGTTTAGTATTTATGAAAAAAACCAAAAAAATACAAAAACTCGTGATTATGGATGTTATTTTTGTTGGAAGTTATGGAAATTAAATTAAAGAAAAGGAAAGATAAGGGATGGGAAAGAAACGGAGAAGAAAGGAACGAAAAGGATAGGAGAGGAGAGGTAAGGAAAGGAAAAGGAAAGGAAAGGAAAGGAAAGGAAAGGAA
>CAXKVI010000003.1:20001543-20026543 GCA_964058755.1 Campiglossa producta
AATTCGAAAAAAAGCTTTCGAAGAAAAATCTCTAAACTTGCTTTGTAACTTTTAGTGAGATTGCAACGCGAGTAACAAATACAGAAAAGCTTTATTGACAAGAAGAGCTTATTATTGACGTCATTTATTAAATTTCCGTAGGAAGAGGAAATGCATGTTTAAAGTAAAGGAACAATGTGCTCTTCCAATGCAAGGATGCGAATACATACACACATTTGTATGAATGTAATGATGCATTTATGACGTCAACGTTTTCAACACTAATTAGGGATACTAACGCAGGTGTAAAGTTTAATACATTTAAAAGAGTGTAGGAGTAACGATAAAGCTATATAGTTGGGTAGTTACAACAAAATGATATTAGTTTCATTAAAAATCTTAAGAATTCTGTAGACTCCCACGCGGCACTAAGTGAATGAATCAGTCTTGCGAATAAATAGTTCTAAATGTGAGTGCTAGTGTCATGGAATAAGTTTAACATCATCACCAGTCATTAACCGTTTTTTATAACTCAGTAGGCTTCCCCCTCTCTATGATGACAAGGACGCCTGTAGGTAGGAATATCGCAAGGCTCTCTTTCTTCAATCGCACATAAGCTAGTAAGGATAATAAACCTTCTAGATTGTGAACCATACTTCAGGACCAGGGGCAAATTCGTGTTCTATGAAATGATAAAATGAAAAGAATTTTTCAAACCAAATTTGTGAAAAGAAACTTCAAATTCATACAAATTTTTTTCACGTTTTCATTTCATAGAACCAGAATTCACCCCCAGTATAATGAAACTCTCATAGGACTTGATCCTCGTGTTGAGATAGGGGTTTACTTCTCATTTACGGCTTTCATAACAAAATTTATCGTCTCTTTATTCAAATAGTTTTGACGCTCTAATTATTTTCTCGCACAATAGGTAAAGCTGCACTGGGGGGAGAGCGGACAGAGCGCGCTGGAGTTATGCGTCCGACTATATTGCGCATAAGAATTGGTGAGTGTTTTTTTTGCTCTGTGGGTCGCATTTTAGTTAGGCCGAGCAGAATACATGGTAGTTGCCACTTATGGTGGTTTACAGGGTTGCCACCTATCCAACTTTTTTTTTTAAATATAGAGCTAGATATGCTAATATGGATATGAAATGAAAGGTATTTTCGAGCGTATTACAAATAAGATAATTTCAAGCAGGGTTACCACTTAGGGTTGCTACATAACCGCAATTTATTTATTTTTTCGTATATCTGCTTAGAAACTGCTGAACCGATTAGAATAAAATTTGGCAATAGACAACTTGATTCATTTTAAGATTATAAACAAGGGTGTTGGCATTTAAAGCGGTTTACAGGGTTGCCACCAATTCCAATTTTTTTTGAATATACGGCTAGATATGCCAATATGGGTATCAAATGAAAGGTATTTTCGACCGTATTACAAATAAGATAATTTCAAGCAGGGTTGCCACTTAGGGTTGCGACCTCTCAATTTATTTATTTTTTCGTATATTTTGGAACTGGCAACTTGATTTATTCTAAGATTATATACATGGGTGTTGCCACTTAGGGCGCTTTACAGGGTTGTCATCTATCCCATTTTTTCTTTTAATATATAGCTAGATATACCATTATGGGAAAGAAATGAAAGGTATTTGCGACCGTTTCCAAATATGACTATTTTAAGCAGGGTTGCTCCATAGGGTTGCCACCTGACCGCAATTTACAACGTCTTTTACAACTCTCCTTCCTATCTTTCTTTGCCTTCACACTATCTCCCTCCCTTTTTCTCTTCATTCCCCGCTTTCCTTCAACCACGCCCTTTTTCTCTATAGCCCATTCGTATTGGCCCCTGTTAATTTAGGCATAATTCTAACCACGTACCGAATTTGAAGGAAAACGCACCATGCATAAAAAATTTTCGAATTGCTCGGTTCCCTGGCCCACTTTCCGGAAGTAAGAAATTGTGAATATAAACCATTCTAGAATACACCTTATTCATATTTCATTATTTCTGAATTTAAGAAGTTAACTTCTTTCACGTGTATTGGCTACACGCGTTTTTTTTTTTGTGTAAGCCTTTTTTCTTTAAATTAGAAGTCATGTAATTGACATGCTAAGACGGAACATGGAAACCGGTTTCTGAAATATTTTTTCCGTTCTTTTCGAATACATATAAAAAAAATTTTTTTTGGAAAAATTTTAGTAAAAATAAAAAAAAAAAATTTATTTTTTTATTCAAATTTAGACATTAATAATATTATTATTTATTTTAATTTGAAGGTTGATCGCTTTCCTTTAAAATTATACCTTTTTTGTAATGGACCTTCAAAATTGTTTAATGAATTAAAATCTATTATATATAAATGCGCAAACATAACAGCTTTCTCCCTTTTTTGCAATAACCACAATTCTAAGGTATATAAAATTTGGTATGTATCGATATGTCTCGCCGAGCAGGGTGTGCGACAACAAACCAAAAATTTAAAAAAAATTAATTATAATATGATTTGAAAATCACACCACTACAAGTGCTATACACGCATTCGCTTTATAGAGCCGCTGTTATGGGTGTATGTATGTAGGTATGACCACTTGCATTGTTGTGTTTGCATTCATTGCAGTAGGGTGAGTTGTTTTGTTGGCAGCAATAAGATAACATGAGCCAGCGCGTCAACTTTATTGAGCTTAGGTACAAACAGTGTTTACAAAAACAAAATCTGTGCGTGGGGATTCAGAGAAGCAAATGCTTTTGAAAAAAAGCACAAATAAGCTAGATCATGCACAAGGCCCTTCGTGGCTATACTTAGTGAAATAAAATAAAATGGAAAATTGATAAAATTAAAAAAAAAGTAAAATCAGAAATAGAAAAGTGATTGAAAGTAAAAAAATAAAATTTGTTGGAAATGAAAGGAAAGGGAATAATATAAAATAAACAAAAATGAAACAAAATGAAAGACAAAGAAAGGAAAGAAGAAAAAAAAGAAGGGAAAGAAAAGGTAGCGAGGAAGAAGGTATGGAAAATAAATGAAAATAAAAAGAAAGAAAAATAAAGGAAAGAAAGGTAATGAAAAGCTAATAAGTTAAGGAAATGAATGAAAGAAAAAGAAAAGCAAAGGAGTTGCGGAAAGGAACAAAAGAAAATAAGGAAACGGTAGGAAAGGAAAGGTAAGAAAAGGAAAGGTAAGGAAACGAAATGACAGGAAGGGAAATTTAAGAAAAAAAAGTGAAAGAAAATGGAGGTAAGAAAAAAATAAAAGAAAAGAAATGAAATGAAAAAAAAATCAATAAAATGAAAGGAAACAGAAGGAAAGGAAAGAAAAAGAAAATAAAGGGAAAAAAGGAATGTATTGGAAATGGAAAGAAGGATCAGGTAAGAATATAAAATAAAGGAAAAGAAAGAAAAATAAAAGAAAAGAACAGAAAAGAAAGAAAGAAAGAAGGGAAATAAAATGGAATGAAAGAAGAGAAAAGGAAAGAAGAGAAAAGGAAAGAAAAGGAAAAGAACGGAGAAGATAAGGAAAAGAAATAAAAGGGAAGAGAAGGAAAGAAAAGGAAAAGAAATAAATTGAGATGAAAGGAGAGGAAAGGAAAGGAAATAAAAGCAAATGATAGCAAAGGAAAGGAAAAGAAAGAAATACGTATGAAGACGAACTAAGAAGAATAAATAATTATCAACATTGAAACTATATTAGTGAATGGTGTAAAGAGGGAGGAAAAGGCAAAATGAATAGGAATGTATAGAAACCAAAAATATACAAAATATGGAAAAGAAAGGAAAAGTTAAGAAATAGCAAAAAGTTAGGAAAATAAAATAAGGTTTTGTGGTTGAATTTCAACCACTGGGCGAACTCTAGTATATAAAATTCGGCATAAAATCGATTCGTTAACGGATTTTTTTTTTTTATATTTCCGATTTGATATGGTGTCCGATTGCTGTAAATACCGATGATATTTATTGCGAAGCAATTTTCGGGATTGTATGAAAATTAATTTTATTTTATGGTGTGCTTTTTTTGTTTAAGATAGCAATTCGTTAAAGAAATTTTCGAGTTCCACCACAAAAAAGGAAAAATATCAAACTTTAAATTAAAAAAAAAATATTAAAAATGTCCAAACTCGAAGAAATTTATAAAAATTCTTTTTTTTTTTTTAAATTAAAAAAATTTTTTTTTTTAAATTTATATTCGGAAAGAACCAAAAAATACTGTAGAAAAAGGTTTCCATGTTCCTTTATAACACGTCAAATACATGACTTCTAATTTATAGAAAAAAGCTTACTTACACAAAAAAAAATTGCGAATTCAAACCCGTATATCTCGGTAACCATCCCATATTTATACGCGACTTTTGGTGATATTTTTTTTCTTACGTTGCAGATTACTTTTAACCAATTTCATTCAAATCGAAGGGATGAAATTTTTGAGTGTTCCGGTTGAAATAAGTTTTATTTAAATTTTTAATCAACTAAAGCTTTCACTGTACTTCCCTTCACAATACAAGTATCTATTATGTACTTACCTCTGATTAACAAAATATAAATATCAAAGCAACATTTTCAGTATAATATACTGAACTTTTTATTCTACAATTTTGCACGACCAAAATCGCTTAGGCGGTTAATACGGCTTCTTTAAGTAAGTTTTATTCTACAACACAACTTTTAACAAATTAAAAAAAAAAAATATTTTTTTTACTGCACGAAAATCGTAGCTGCACTACGAGCTGTAAAATTGAATAAAAGGAACACAAAAAACGGATGCTACTTTTATGGGCAACAAGCAAAGGCAATGAAGAACTGTTATCAAAATTGATAACGTCTCAGCTTTTAATCGGCCACATACAATCATTCGCATAGGTTTGTATGTATGAGTGTTGAAAGTTGTACACACAAGCGAATTACGTGCGTAATAAGCGAAAATTTCAACAAAAGAGAGAGAGAGAGTAAAAAAGCTTTTAAAAGCTTTCCTTTTTTATGCAAAAGTTGCCTAACTATTCAAGTTACAAAGAGAAGGAAAAAGTACAGCGGAATTCAGCCAAATACTAATGCAAATGCACTTCCGTATAAATAAAGTTCGTTATGCGCCCTAAAGTATGTAAAGGAAAATAGTTTCTTTTTGTATTACAAAGCTCTTGTGTTGTTGTTATTGGTAAAACAATTACACCATAGCATTAATGTCAATTAGAATGCGTTTAAGTTCAATTTAAATTCTTGAGAAAAATATGATTGTTGCATTTATGACGTGATAACAGAAGACATCCCGCAACTCACGACTTAACAAAGGGGTGTTTTAAACACACATTGCCGTGTGCAGGCTGCTGGGCGGATTAAGGTTGCTGTTGCGGTGGATTGCAAATATGACTGCTTCCAGAAAAGCTGATGTCAATAGCCGATAATCGTTTCCGGATTAGCGATAAAATGAAATAAAATAAAATAAAATAAAAAAAAATAAAATAAAATAAAATGAAATAAAGTAAACAAATTTAGTAAAAAAATAAAGTAAAGTAAAATAAAGTAAATAAAAAAAATAAACTAATAAACGAAACGACATAAAATAAAATGAAATAAAATAAAATAAAATAAAATAAAATAAAATAAAATAAAATAAAATAAAATAAAATAAAATAAAATAAAATAAAATAAAATAAAATAAAATAAAATAAAATAAAATAAAATAAAATAAAATAAAATAAAATAAAATAAAATAAAATAAAATAAAATAAAATAAAATAAAATAAAATAAAATAAAATAAAATAAAATAAAATAAAATAAAATAAAATAAAATAAAATAAAATAAAATAAAATAAAATAAAATAAAATAAAATAAATTAAAATAAAAGAGAGTAAAAAAAATAAAAAAATGAAATAAAATAAAAAGAATAAAAAATAAAAAAATTTAAATAAAAAAATAAAGTAAAGTAAAATAAAATAAAATAAAATAAAATAAAATAAAATAAAATAAAATAAAATAAAATAAAATAAAATAAAATAAAATAAAATAAAATAAAATAAAATAAAATAAAATAAAATAAAATAAAATAAAATAAAATAAAATAAAATAAAATAAAATAAAATAAAATAAAATAAAATAAAATAAAATAAAATAAAATAAAATAAAATAAAATAAAATAAAATAAAATAAAATAAAATAAAATAAAATAAAATAAAATAAAATAAAATAAAATAAAATAAAATAAAATAAAATAAAATAAAATAAAGTAAAATAAACTAAAATAAAATACAAAAAAATAAAATAAAATAAAAGAAAATAAAATAAATAAATTAAATGATGAAAAAAAAATAAAAATAAAATATTTTAAATTAAAAAAGAAAAAAAAACCAATTAAAATAAAATAAAAAATAAAAATAAAATAAAATAAAGTAAAACAAAATAAAGCTAAATAAAATAAAATTAAATTAAATAAAATTAAATAAAATCAAATACAAAAATAAATTAAGTAAAATAAAAAAGTTAAGTAAATAAAATAAAAAAAAAATTTTAATAAAAAAATGAGATGAAAAAAAAATAAAATAATTAAAAAAAGTAAATATATAAACAAACAAAAAAAATAAATAAAATAAAATGAAAAAAATAAAATAATAAAAATATATGAAATAAAATAAAATTAAATTAAAAAAAAAATAAAATAAAATGAAATAAAACAAAATAAAAAAAAATCAAATTAAGTAAAATAAAAAAACATAAAATAAAATAAAGTAAAATAAAAAAAATAATAAATAAAAAAAAATAAAATAATAAAAAAAATTAATAAAAAACAAAATAAGATCAATAAAAAATAAAAAATTAGATAAAAAATAAAAAAAAAAAATAAAATAAAGTAAAATAAAAAAGTAAAGTAAAATAAAAAATCTAATAAAAAAACCAAATAAGATAAAATAATATTAATAAAAAAAATTAAATGAAATAAAATAAAATAAAAAATATAAAACAAAATAATATAATTTAAATAAAATAAAATAAATTAAAATAATTTAAAACAAAAAAAAAAAAAATAAAGAAAAAAATAATATAAAACAAGTAAGGAAAGCTGTCTTCGGCTGAGCCGAAGGCTATATACCTTTCATGAATAAGCGTCACGATTTTCACTGTTCGGTCCCCAGTACAGCCTGTGTGAATTTAACTTTAGCTCATACCGAAATTATCGGAACTATCGATTATATGGGGGCGATTCGTTTTGTTGGTTCAATCTCATTGATTTTTAACATCGACATTCCACTTTCTAACAGAGCAATAGTTACGAAATTTCACGATCCTACCTTTATAATTATAGGAGTTATAGCCCAAAATCCGTTTATCGGAACAATCGATTGTATGGGAGCTATATGAAATAGTTATCCCATCTCAATGATTTTCAACATCGATATTTCGCATATAAAAATATCTATACCTACAAAATTTCACGTTACTAGCTCTTTAATTACGGAAGTTATAGCCCAAAATCCGTTTATCGGAACAATCGATTGTATGGGGACTATGTGAAATATTTATCTCATCTCAATGATTTTTAACATCAATACTTCACATATAAAAACATCAATACTTACAAAATTTCACGTTACTAGCTCTTTAATTAGAGAAGTTATAGCCCAAAATCCGTTTATCGGAACAATCGATTGTATGGGGACTATGTGAAATATTTATCTCATCTCAATGATTTTTAACATCAATACTTCACATATAAAAACATCAATACTTACAAAATTTCACGTTACTAGCTCTTTAATTACAGAAGTTATAGCCCAAAATTCGTTTATCGGAACAATCGATTGTATGGGAGCTATGACTAGTTTTGGTCCGATCTTGCTGGTTCCGACGAATGATTATTCTCATATAAAATAACGCCTCCATATCAAATTTCATCGAGATATCTCTAAAATTGAGGGACTAGTTTGCGTACAAACAGACGGACAGACGGGCATGGCTAAATCGAATCAACTCATCGTCCTGACCATAACGGTATACTTATTAGTGGGTCTATCTCTTCTTCTTCTCATACTTACAAACATCGGACCAAAGTTATAATACCATTTAATGTTCATGAAAGGTATACAAATAAAATAAATTAAAAGAAAGAAAAGCATGAAAATTAAAATAAAAAAATAAATCTCGTCCTTAATGTTGGCTAACAAAATAGACAAAGTTTCCGCAATCGTTTGAGCTTCAACCAACAACACGTTACAATGATCGGGTCATCGAAATGACTGCTACATAAATACCTGAGGACTACATCTCTTATTAGAGAGTTTTTTTCATGTCATGCAGGGCATGTGAACAAATAGCATATTAGAGCAAAGTTGAAACGAACTGTACACTAACCCTCTCCATGCAGCATCTCGATTGCTTATCTTTATTTAACAAAATTACTCATGCATAACAAAGAATTTTCATCTGTTCCTTTCAATTTCACTGTCTTTACCAAGAAACACCAAAAGATCTCCTAAAGTGACTTAACCAATGTAAAACCAATGTTCGGTTAGCAAAACAATGAGCCACTTGCTGTCAACTGGCAAAACCAATTGTACAAAGTAGCCACAGGTTGGCCATAGGAGGTGCGCATACATTGTTGCAACAGGCTTGTTGCATGCCACAATATCCAAGCGATGCATGCAATTTGAATTTCATTTGGCTTATTTCGGGCGCGGCAAATCGTTTGT
Source organism: Campiglossa producta (assembly GCA_964058755.1). NCBI lineage: Eukaryota > Metazoa > Arthropoda > Insecta > Diptera > Tephritidae > Campiglossa > Campiglossa producta. Next base: position 20,010,203 of record CAXKVI010000003.1, read on the forward strand.
CCAACAAATGCCAAATGAAGCGCGCAACAACATTTTCTTCATCGTGTAACAATTCAATGGTTGCGGTCGATTGGTTCGCTAACCGCACTGACTGCGCATTCTAACCTGCCGGGCATTGCATTCTATAGCATTTATTCTAATGGCACTACAGAGAGCAGCAAACTTATTTGTACCTACTTTTGCCGTTTGTTGGTTTGTTTGTGTAGCTATGTTTGTACATAGATACTATGGATTTGTTTGTAAATGGCTATTGACCATTGATGAAGCTGCCACAAAATGGCACGATTGTCGGCCCCAAATATGGTCAATGTTTAGCATGATTTAGAATTGCAAAATGGCATGGATGCGCTTAAGCGCATGCGCAACAATGCTCTTTGATCAACAAAATGGTGCTGTTGTACGATTTGTCAGCTGACAAAATAGTGTGGCAAGTGAAGGATTTACAGCGTTCCAATGCTATTTTAGAATAGAATAAAGGAAATTTGTAAGCAGTATGGAAGTTTGATGTGGAATAAACAGAATGCTAATTCGAACTTAAACTCGCTCTGTAAAATCAACAAATTTCATTTACATTTCCGAAGTGAAAATCCTATTAACTTAATGTTAAGTCTAAATTTTTATTTTATCTTATTTTATTTTATTTTATTTTATTTTATTTTATTTTATTTTATTTTATTTTATTTTATTTTATTTTATTTTATTTTATTTTATTTTATTTTATTTTATTTTATTTTATTTTATTTTATTTTATTTTATTTTATTTTATTTTATTTTATTTTATTTTATTTTATTTTATTTTATTTTATTTTATTTTATTTTATTTTATTTTATTTTATTTTATTTTATTTTATTTTATTTTATTTTATTTTATTTTATTTTATTTTATTTTATTTTATTTTATTTTATTTTATTTTATTTTATTTTATTTTATTTTATTTTATTTTATTTTATTTTATTTTATTTTATTTTATTTTATTTTATTTTATTTTATTTTATTTTATTTTATTTTATTTTATTTTATTTTATTTTATTTTATTTTATTTTATTTTATTTTATTTTATTTTATTTTATTTTTTTTTATTTTATTTATTTTATTTTATATTATTTTATTTTATCTTTTTTTATTTTATTTTATTTTATTTTATTTTTTTTTTGTTTCTGTATTTTGTTTTATTTTATTTTATTTATTTTATTTTATTTTATTTTATTTTATTTTATTTTATTTTATTTTATTTTATTTTATTTAATATTTTTTATTTACTTTATTTTTTTCTTTATTTTATTTAATTTTTTTTTTTATTTTAGTTTTAGTTTTTTTTATTTTAGTTTTAGTTTTTTTATTTTAGTTTTAGTTTTAGTTATTTGAATTATTATTTTTAAATTTATGTTTAGTTTCTTTTTATATTATTTTAATTTATTTTATTTTTTTAAATTCGTTTAACTTGTAGCCTGAAAGTATGCAACGTTCGCTATGCAAAAGCATTCCGCTCACTAATGGACTGTCCCACACGTCAATCCTGAGCTAAATTCCTTATAACAGAAGATGAAGATGCCTTTAAAAATATTTTTTATGTAAGGGCAGATTGGTCGTGTAGAACATGTTAGCTGTCTTGGAAAGTCGGTTCGTTTTGGTATTAAATCACTCGTGTTTTTTTAATAACTATTATTATTCTTTAATTTATTGCAAAATTTGAATACATTCACTTACATCGATCCTTGAGTCTTGCCGGTGTTGGCGGTTGTATGTGCTTCAGTGTTTGTCCTTTACGTATTGAGTCCATGAGTTGTTCGCGTGGCGATGGTGTACGTTTAATGGGTGGCGGAAGTTGACGTTCGGACGCCTGAAATTATACCACAAAATTGTGTAAGAGATAGATTTGAAAATGACATGCAAAAGTAAAGCACAAAAAAGAAATGGAAAAAGGGAAAAAAGGAGGAAGGGAAATCAAGACGTACTTAAAGTGAAGTGTAGGTCAGAGATAAGGAATGTTAGCTTTTGGGATATGTTTGTAAGTGATGTTAGTGAAAATTTTGTAAAAAAATTACCAAAAAAAAAAAAATTTCTAAAACTTAACCTAAAAAACTTTCAAAAAAATTTCACAAAAATTGTTATTGTTTATTATTTACTTTTAAATTGCCTTTCAATTCAATTAAAGTTTTGCAAACAGTTAAGTGAAATCGAATAAACCAAAAATTGCAAAAAGTGTAAATATATAAAAGCTAAGTAAATTCAATTGAAGCAGGTCAACATTGAAGTCAAAGAGATATACGTTTTTATTTAATACATGCAAACATATTAAAAAAGTAAATAACAGGGCGGTAAACCGCTTTTGTACCGAACTATCACTTATTTCGGGCTTTGAAAACTTTTCACTTAAGTTCAAAGAAAATTTTTTCTTCGTTTTGACTTTTCTTTGGACAGTCTGAACAAAGTTATATTGTGGAAACCTCCCGAAAATTTTACTAAAGCTATTTTTGGATGCTATTTTTGTCGCTAAAAGTACTACCTCTGAAAAACTGTAGAGGAAAACAAAAAACAAAATGTTGCGCCTTGAAGTATGCAGCCGTGTTTTTGTGTTTTCTGTAATTCACAATGGATCATTGCTGGTAGTTATATTGGTTTAGTTCCTACTATCATGACTAGCTAGTTTTCGGATCTTAACACCATATACAATTTTTTCTCCTGAATACCAACACCATGGCATATTTATGGAATTTGTATGGAAAACAACAGTGCCTAAAAGTATGCAATATTTGCAATTGTATGGCACAAGCAACTTCACCCGCTTATAAAGAGCCCGCTCGAATAAAATGTCTCACCTTTTTATAAATGTTTGTTAATTTCTTATCCAGATTTAGAAAATTTCCAAAAAAAAATTTAACCACTGAAACAAACCTCTCCAATTTTTGAAGTGGTTTGCAGCCTTGTAAGAAAGTACAGAAAGTGGCTGCTTATTCTATAAAAATGACTTCGTTGGCATTGCGCGATTAAACTAAAATTACCACAGGAAAGTGCAATGAAAATTGGCCACTTAACACTTTTCAATAAAACCAACAGCAACAATGCGCTAACAAAATAAAGCAGCAAATTCAACTTAACTAAACCCACAAAGTAAAAAAATAACAAAAAACCACAACTGTGCCAAAATCAGCAGTGAAATGTTTGATTTTCTACAGGATTAAAGTGCAGCTAAAGTTATGGTGTGGAGAGTAAAGGGTCTTACACGCAGACATACAAAGCTACATTACTCGTGCAGTACATACCTTTTTAAGTGGCGGCCGTGACCTGATGAACTCCAATATCATGGCGTGAGCATCTTTCTTCACGCGCGGCGGAATATCACCATTCACCATTACTTTACGCAGTTGGTACTTTCTATGGATTAGGAAAATGGAGAGAAAAAATGTTTAGAGAAAATACTAAATCGATTTGAGTAGATTGTATTACTAAGCAATTGTAGAAAGAATCAGTGGAGGAAGAGGAAAATTGGCATTGTATAACGAAAGGTTTTGGGGAATGGGCAGATGAAAGCGATCTGATGAGGTCATTTATAATGTGGCCGATGTGGTAAGGCGATTGTGGTAGTTAAATTCAGGGAAAGGTGATAAAAAAAAATAAAATAAAATAAAAATAACCAAATAAATAAAATAAAATATAAAATAATATAAAAAAAAATTTACAAAATAAAAAAAAAATAAAACAAAAAAAAATAAAAAAATAAAACAAAAATTTAAAAAATAATGAAATAAAAAAACAAATAAAATAAAAAATAAAATGAAAAATAAAAAAATAAAATAAAATAAAATAAAATAAAATGATATAAAATAAAATAAAATAAAATAAAATAAAATAAAATAAAATAAAATAAAATAAAATAAAATAAAATAAAATAAAATAAAATAAAATAAAATAAAATAAAATAAAATAAAATAAAATAAAATAAAATAAAATAAAATAAAATAAAATAAAATAAAATAAAATAAAATAAATTAAAATAAAATAAAATAAAATAAAATAAAATAAAATAAAATAAAATAAAATAAAATAAAATAAAATAAAATAAAATAAATTAAAATAAAATAAAATAAAATAAAATAAAATAAAATAAAATAAAATAAAATAAAATAAAATAAAATAAAATAAAATAAAATAAAATAAAATAAAATAAAATAAAGTAAAATAAAATAAAAAAATAAAATAAAATAAAATAAAATAAAACAAAATAAAATAAAATAAAATAAAATAAAATAAAATAAAATAAAACAAAAAAAATAGAGTAAAATAAAAAAAAAATTAAAAAAAAAAATAAAATAAAATAAAAAAAAAATAAAATAAAAAATAAAAAATAAAAAAATAAAAAAATAAAATAAAATAAATTAAAAAAAAAATAAAATAAAATAAAATAAAATAAAATAAAATAAAATAAAATAAAATAAAAAAATAAAATAAAATAAAATAAAATAAAATAAAAGAAAATAAAATAAAATAAAATAAAACAAAATAAAATAAAATAAAAAAAATAAATAAAATAAAATAAAAAAAAAATAAAAAAAAATTTAAAAAAAAAAGAAAAAAAAAAGAAAAAAAAAATATAAAAAAATATAAAAAAAAAGCAAAATACAAAAATTGAAAAAAAGCCATATACTACAAAATAAAAAAACAAAATAGAATAAAATAAAGTTAAGTAAAGTAAAATAAACTTAAAAATAATATCTCATATCTATGAAATGTAGCAAAATAAATTAAGATAAAATAAAGCAAAACAAAAAAATAAAAACAAAAAATAACAAGTAAAATAATAAAACCAAAGCAAAAAACTAATTAAATTGAAACAAAACCAAATTAAATAAAATCAAGTAATATAAAAGAATAAAACAAAATAAAACAAGACAAAAGAAAAACAAAAAAAAGAAAGAATTTAAAAATGTATTAAAAAATAAAAAATTCCAAAAAATTAATTAATTCAAAATGAAAAAAATTTAATAAATTAAAAAATTTAATAAATTAAAATAAAACGAAACTAAATAAAGTATTACAAGTGCCACTAACATATGTATACATTTTTCGATCGGTAGAATTTTCAACTTTAGTTGAATACCCCTAACGACTTTTTTATGTTCTTACTTTGTTCTTATGTCCTCCATGAGAATTTCATATGGTGTTAGTTCGTATTCAGTTGGTGTGCGAGAGAAATTGTTTTTCTTCAGACGAACACCACGTCGCAGCTCATCGATCACTTGGACCCAGAAACGCGCCTGGAAATAAAAAGAAATATATAAATAAGTATTTTGAAACGAACAGAGCTTAGCAAAAAGAATTTGATAAAAATGATTCGACTGGTCAAAAGTGCACAAAATTTTACGCTTTTCATGCAGTATTGTGTATTTCTAAAATATGCTTTATTTATTTAAATTAGCATTAAACACGTACTTGTAGAGCTCGCCAAATTTCCAGCTCATGCTTTATAATAAGGAAAAGAGGTAATAAAAATTAATGAAAATTATCATAAAGTACATCAATTAATTATTGAGCTGAAAGTTTTTACATAACAAATTGGCGGATGTGTGAAAGATCAACTATACAAATTATATTCGAAAACGTCCTTCCTGAGATTTTTTTTCATATTTTTATCTTAAAACAAGTTTCTACAACTTTTTTTCTCCTGAAGAAAAATAAACGATGCCTAAAAGTATGCAACCTTTTAGATTTCATGGTAGACGAAGAAGCAATTTTAGGGACCAAACGTGACTAACCACCTCTTCCGAGATAAATGAAAATTTAGACTCAACACCACCATAAATGTTCGCTGTTGAATATAAACAGCAATGCTTATTTTCTGAAATTTGTATTGAAAACCGAGTGTGGCTAAAAGTATGTAGCGTTCTAGATTTCACATGTGTGACATAAAGTGGGCCCATCGACACAAATATGTCAAAATCATGTCATCAAAATGCAGCCAAAAAGTGTTATTTTATTTTGACATATTTGGGTCGTCCGACTCACTTTATGTCGCACCCAATCCTCGCCCACTTAAGGAAATAAATATGATTTTTTGATAGACAATTTTGTTTGCTTGTCCTAAACACATTAGCATTAATTGACAACATGAGTTCCTAGGCCTCCCCCTTCCTCTGCTGCCGTTTTCGGGTGTCGATAGGAAACCCTTATGTGCAGGAGCTTCTTTGTCCATTCATGCGTCATGTACCAAGCCAGCGGAGCCTTTGGGCTTTAGTTCGCTGAACTATGGTCAGGTCTGCGTAAAGCACGTCCAGCTCGTCGTTATATTTCCTTCGATACTCGCCGTTGGCATCACGGGAAGGACCATAAATCTTCCGGAGAACTTTTCCCTCATATACTCCAAGGGCCATCTCATCTTCTCTTGACACTGTCCATGATTGCGAGCCGTACATCCAAACTGGTATGATGATGCGCCCCGTCTGAAGCTTGATTTGGTTTCAAATGGCTTAGAGCGGTCCTTTCCGATTCTGACGGAGCTGTTGGTATTGCTCAACGTCATTTGGCAAAGCCGTATAAGCTTTGCAGGGAAGTCAAATTCAGACATGGCCATGGGTCATGGGTCAAAATCCTTATATGCGATATTACGAAGACTGATTCCGCGATAGTTGGAGCGGTTAGCGGGATCGCCTTTCTTGTGGATTGGGCAAAGCACACTTAAATTCCAATCTGAAGGCATGCTCTCGTCTTTTACCAGCTCTTCGCCTCCGTGTTTGAACAACTCGGCGGGTAGGTCGTCGTTTCCAGGCGATTTGTTGTTTTTGATGACGGGATATAGCTATCCTCACTTCATCATAGTCAGGTGGTGGGAGGACTTTTCCATCGTCAGGGATTGGAGTATCGGGATCGACGTCTCCCTCGCCATTAAGCAGTGAGTAGAAGTGCTATCTCCATAATTTAAGTACACTCTGCACGTCGATTATCAGGTACGCCATTATTGTCCTTACAGGAACTTGCCCCGGTCTTAAAACCTTCCGTCATCCGCCGGAACTTTCCATAGCACTTTATTTTTAGACTTTGCAGCGGATGAAATAAAATACGACAGAAGTTACCTACCAAAAAAAAATGAGCACAACATAATTTTTCAAAAATTTATCACTAATGAAAAGATCTCTGCAGCATGAGAGTGTAGACGACAATGTAAACAATCAAAAACAAGAAGGTAAACCATATGCAACGCGCAACAACAACAAACGCGAGAGAAGCGGCACAACACAGATCGCACTTGTGCACAATGCAACAAAAACAACAATAATCGGCATGCGGCAAGTGAAAGTCGAAATGTCAAAAGTAACTTAAATGCAATGACTTTGTGCCGCCAAGACCACATTTTTTGGGATGCTTGCTATGATCGCTCGTAGCTGCGTGTGTGTGTGTGTATGCGCGGTGCAAAAAGTGGGCGTGTGGCAAGCGAGTGCATAAATATTAAATGTTTGTTGTTGTTGTTGTTGTTGTTGTTGTTGGTTTATTTGTTTGTTTGCGTGACGTTAATTAATGTTGTAATTTCAATTTCATTTATTCGTTTGCAATTGTTATTGTTGTTGTTGCTGCTTCTTAAATTTCATTTGCGATCGCGATCGCAGCGCGCCCCAAAAGCTAAAGCGTGGAGAGGCTACACGAGGAGGTGCGAGTCGATATTTTTGCTCTTCGCTGATTTACGATAATTGCCGTTTTGCGTCTGACTGCCTGCCTTTGGTCTTGTATTGCTTGCGGACGTTGCACAGCTGCTGCATTTCTTGTTTCTGTTGTTGTTGTTGCTGTTGCAAGTGCAAAATTATGCAATTATTGCGTTACAATGTGCCGATTTCGATTCTTGCTTTATTTCTTTTATTCAACATTTTTTGCACTTTTTCTGCACCACAGCACTGTTTAGCACTTGCGGCTGGCTGCCTCGTCTTGTTTATAACAGTAAATCGATTATTTTCGCAATTTTCCACATGCAACTCTAATTCTAGCGATTAAAAGATACCGCCGCCAGCAATAAGAATTGTTTTATGTTGCGGCATTTCTTTGCATTGCACAATTTCACTTTGATCATTTTGTTGCGCGTCAGGTGTTGTTGTTGTAGCCATTTCAAAAGAACATTGTTTAGAAAAAGGAAATTGTACGTCTGTCCAATACCTAAATGAAAGGATGAGAATATCTCAGAATTTATGCTCGTGAAGAAGTCGGTTGTTATAATAATTCCACTGTTCTTGGATAGACCGATTACATTTTTGAACCTCATGGTATTGTAACCACCCATCATTGCCTTCGCTTGACGCAGCCCGATCGGCTGACGCCAGTGCTCCTCTCTCATATACGCCTCTTCTTTCCTAAGTCTATTCTTTATGGCATGTGGCCCGATGGCTAGAAACGGTTCTGGGCCCGTAGGCTTTGTTGCTGTCGTTTCTCTGGCTAGCTGGTCGGCTCATTCGTTGCCATCCACACCGACGTGGCCCAGAACCCATGCTAGTCGGAACTTGTTACGTGTTGCCAGGTTACTCAATCTGTCCACGCACTCCAATACCAATGAGGATTTGATTTCATACGCAGAAATGGCTTGACTATCGCGCTGCAGATTTATCTCCGCAAATATGTTTATTGCGGCCACTTCTGCTTGAAATATTATCGGGTACTCTTCTAGGGGTACGGACACGTTGATCCGGGGGCCTGTAATGCCCGCTTCAATACCTTCGGGAATTTTTAATCCGTCTGTGTACCATACCGGCGCTCTATCCTGGTGGAATCTTTCTATGCTTGAGGCCTCTCAGCTGGTCTTCAATCTTCAGCCTATTATGACAGTTTTTTTTGGAGTTTATGTTTAGGCCAATTTCAGCACACCATTCCTTCGTTAGTCTTAATGCCCTCTGAATAATTTTACAGAGAGTACTCTCAAATTTTCCTCTAGCTATGATCAGATACCATTGTCAGTTCGTACCGCCAACAGTTCGTCTACTACTATACTCCACAGGAGAGGTGATAGCATCCTATCTCGTGGACATACCCTCGTGATTCGTATTTGAACAGCGCGGTTTCCAACATTGGTTTCCGCCAGTATTGTTTTGAGCAGGGCATTGATCCACCGTATGATGAGTCCCTGAACACCTTTTCTCTCCAATGCTCGACTTACACTACCGTGCCATGTGTTGTCAAAGGCCCCCTCCAGGTCTTAGAATGCGTATAACACTACTTCTCCGATTTCAAACATAATTGTGATCTCTGTGGTCAGCTGGTACAAGTCTGTATCAGTTGATTTGCATGCTCTGTATGCGTGTGGACCTAGGTGAGAGGCCTGTGGCTCAGAGCGTTCGATCTAATCTCGTGATCAACTATTTTTTCCATTGTTTGAAGGACGAAAGAGGTATGCCTTATGGTTTTGAAAACCTCGCTAATGAAAAATCCCCTTTCGCCACTTTTGGTATAAAAAATAAACCACTCTGGCTCGTCTCCATATTGTCGGTATGTAGGCTAACGCTAAGCTGTCCCTCATAATGCCCGACATATGTATATGGGATGAGCTTTTCTCCCTGCTGAAGAAATGTCGCCAGATAATTGAAGATAAAGTTCTCCGAAAAATGTTCAAATGTTCCCCGAAGCTTTTGGGGAGTGTTGTGCATAGTGATAGTCGTTTGGCGCATATGGACCCGGTACGCTAATGTGCTAATACCATTGAAGTACTTCGCCAACTGTCGCAAGAACGATTTGGTATGTATGATGGAGCCTTCTGGGTATATTCAAAGCCCCTGACTCATTGGGACCCATCCCAATGTATCTACGGACTATGCCAATGTTTTATGAATGAAGAAATCATCCCAGTCCACAATATTGTAAATGTAAGGGAAAGATAAAGAGAAAAGTGAATTAAAGCAGAAAATACATCTTCCTGGCGTAATCAAATACATTAACTCAAACAGTTGTTGTTGTTGAACGGCTATATAATTTTTAAAGCTAAGACTTTTTCCGACCTCCGATAATCAAGTTGTCAACCTGACGCGTGTCATTAGCTGAGAGCTATAAATTTATTTACTGGTATATGCCTTTTTTTCCACCGAACTGTCACTGCTCAATTTGCTTTGTGACACAGAAAATGTTGTTGATCGAATTATTTACATATTTTTGTTCGAATATAAATGCATTTTTACATAACAACGACAGCAAACAGAAATGTCACACACAAGAATACCGTTAAAATATTTGACAACACAACACCCACGCACCCAGTGGTGACCGACCACACACACGCAAACAATCAGCGCTCACGTACAAGACGTTAATCGTTGTCGATCGCTGATCGGCGCCAGCAACAAAATGCAATCGAAAATTTGTTGTTGACTTTGTTTTTTTTTTTCAACTGTTGCATAAGAATTATGCAAATTATGTTAAAGTTATGCATTTGGAATTTTAAAAAATCACCAAACAAGCTATCAAACAAAAAAAAAAAGGTCAGAAAATTGGAACGAATATATTTTTTTAAAAGTTATGGACATGCTGAAATATTTGTTTGCTGGCAGCGATTTTATTAGCTATTTGGCTTTTGAACCCACACGTAAAAATCGAAAAATCGAAATTTAATACGGCAATAATAATAACGCGAACTATAAAGCAGCTGCAGGGTTTTAAATGCCGCCACGACAACACACAAACGAAGTTAAAAATAATTACACTGTACAACAGCCAAAAAAATTCCAGAGGGTTTCTAATCGGTTTCTAAAGCTTTTGGGGTTGTTGAGTCCGAATCTGAAGTCAGATTTTTCGGGTCACCCTAGGTTTTCTCTACATAGGGTAGTTTGTTCAGAGATCGGTAGTAGTAAACAAATTTTTTTTTAAATTTTTTAAAATATTTTTTCTTAATTACCTACTTACTATACCCCAATTTTTTGCACTATAGAACAGCTGTAAGCCAACAAAATTAAATTATGGTTCCGACCACAGAAAAATTGTTAAGTTAAAACAAACAAAATATTTTTTATAACTACCGATCTCTTTACAAATCATCCTTTGGAGTGAAAACGTAGGGTGACGCGAAAAATCTGACTTCAGATTCGGATTCAGCACATCCAAAAGTTTCAGAAACCGTTGAGAAACCTGGTGGGATTTTCAAAAACTTCAATTTTGTTGTACAGTGTTATTAATGAATTTAAAATATTTATTAATTGAGTATGGCGTTGACAAAATTGGAATTTAAATGCATCTTCATGCAGTTGGTGACTGTAAATTGCAGTTTTAAAAGGAAATTGTGTTTGGAATCAAAAGTTATGTAAAAGCTTTTGAGGTTGCCATATTTTTTTTTTTGTAATTGTTTATCAGTAAAGACATTCTGGACGTTTTATATCTTATATTATAACTTTAAACGAGCTAAACTTGTATATTTGTATATCCGGACTATCTCGGGAACAGCTTGGCCGACTTGGATAAAATTTTGAATATATATAGATAGTATGATTGATTCTAAGACTATCCACTTGGGTGTTGCCACCTATCTCACTTTTTTAATTTTGTAGAAAAATATGCCAATATGGGTATCACATGAAAGTTATTTTCAGCGACATGCCAACTAAAATATTTTCAAGTAGGGTTGACACCTAGGGTTGCCACCTTATCGCAGTATATTTGCTTGACCGATTTGGGTTGCCACGGAGCCAATTATGCCAATATGGGTATCAAATGAAAGGTACAAACCAACTAAAATATTTTCAAGTAGGGTTGCCGCCCATATTTGGATTATTTTCGGATAATTTGGAGATCATTTAGGGGTCACTTTGGGATAGTTTTGGAGCTATTTTGAGATCGTTTTGGGTTCAATTTTGGATTAATTTGGGAAAATTTTGGGGTCATTTTCGGACCATTTTGGAGTCATTTTGGGAACATTTGAGGGCATTTTTGGGGTCGTTTTGAGAACATTTTATGATTATTTTGGGATCATTTTTGGATAATTTTGGGGTCAATTTCGGATCACTTTGAGTACATTTAAGGGTGTTTTTGGGGTCATTTGGGAATAATTTTTGGATCATTTTAGGGTCATTTTGGGCTAAATTTTGGGTTCAATTTCGGATCATTTTTGGAATATTTAAGGGTAATTTTGGGATAATTTTAGAATTATTTTTGGATTATTTTAGGGTCATTTTGGGATCTTTTTAGGTAAGTAAAATTGACGGAAAATTGATAGCACCGAGCAAGCTCGGTCACCCAGATACTAAAGTTTTACTTACGAACCATGTGTATCCATAAATTCCTTCACATTCTCATATCTTATTTGCTTTTTTAACTTTAGATAGGTGGCAGCTCTGCATAAACTTCTTAAGTGGCAACACTTTTATAAGAAGACTTAGATTGTAGCAGATAACCAATTAAGAAAATTGAATGAAAATTTGTCAACACTTAAACTTACTTACAGCTCATCGGTTAATTTCCTTCGATACTCGCCGTTGGCATGACGGGAAGATGACCATAAATCTTCCGGAGAACTTCTTTCTCAAATACTCCAAGCACCATTTCATCTTCTCTTGACACTGTCCATGATACCGAGTCGTGCATTAGGACTGGTATGATGAAAGACTTATAGAGCATGATCTTTGGTTGTCGAGAGGACTTTACTTCTCAATTGCCTACTTAGTTCAAAGTAACACTTGTTGGAAAGAGTGATTCTCCGTTGGATTTCTAGTCAGATATTATTTTCGGTGTTAAAGCTGGTTCCCAAATAGACGAAGTCCCTCACAGTTTCAAATTTGTAAGTGTCAACGGTGACGTGGCTGCCAAGGCGCAGATGCGCTGATTCTTTCTTTGAGACAGCAAATACTTCGTCTTGTCCTCGTTCACCACATGACCCAAGTTTTTCGCTTCTTTATCCAGTCCAGTGAAGGCAGCGCTTACGACGCGGTTGTTAAGGCCAATGATATCAATATCATCGGCATACGCCAGCAATTGTACGCTCTTGTAAAAGATTGTACCATTGCGGTTTAGCTCTGCTGCTCGAATTATCTTCTCCAGCATCAGATTGAAGAAATCGCACGAAAGGGAGTCGCCCTGTCTGAAGCCTCGTTCGGTTTCAAATGGCTCAGAGAGGTCCTTCCCGATTCTGACGGAGATGTTGGTATTGCTCAACGTCATTAGGCAAAGCCGTATAAGCTTCGAAGGAAAGCCAAATTCAGACATGGCGGCATATAGGCCACTTCTTTTCGCACTGTCAAAAGTGGCTTTGAAATCCACAAAGAGATGGTGCGTGTCGATTCCCTTATCATGGGTCTTCTCCAGGATTTGGCGCATCGTGAAGATCTAGTCGATGGTAGACTTACCAGGTCTTAAGCCACACTGATAAGGTCCAATCAGTTTGTCTACGGTGGGATTCAGTCTTTAAAACATTAAGTGGCAACCCTAGCTGGTAACCCTACTAGGTAACCCTACCTGGAAATTGCTTGTCTTGCAATATGAATTGAAATCTCTTTCGTTTGATTCTTTTTAGCATATCTCATTTCATTACGAAAAGAAAAACAAGGTGGCAACTCCATAAAAACTTCTTAAGTGGCAAGACCTAGGTATAAATTCTTAGAATGAAGTACGTTATCAACATTTTTGTTCACGTAACGGTGCTACATAACGGCTCAAAATAATCGAGATAGATATAGAGTTCCACATATGAAAGCTTTTAGGTTGAAGAGATGAGTTGTTTAATGGCCTCATTATACATAGCGATCGCATTATCTATCATTTTCGTTTGCGCCATAGATTTTTCTTAAATATTTTCGAGTGTTCTTTGACATAAAAAAAAATGAAAGAAAATGCGATATCGTGAGCAGTCGAATCTTTCGTCTGAGCTATCGTTCGTAATACACAATGAGGCCATAAGACATGTCCGTCCGTCCGTCCGTCTGTGCGTGTACACGATAACTTGATATCAAGATATTTGCATTAAATTTGGTAGACAAGTTACTTTCTGTAAGGCTGCTATTGAAAATGTGCGAAATCGGATGGTAACCACGCCCTTTTTTCGATATCGAAAATTTCGAAAATCACCATAAATTGACATATTTTGATAGTTGAAATGGCTAAAATGATTTAAATTTATAGGTGGTCATTATATTATGATTTTTTGATTCATTTTTTTAAGTGGGTGTGGAACCGCCCACTTTTAAGGGACACATTTTGAAAATTCGACTGGTCGTAAGAAATTCCATTCTGATCCAGAAATACACTGACACAGCAGGTGTTCCATCGTCGCTTCCCCTCCTCGAATGTTTTAAGCTATCCGACTCAGATGCGCGGCAAAAGTGCAATCCCTAGTGAGCACCGAAATTTATCTGAGCAGGCCCCTTCTATTTACCCTCAGAAGGGTGGAAGATCGTATGTCGTTGTGGGAGGGCGACATACTCCTTTACAAGTCGACTCGCCTGATTCATATTCCCCTCCTTGCACTGACTAACCAGGCCGTCTGGCTGTCAAGGAGAATTGCTATCCTACATATTATCGGTGATGTCACCATACAGTAAGGCCTTGTAAGCCTCCTGGAAAGTGTAACTTTCAGATTGATATATAATCGCAGAGTCTGGGAGACGCATAGAAAGGGAAATGGCCGGGAGTGCTGCAAAAAGGGACGATCTCACATTTCTGAGTGAATTCAGCTTCTTTCGAATTGTTTTCTAGAAAGGAATATAGTTTCAAAGTTTGGGGTGAAAAACTCTCCTGGTGCAGATGTAGTCCATTTCATGGTCCCAGCTCCCGAGGTGGAGGTGCACCCTTTGTTTCAGTTTCCTTGACAAAGGGATCGATCAATGAAATGTTCAGAGCCTCTGTGGGAAATGATGTTATCGTCCGGGGTGTAAGAGCAGGTCGCCTCCCCGTTTGTGCACCATGGGTAGCGCTAAATGACCTACATGGCGTATACGGCTAGTTTCTTGTATTGCCGGTTCTACGAGAATGGTACCAGTACTTGTGCTGTACCAATCGTGCCGAAAAGACCCGGAACGTTTTGTTATATCGACGCGGCCAAGAGCAATACACTCGGGGTGACCCTGTCTGACATTTAGGCAACGCTACACCTCTTTACAACAACAACAACATGTTATCGTCCTAGTGATCTATCAGAAAATTCACCGGTTAAGAGAAAGTAGATTGAGCTTTGGTATTTACGTCCTAGTAATAAAAAGCACTACGTCAACGCATCCCCCAAAGACCTCCACTAATTTGTATGCATAAATTCGCACTTTTTATTAGACATCAAATTTAAACGCCATTTAGACAATCGTTAAGATTTGCATCCATTGGTATTCCCTCAGCCGTGCAATTGCTAAATATTTCCAGCTTTTTGAAGATTTGGTAATTTGCGACATCCGTGATGTTGCGTTGATTGGGACCGAGACAGACAGCCAAATAGCGCTAACAGTCAACGCAAACAAACCAAATAGTCAAATAGCCAGTTAGTCACTCAGCTAAGCAGTCAAGCGATCGGTCAACCAACGAACCGTTATACTGTGTTGCAACAATCCACGCCAAGCTGTTGTTGTTGTTGTTTTTACAACAGCTACTGCATGGCTCATTGTTGACGCTACGGCGGATTCGTTGAGCTACTGTTTTGTTGTTGATTGCCGCATCGGCGCCTTGCCCTGTAAAGCGTGTGGGCGGGAGTTAGGTCGGAGCGCAAAATAGGGTGCTACTGTGTACTGACGTTTTATTTGGTCATGGTTGCTGCGCTCTGGCTATACTTTTTGTTAATAGCCGCTTTTGTGGCCTATCGCATCTTGTTATTTTGGTTGTTGTACATTTGTTAAGCCTTTAGGCAGTCGAATTTGCATAACAAAAAATATTTAGGTATATTCAAAGCAATAAATTTTCCTTTGCTAATTTTCAATTACAACTTGTCTGTGTAAAATGCATCAACGCTGACGTCACCTCAGTCTGACAGTTTATCGTCTGATAAGTTTTACCGAAAGCAAAAGGCGTAACTAGTGACCTGATGCGTGTGTGAACTGCAAAATATCGTAGCTTACAGTCAAAATGGGACAAACTTTTTTTTTTATTGAAGTTAGCTCTTTAGGCGGCGATGCAATTGTTTTATGAAGAGTGAAGTTTCAATGAAAAAATAGTGGCAACAGTGTTTGGACTTGAGGCAAACAAATAGTGGCAACGGACTTGAATATTCATGGTCGATCATATCTAGACACTACTGAGATATTGATACTATGCTTCATTCTAAAGCTTTATTCTTGGGAGTTGCCACTTCAGGTGGTTTACGGGGTTGCCACCTATTTATATATTTTTTTAAGCAAGATATGCCAATATGGGTATCAAATGAAAGCTATTTTCTGTCATATTCCAACGAACATATTTTATGTCATTTCATTTCATTTCAT
>CAXKVI010000003.1:20034043-20046543 GCA_964058755.1 Campiglossa producta
GTAGGCACACAGAAAGGCTAGGTGTGCCCTACCGACGATGCTGTAGGAATTGCAAAGATGATGAGGAGGAAGAAACGGTGGAACACCTCATCTGCAACTGCCCGGCTTTAAGTGGCGCGAGTATGCGCTTTTTGGGAGTTCCCTTCCTGGTTAGCCTACGCAGGTCATGGAGCTGGATATAAAGGACTTGATGGCATTCATAAAGTCATCTAAATGGTTCGAGGAGGAGTAACGGAGAATCCCGATAATGCAGGGATTTTCCATATGACAGAGTCCTTCATAGTGTCCCCGCTCGAGTGGAGATATTGTCTATAAAAACCTCAACAAATGTCACTTGAACAAATGTTTTTCAGTTATGAAGCTGGAAAGAAAATTTCTATACAGTCCCTCGAGTTGAAGCTTTTTGCCTTTTTGTTAGCTTTATTGATTTTTTTTAACCTTTAGCGCAGACCCTAGACAGTCAGTAGTAGTCTAAGAAGACTGGTGGAGTTCCACTGACAAGCACAAATTGCATTGCTTGGGATATATGTGGTCAGTAGAGTCGCTGACAATGGTCAGCTAACAGTCTCTAGCGATTCGCAGTTGACATTTCCCACAGGGTAACTATCTACAAGTTTTCGAAAAAAATATACAAAAAATCGAGCATGCTAATATCTACATTAGAGCGTATCACGGTGTATGGAGGAAAAAAAAGTTGAAAATTAAGAGGTTTTCAAAAATAATTTTTAAAATTTTTTTGTCACCCTGTAAAAACAGCGAAATTTGTTTTTTTTCTATAATTTCTATATTTCTCGTTCGATTTTCAAAAGTGATACATTTTTAGAAAGGTATTCACCAAGGCAAGATTTCATCCATAGAAACTTTTAGCCCTTCATGCCAAGTTCAGTTTTTATTCTATTTTTACTAAAACCAACACCCTGTATTTGAAAAAAAAACTTTTTTCCGGAAAACTAAGAAAAAAAGGGCTAAAAGTTTCTATTGATGAAATATTGCCTTGGTGAATACCTTTCTAAAAATGTATCACTTTTGAAAATCGAACTAGAAATATAGAAGTTATAGAAAAAAAAAACAAATTTCGCTGTTTTTACAGGGTGGCAAAAAAATTTTAAAAATTATTTTTGAAAACCTCTTAAGGTAAGTGTTCAAACTGGGGGGGGGGGGGGGGACATTTTCAACTTTTTTGGTGATACGCTCTAATGTACATATGTAAAGGTCTGCTTGCATATAGCCATGAAATTTGAATTAATTTTTACTGCAATCAAAGCGTTTTAAGCATATTTTAATGAATTTGCTTTGATTTTAATGTGGCATGTAAATTTGTAATTCAAATATCTATCAGGAAGTAATTTTGCTCAACCTTTTTTTGATTTACTTGAGCGGGTTTATTGTTGCTAGTTGATCAGCCGCGAAGCGCTACAAGGTAGCAGGAGTGCGAAAAATTGCATTCCAAATAATAAAATTAATAAAAACGAAAAGTTCGTCATGGTTGTCTCTGAAATTTCGACCATCAATCTTTAAAATCTAAAATTTCAAGCCAATTGATAAAGTGTCAGTCTAGATCAGGGCTCGGCAGAATTGGAAGTGAGGAAGAGCGGTCATCGTACCAATCCAATAATGCTATCTCCTTTTGATCCGTGGCTCACTAGCAAGTAGCGAAGAAATAGCGAATGTTTTTGAGTCATTGCTTAGAAGTGAGCGACTGAGCATAACAAACGGCATTCATTGATTGGTCAGTGCGATCATTGCGCCCTCACAAGCGAAGCAACAAATTCATTGTTTGAAAGACCAAGCAAAGAACGTATGAATCTGTGTGAATTTGGTTCTCAGATTTTCGGACAATTATCCCACCAGCTGCCTAGGCCTGTTCAAAGATCCCTACCCAATGAATACATATCGTGAACTATTTCTAATACACTAAACATTTTTTGCTATGCAATGTCAACTACTCTGTAGCCATTTTCATGGTTTAAATAAAGCCTTGTTCTATGAAAAAGTTGAAAATTTATTGAAAATAGAAATAGTTAAAAATTGCAATCAATTTAACTAAATTTATTACGCCATCATAAAGCTTGGCCAAGACAGAGGTGAAACAATGAAAAATGACTAGCATAAATTACGATTGACTATTGACAAAACAAAAAACTTTGAATTTATAGTAATCTATAAGAAATCTATTACTTTTGGAAGAAAAAAAAAAAATCCTAAGCAGGCTCTAACTTACAAAATAGTACTGTGTAACGCTGCGTGAAGCTGGTACCATGACCCATTTTCCCATAACACAATTTTTTTTCGTGATCATATTAGTGGCGTCGAATATTTCTATATAAATTTTAGGTCCTTACCTTGAAAACTGTTAGAGATATTCAGCATGAAAAGCTAAGTTTTTATGGAAGGTGCCAGGTCCCCGTTAGGGACGGGTTCATACATGCGACAGGTAACCACTCCCTTTTAAAATACTTACCAACACCTTTTTTTTGATACCCATATCGTTTAAACACTCTCAAGGGGTCCCTGGTTCACTTTTTACAAACATATACTGAGTCACACCTGGCCCACATTTCGGTGGCACCGGGTTCACATATGGAACTTAGAACCACACCCTGTTAAAACCCCCATCAACACCTTTCAGTTGGTACACATATTGTCCAAACAATTTCTAGGGTCAGACCTTGTCAACATTTTGGTGGATATCCCGGAAACTGGTTCCCATATCGGACTAAGAACCATCCTCTGCTAAAAACTCTTATCAGCGCCTTCCATTTCAAGGTCACACCTGGTCCACATTTTGGTCGATATTGAAACAAAATCCCCTTAAAACTCTAATTAACAACTTTCTTTTGATACCCATATCGCAGAAATAGGGTCACAGCTGGGCAACATTGGGTTGTTTTCGAGAAAAATCCAAAAAACCTCAAATTTTGACATTCAGAAAAAGTAAAATAGAGATTTTTCCTACCATTTTCGAAAATGAGCAGCTACGATTTTGATTAAAACGGATTGTGAGAGCAAATATTGTGTAGAAAGAGATGGCAACAAGCGTTTTCTATGACATTTTAGTTCATTCTAAACTTTCTTCAGGACCACTATGACCAACCATGTCCATGAGAGATTAGTTGCTCTCAATTATACTCCAATGTGGACGAAATGTATTAATGGGGGACAACTCTCTCTTTAGAGTTCAATAGCGCGATTTTTTGCAGGGCCTGCATTATTGCGCTGGTATGAGCTTACCTAAAGTTGCTCTGTTACCCAGCACTTGTTAATACAAAACCGAACAATAAAAATTCATAGACCTTCACACAGAATAATTTTATATCTTCAAATGTACGTACAAACATATGTATGTAGAACAGTTATAGATATTTATAGATACTTATAACATTGAACCAGTGCAAAATGACATTGACAAGGCCGTTCAACAACGATTCGCCGATACGCGAACAATTTGATAAGAACCAATATGGGTAGCTGAATGACCAAAGGGGTGAAGTAGAGCTATATTAATTTAGTTTAGTTGTTTTATATTTATTTTGTATTTTTCTTCTTTTTTTTTCGCGTAGAAAAGCAAATCAATTTGCAAAGATAAAACACAAGTATTAGGGTGGGTCGATTCGCGCCATCGTTAGGTTTTGGGCTCAGGAAAAGTTCTACTACGCATACCAAAAAAATTATTTTCGAGTCTGCGAAATTTCATGAAAAAACCTTAAAATTCAAAGTCGAAAAAAAGTCAAACATTTTAGCTTTTGCGGGAACTCGCTTTGTATGGCCCTATATAATTGAATGCGCATGAGTATTCCTGTTTGAACAAAAAAGATAAGTTTTTGGCTTGATAAGTAAGTTTAAAAGTGGGCCTTTCATTAATGGATTTTTGCTTGAACACTAGGGTGCTCCAAATTAGTTGCGTAATCAAAAAAAAAAAAGAGTGTTATACAGATTCTAACTATACAGTAGATGACTTCTCGACGAACGCTATTCTCGAGTAAAATTTATAAGATATATATATATGGATATATGAGATGACCAGTTTCAAAATTTTTTTCAAAAAACGCTCTATTTGAGATTTTTGTCAAAGATGACCTTATTGGAAAATTCGCTTTAAGAACGCCCTAACTCAGTATGAGTTTTAAAAACGCTTTCTCTCAATGAATATTCAATACATTTCCAGGTGATATAGGTAGGTCGTTTTCAATCAAATTTTGAAATATTGCGTTATTGAAAAAAAAATTCTGAGGTTGGTCACTTTTTAACCGAATTTTCAAATAGAGCGTTATTGGAGAAAATTGAAATTGTTCTCTTACATAGCAACCGATTTGTGATTTAACGTTAAACTCTCATCATCATTTATACACAGGCAGTTTTGCTACCAAAAGATCAATTTTTTTTATATGAGAGACCTAAAAATGTCCCCTTTTCCCCTTTTACAAAATTTTGTACTGAAATATCCATAAAACAAGTAAGGAAAGCTGTCTTCGGCTGTGCCGAAAGCTAAATACCTTTCATGAATAAGCGTAACGATTTTCACTGTTTGATCCCAGTACAGCCTGTGTGAATTTAACTTTAGCTCATACCGAAATTATCGGAACTATCGATTATATAGGGGCGATGTATTTTATTGTTCCAATCTCATTGATTTATAAACATCGACATTCCACATTCTAAAATAGCAATATTTACAAAATTTCACGTTCCCTCCTCTTTAATTACAGGAGTTATAGTCCAAAATCCGTTTATCGGAACAATCGATTGTATGGGAGCTATATGTAATATCGGTCCGATCTTGCTGGTTCCGACAAATGATTCCTATATTGGAAAATGGTTTCAGCCAAATATCTCAAAAACTGAGGGACTAGTTTGCGTTCAAACAGACAGACGGACAGACGGACATGGCTAAATCAACTCATTTCGTCATCCTGATCATTTCGGTATACTTATTGATGGGTCTATCTCTTCTTCTTCTCATACTTACAAACATCGGACCAAAGTTATAATACCATTTCATGTTCATGAGGGGTATAAAAAGGCAATTTTCCACGATATGACAACACTGGAAACAAATGCAATAAGCGGTAGTTCGTTTGCCCGAAATCATCCTATAACCCTTTTTCAAAATACTTTTTAAAAACACCCTTTCTAGGCCGATCAAAACAGACATAAAAATAGTGGTTAAGGAACAATAATTCCCACAGAGCCAATTTTGGTGGAGAGCTTTGGTTTGCCGTCAGAAAGACAACGTCAAAAGTTCCCATCGATCCCATGTGTGCTAAAAAAGTTATTCGGGGTCAAAGTTCAAAATTTTAGGTTTTTTGGACTTTCTCGAATCGAAATTCTCTACTAATATGGTCCTAAGTGTAGTCAGTTCTGAGATATCACGAAAAGTCCCAAAAACCCAAAATGTTGACCTTTGATCCGAATAACATTTTTAGCACACATGGGATCGATGGGGACTTTTTAGGTTTTCTATCTGATGATGAACCTAAGCTGTATGCAAAACTTTGGTTCTGTGGGAATTTTTGTTATTTCAAATGTGTATATTGACCGGACTATTCCGAGAATTTTTTTTCAACAACATCGTTTCTTGAAACTTGGTTCAAAAACACCGTATCCCTCCGCCTCATCTGTTTTTGAAAAATATTTTGAATAAGGCTGGTCTTCCACTTAGACGTCGACTTATGGTATCACTATAGCAACTTTTGATGTTAACTTCTTAGGCGGCGATATGAAGTTTTGATTAAGAGTAAAATTTGAGAAAATGGCTGATGATGCAACGGAAATTATTGTAGTCGACTTTCAGGCATATGTTGCAGAATTTCAGGCGTAGGCGATGTTCACCACGATGTTTAGCTGTGCAAATCAAATAGGAGGCGAAATTCTAATAGTTGGGCGGCACAAATTATAATAGTTGGGCCGAGCAGCATTCATGGGTGTTGCCACTTATGGCGGTTTACAGGGTTGCCACCTATCCCAATTTCATTTAAATATAGAGCTAGATAAGTCAATATGGGTATCAAGTGAAAGGTATTTTCGACGGTATTCTAAATAAGATAATTTCAAGCAGGGTTGCCACCTAACCGCAATTTATTTATTTTTTCGTATATCTCGGGAACTGCTTGACCGATTTGGATAAAATTTGGCATGTAGACAATTTGATTCATTCTAAGATTATATACATTGGTGTTGCCAGTTGCCACTTTGAGCGGTTTAAAGGGTTGCCACCTATCCCATTTTTTTTAATATAGAGCTAGATATGCCAATATGGGTATCAAATGAAAGGTATTCTCAGCCGTATTCCAAATATGACAATTTCAAGCAGGGTTGCTACTTAGGGCTGCCACCTAACTGCAATTTACAACCCCTTTTACAACTCTTCTTCCTATCTTTCTTCGCCTTCATACTATCTCCCTCCATGTTTCTCTTCATTCCTCTCATTCCTTCTACCTATCTCCTCTTCCTCTATATATCATTCGTACTGGCCCCTGTTAATTTAGGCATAATTCTACCCACGTACCCAATCTTAAGGGAAACGCACGATGTATAAGATATTTTCGAATTGATCGGTTCCCTGGTCCACTTTCCGGAAGTAATATATTGTGAATCCAAACCATTCTCGAATACACCTTATTCATATTACGTTTTTTCTGAATTTAAGAAGTTAACTTCTTTCAGGTGTACTGGCTACACGCAGTTTTTTTTACAAATACAATGGGACTACCCTAATATTAAGAGTTATCACAAAATGTCAAACTACCAGTTCCAAATCGTTAACAAAAACACTTGGACAATTGTCATTCGCTTATGATTTAAAAAAAAGCACTCGAAAGAAATGAAAGCATTTGTCATAATTACTTACATAATAAACGAATGACTTTTCACATTTTAAGACTACCTGCTAATGGCGATCACAAAACGAAAGAGAATAATTAAAGTGGACAATACTTTCATATAAGCATACGTAATTGTTTAATAAAATAATTTAGTAGAGCTGCTACATAAATTTTTTTGGCCATTTCTCATACATACCTACGTTGAAAATGAAAGTGATTTGAAAGGGAAATAAAAGGCAGCTTTGTTCATTTAAATTAGTGAAATGAGGGCAATAATTCAAACTCAATTAAATTATGCACCCGGTGGCACTTTTTCAGAATTAGGGAATAAGGGTGCGACTACATTTCTACTATCAATTAGTCAAACTCTGCAGATTTTCTAGTGAAATATTGCTTTTTAAATGTAGCTTCCTATTTGTTAAGTAGGGGAAATTTATGATTAAGCTGCTATGCTACCTATGCATAATGGCAGCTTTATAAATACCAATTCTTAATTGCTTTTAACTTAAACCATACAAAGAAAAGGAGGATAAAAGTATTGAAATTTTGGACTTTTATTCAGCTAGGTGTGGCCATACTTAAAAAAAAAAAATTATTGCTAAAAAAATTAAAATTTTTAAGAACTCACCCAATCATTAAAGCCTAATTTTGCCAACTCCTGTTTGGATGTTTGAGAATCAGCCTTCAGATGTAGACTGTCAGCACCTGAGAATAAAAATAACCAAAAAATGCATGCAAGTTGAAAAAGACATGAAAACTATATCACAAATTTGTTTCACTCACCGTCATTCAAGACTTGCTGTAGGAATATTCGCAACTCGATTGCTTCCGTTACCAATGCGCGGCAAACAGCTTTATAATGCTCCTCAGGTACAGTGGGTTTAATATGATTTTTGCAAGCCTAAAAATAGAAGAAAAATTAAGAAATGATAATATTTAGGTGAACTAAGTTTATGTTAATTAGAGAAAATAATGTGAAAAAAAAAAATTTAAAAAAAAAAAAATAAAAAAATAAGATAAAATAGAATAGAATAAAATAAAATAAAATTAAATAAATAAAAAAAAAAAATTAAATTAAACTAAACTAAAATAAACTAAAATAAAGATAAAATTCAAAAATAAAAAAAAAAAAAAATAAAAATAAAAATAAAATAAAATAAAATAAAGTAAAATAAAAAAGGAAAAAATAATATCAAACAAAATAAAAAAATAAAATAAAATAAAATTAAAATAAAATATAATAAAATAGAATATAATAAAATAAATTAAAATAAAATAAAATGAAATTAAAAAATTTAAATAAGTAAAATAAAATAAAAATATGAAGAAAAAAAATAAAGCGAAATAAATTAAAATAAAATAAAAAAAATAAAAAATAAAAAAAATAAATAAATAAAATAAAATAAAATAAAATAAAATAAAATAAAATAAAATAAAATAAAATAAAATAAAATAAAATAAATTAAAATTAAATAAAATTAAAATAAAATAAAATAAAATGAAATAAAAAATTTAAATAAGTAAAATAAAGTAAAAATATAAAGAAAAAAAAATAAAAAAATAAAGCGAAATAAATTAAAAAAAAATAAAAAAGAAATAAAAAATAAAAAAAATAAATAAATAATTATTATTATGCCCAACGGATTTTACCCACCATCCCGCCCAACCGACACGAGGGGCGCATCCGCATAACGCGCGGATTAATTTGCCGAGTGTTTGAAAGGCGGAGGTTTGTTAAGCGTCGAGTTCTCAAAATGCTCAGCTACAGAAAGGAATTCATCAGCTGAGTGATATACATAAATAAATAGGGAATTGCAATAAATTAATACAACGTAGAAATCAAGTGTTAAGAGATAATAGAACAGTTATTTTGATCATAAAAAGCGAGTCCGAAATATCAAATGTGCCTGAATGAGAGTTAAAATCTTCGCACAAACACTGGAAAGGCTCGTGTAATTGAAAATTTGTCCTGCATTGCTTCAGCCGAATAGGCCTAAAGTGTCGTGAAGGTCGGGACGGAATATTAAAGTTAATTTCGTTTAAAAGAAATGGGCTGGAAATCGATCCGTTTATCAGTTTAGTCATGAATAATACACCTAGCATTTCCCTACGACTTGCAAGGGTTGGGAGATTGATAAGTTTCAAACGATTAGTATAAGGTGGAAGGTTATACGTTGAATCCCATTGTAGATTTCTCAATGCAAAGAGTAAGAACTGTTTTTCAATTGATTCTAGCCTATCAATATAAAGTTGGTAACGCGGATTCCATATAACTGAGCAATATTCTAATATAGGTCTAACTAGTGTAGTAAAAAGAGTCTTCGTAACATAAGGGTCATTAAATTCCTTTGACCACCTTTTCACAAAAGCTAAAACACCTCTAGCCTTATTAACTGTTGCCTCAATATGAGGACTAAAACTAAGCTTGGGGTTCATTGTCACCCCCAAGTCAACAAAAACATTAACATGTTCAAGATTGTGGTTGTTGATTGCATAAGAAGCTGGCTGTAGATCCCTACGTGAAAAACACATGAACTTACATTTTTTCAGATTGAGCGGCATATTGTTAACGTTGCACCAAGTTACTAAGTGGTCTAAATCAATTTGAAGCAAAGAACGTTCTTCAATCGATGCATATGACTTAAAAAGTTTAACATCATCAGCATACATCAAGATATTCGAAAACTTTATTGTTGTACAGATATCATTGATAAAAAGCAAAAACAGAACCGGGCCTAGATGGCTACCCTGAGGAACACCAGAGGAGACATCGATGACATTTGAAATTGCATTATTAAAGGTAACTCTTTGCGTTCTACCACGGAGATAGGAGGATATCCAACGGATGAGAGCGGGTTGAAAGCCAACCAGGGCAAGTTTATGAATAAGTAAAGAGTGGCTAACCTTGTCAAAGGCTTTACTAAAGTCGGTGTATATAACGTCGGTGTGGAGATTATCCCTAAACCCATTCGAGACATGTGTAGTGAATTCAAGTAAATTAGTTGTGGTCGATTTACCCTTACAGAAACCGTGCTGGGAGTTGGCAATCAGTGTTGATATAGAAAATGAAAGGTGATTGGTGACGATAGCTTCAAAAATTTTAGGAATAGCAGAGAGCTTCGCTATTCCGCGATAGTTTAGTATAGATGTTTTACTCCCACTTTTATAATGAGGTATAAGAAAAGACTCTTTCCATGAAGCCGGGAAAACGCCGCGCTGTAGAGAAAGATTGAACAAATCGGTCAGTGGCAGGTATATGTGTTCTGCACACTTTTTAAGAAAACATGTCGGTATTAAATCAGGGCCAAACTTGGTTGACTCCTTTAAGGATTTTAAATGTGACAAAACATCTCCTGGATCTATACTAGGAACATAAATTGAGTTACATGAATGTGGACGATATGGGTATACAATTTGTGATGAATTAGTTTCAGAAGAGTAATTAGACTTGAAAAATTGAGCAAAGTAATCAGCAATCACTAGATCGTCGCTGGATATGTTATCATTAAATTTCATTGTTGAAGGAAACCCTTTTACTCTGCGTTTAGAGTTTACGAAACCATAAAATGACTTAGGATTGGAAATAATGTTCTGTTTAGGTACATATTTTTCAAAAAGGCTATAAATTGTATTGTTGAAATGTAAAAGGTTATTCTCAATGTCATCTTGATATCGAGGCTAAATAAATTTAGATAGTTCAAAATTTAACTTTTTAAAGCTGGCTTTAGAAAAATCAAATTTTGTATTATAGCCAGATGGTTTTTTAATAACATCAGGTTCGTTATCAATGATTTCGTAAACAATATTAAGAGAGGGATGGTAAACGTCTTCGGGCAGAACAAGGGGATCACAACGGTTTATAAAAAATTTAGACAAGTCATCAACGAAGGCTAAATCTAAAGTTTTTCCAAACTTATTCTGGATAACATTAATCTGGTTTAGACAAAGGTTGATCATCTCATCCAGAAACTCATTGTTACTCAATTTGGTTGAAACTGGTACAATATTGTTGTCAATAGTGCTCCATGAATAAAATAAAATAAAAAATTTAAATAAGTAAAATAAAATAAAAAAAAAATAAAGAATACAAAAAAAAATAAAAATAAAATAAATTAAAATAAAAACAAGTAAAGAAAGCTTCGGCTGTGCCGAAGGCTATATACCTTTCATGAAAAGCGTCACGATATTCACTGTTCGATCCCCAGTACAGCCTGTGTGAATTTAACTTTAGCTCATACCGAAATTATCGGAACTATCGATTATATGGGGGCGATTTGTTTTGTTGGTCCAATCTCATTGACTTTTAACATCGACATTCCACTTTCTAACAGAGCAATAGTTACGAAATTTCACGACCCTACCTATGTAATTACAGGAGTTATCTACCAAAATCCGTTTATCGGCACAATCGATTGTATGGGGGCTATGTGAAATATTTATCCCATCTCGATGATTTTCAACATCGATATTTCACATATAAAAATAGTAATACTTACAAAATTTCACGACCCTACCTATATAATTATAGGAGATATAGTTCAAAATCCGTTTATCGAAACAATCGATTATATGGGGGGCTATGTGAAATATTTATCTCATCTCAATGATTTTCAACATCGATATTTCACATATAAAAACATCAATACCTACAAAAGTTTACGTTACTAGCTTTTTAATTACAGAAGTTATAGCCCGAAATCCGTTTATCGGAACAATCGATTGTATGGGAGCTATGAGTAGTTTTGGTCCGATCTTGCTGGTTCCGACGAATGATTATTCTCATATAAAATAACTCCTCCATACCAAATTTCATCGAGATATCTCTAAAATTGAGGGACTAGTTTGCGTACAAACAGACGGACAGACGGACGGACGGACGGACGGACGGACGGACGGACGTACAGACGGACATGGCTAAATCGAATCAACTCATCGTCCTGACCATAACGGTATACTTATTAGTACTTACAAACATCGGACCAAAGTTATAATACCATTTCATGTTCATGAAAGGTATAAAAATACAATAAAAAAATATAATAAAATATAAAATAAAGTAAAAAATAAATAAATTAAACTAATAAATAAAACTAGAATAAGATAAAAACATGAAATAAAATAAAATTTAAAAAATATAAAAGATTGCAAAAAATAGCAAAATTCGCAGCGCAACAGAGATAGAGCATTCAGCATTCCCCTCAGCCATACATTTTTATATAAACTGAAAACTGTATACACAAAAGTAAAAACTTATAGCGATGCACCCTTTGGTGTTACTACTCAAACAGGTTATGTAAACAATTCAACCAAAATAAAGTTGTTCCGTATTTGGAAAATTTTTACAACTGTGAAATTGTATTATTTCACAACAAACAATAAAATATTGCCGCTAAACAAGCAGCAACTGCACAATTAACAACAAAGCGTGAAAAGGCGCAAAGGTAAATGCCAAATGATGTGTGAAGTGTCATAAAAAAAGAAAATACGAATTTGTCATAGTGATTGGGGCTGGCGTTTAGTCATCACTCGTATACAGCTGTATCTACCTCAAGCCCGCTAGATACCTTCCAAGTTAGAAAAATGTGTTAGAATCTTTCCCCTAGCCTTATCATGTCACTTCACATTTTCTTCCTGCCTCCCGCCCACTTCGTTCTCAGCTAACCGCCATAAGTCGCACCA
>CAXKVI010000003.1:20051543-20054043 GCA_964058755.1 Campiglossa producta
ATAAAATAAAATAAAATAAAATAAAATAAAATAAAATAAAATAAAATAAAATAAAATAAAATAAAATAAAATAAAATAAAATAAAATAAAATAAAATAAAATAAAATAAAATAAAATAAAATAAAATAAAATAAAATAAAATAAAATAAAATAAAATAAAGTAAAATAAAGTAAAATAAATAAAATAAAATAAAATAAAATAAAATAAAATAAAATAAAATAAAATAAAATAAAATAAAATAATAATAAATTAAAATAAAATAAAATAAAAAAAATAAATAAAATAAAATAAAATAAAATAAAATAAAATAAAATAAAATAAAATAAAATAAAATAAAATAAAATAAAATAAAATAAAATAAAATAAAATAAAATAAAAAAATAAATAAAATAAAATAAAATAAAATAAAATAAAATAAAATAAAATAAAATAAAATAAAATAAAATAAAATAAAATAAAATAAAATAAAATAAAATAAAATAAAATAAAATAAAATAAAATAAAATAAAATAAAATAAAATAAAATAAAATAAAATAAAATAAAATAAAATAAAATAAAATAAAATAAAATAAAATAAAATAAAATAAAATAAAATAAAGTAAGATAAAATAAAATAAAAAAATAAAATAAAATAAAATAAAATAAAATAAAATAAAATAAAAAATAAAATAAAATAAAATAAAATAAAGTAAAATAAAATAAAAGAAAATAAAATAAAATAAAAAAAAAAAAAAAATAAAATAATATAAAATAAAATAAAATAAAATAAAATAAAATAAAATAAAATAAAACTAGAAAAATCAGAAAATAAGAAAAAAAAAAAAAAAAAAAAAAATTCATTCGAATAAAAAAATTAGATAAAATAAATTTAAAAAAAGAATTAAGTAAAATAAAAAATAAATTAGTTAATTGGAGAGATACTTTTGGAACAATTTTTTTTTAAATTCTCCACTGTCCCCAGTCGTTCAAACAAATCCACAGAGTTATTGCTCTTGTGCATGTTGTTGTAAGTTCTATCGTTATTGCTTTTGCTTCTGCACTTGCAACACAATAGGCTCAGTAAACGAACATGCAGCATGCTAAAGCATTCAACATGTGGCACATGCTGTCTTAGGTATGTATATCGGTGTGTAAAAATTGTTAAGACTAACAGTAATAGAAAACGTGCAACATGCCACAAAAGGCGGTTAGAATGCAACAGAGCACATTGGTTCACTTTTCAGAGTATTTATTCGCATAGATGTTCACGTTTATGTGCTTAGCTCAGTGCAACAACACGACGGCAAACAATCGAAGAATTATGTAAAAAAGCTGGCAATATTATTGTTGATTTTGGCATACTTGTTGGCAGTTTTTATTTGCAGCTAGAACTGAAATTGGCATACGTTTCTAAACGAATCGTGGCTGCCAAAAGCCTTAACAGATAATAGTTGAAAGGAAGGTAAAGGTGAAAGGAGTTCAAAGCGAGTTTTTTTCCAATTTTTGGAGTTGATAAAGACAAGCGAAGTTTTGCATACTTATTGACAATATTGACTGTTTAACGATATATATTTTCAGTCTCTGCAAACAAAATGTCAGTAAGCTTTTATTGAAAATCTATAATCTATAATCTATAATCTATAATCTATAATCTATAATCTATAATCTATAATCTATAATCTATAATCTATAATCTATAATCTATAATCTATAATCTATAATCTATAATCTATAATCTATAATCTGTAATCTATAATCTATAATCTGTAATCTATAATCTATAATCTATAATCTA
Source organism: Campiglossa producta (assembly GCA_964058755.1). Classification (NCBI taxonomy): domain Eukaryota; kingdom Metazoa; phylum Arthropoda; class Insecta; order Diptera; family Tephritidae; genus Campiglossa; species Campiglossa producta. Next base: position 20,053,320 of record CAXKVI010000003.1, read on the forward strand.
TAATCTATAATCTATAATCTATAATCTATAATCTATAATCTATAATCTATAATCTATAATCTATAATCTATAATCTATAATCTATAATCTATAATCTATAATCTAAAATCTATAATCTATAATCTATAATCTATAATCTATAATCTATAATCTATAATTTATAATCTATAATCTATAATCTATAATCTATAATCTATAATCTATAATCTATAATCTATAATCTACATGTAATCTATAATCCATAATCAATCTTTAAACTAAAATATTTAATCATTAATAATAATAGTCTAATATCTAATATCCATAATTAATAATCCTTAATCTTAATTCATAGCCTATAAGCTATTATTAACAATCAATCTTCAATCTAGAATCTATAATCTACAATGTATAATCTACAATCTATTATCAGTAGTCTATAATCTATTACCCATAATCGATCTTTAATCTATAGTCTATGGTCTGTAATCTTTAATCTGTAGTCATTAGTTTATAATCTGCAACCCATAACCGAAAGTCTATAATCTATAGTATATATTCTATAATCTTTGTTCTTTAATCTTTAATCTTTAACCTTTAATATTAAATCTTTAATCGTTAATCTTTAATCTTTTATCATCAATCTTTAACCTTTCATCTATAATATTTGATCTTTATAATATTTGATCTTTAATCTAAAATCTTTAATCTTTAATACTTAATCTTTAATCTTTCATATTTAATC
>CAXKVI010000003.1:20059043-20086543 GCA_964058755.1 Campiglossa producta
TAAAAATTAAAAAAAATAAATTAAATAAATTAAAAAAAAAATAAAAATAAAAAAATTAAATAAAATAAAAAATTAAAAAAAAATATAAAAAAGAAAAAAAAAATTAAAAAAAAGATTAAAAAAAAAAATAAAAAATAAAATAAAAAATTGTAAAATAAAGTAAAATAAAATAAAATAAAATAAAATAAAATAAAAATAAAATAAAATAAAATAAAATAAAATAAAATAAAATAAAATAAAATAAAATAAAATAAAATAAAATAAAATAAAATAAAATAAAATAAAATAAAATAAAATAAAATAAAATAAAATAAAATAAAATAAAATAAAAGAAAATAAAATATAATAAAATAAAATAAAATAAAATAAAATAAAATAAAATAAAATAAAATAAAATAAAATAAAATAAAATAAAATAAAATAAAATAAAATAAAATAAAATAAAATAAAATAAAATAAAATAAAATAAAATAAAATAAAATAAAATAAAATAAAATAAAATAAAATAAAATAAAATAAAATAAAATAAAATAAAATAAAATAAAATAAAATAAAATAAAATAAAATAAAATAAAGTTAAACTAAGTAAAATTAAATAAAATGAAAAAAAAAAAAATAAAAAAAACAAAAAAAAATTAAATAAATTAAATTAAATTAGAAGAAAATTAAGTTAAAAAACATTAAAGAAAAGTAGTAGAAAAAACTAAAATAAAATAAAATAACATCTTTCCTACCTTCCGCAGTCATATAGGTAATCAGTTCTTCCAGTTCGTGTGACATTTGACACTGTTCATCCACTGATAGATTATAGTCCAATGCGGTATATACAATTACTGCGACTTTGCGTAGGACCTGTAATAATAAAAATATAAAAACAAACTCATTAGTTTTTCAGTTAACAAACTAAAAAGAAAAACCTAAACATTTCTTGTACTATAATTGTACTATAATAAATTACAACATTTTAATTTAGTCTTTACAAATCGTAGGTGCATTTAAAGTTAACAAGAAACTGCGAAACCCTAAAACATTTGTTGCCGACAAATGACATAATTTTGCAGTTATTGGTTACATTTTTATTTTTGCTTTAAATTTTCGCATAACCTTCGAAAAACTCCCACGCTGCTGGCAATTTGCAAATTTTTCTTTAGTATTACATGCCACATATTTGGCAAATGAGTGAGAAAAACAACAGTTGGAAATTGTTTGAAAACATGAATGGAGTTAAATGATCAATGAAGAGAAGAGTTGTAGTAACTTATTTTCAAATAACTACAAATTGCTACAGTGATTTTACACTTTTGACGGGACCTAATAGAGATAGTTCACCTGGTCCGTTTTTTTTCTTGTTTTTTTTTTTTTCGTAAAAAAAAATGATTAAAAAATCAATTTTCAACCAATTTTTCTCAACGATTTTGAATAGAGAAATGTTGACACTTTCGATCTTTATATAGTACTTTGTTCATTTGAAAACTTTTTTTCAATCGAGAAGTTGAATTTTTTGCAAATTTTTTTAGTTTCTTCGGTTTTGACGTCATTTTCTGGCACAAATTGGCAATGATTAGCAGGAAAATCAGGCTACCTGATCATTGTAGCGTTTTCCAGCCTGAAGTTGCCGCCATCAAGAATGCGAATGATGGGATGCTGTCCAGCGAATTCATCGTGCAGGAGTTCAACATCTACTCCGATAGTCAGGCAGCAATTAGGGCGCTGAATGCATGCAATGTTCGATCGAGGGCGGTGAGCAACTGTCAGGAATCACTTATGGTTGCGTCCAACTACTTCAGGATAAAAACTATTTGGGTGCCATGCCACTTTGACATTTGCGGCAATTGCCATGCGGATCACTTGGCCAGAGCTGACACTCTTGAAATGGAAGTGGCTGACTTCGGAGCACTGGGTATTCTGCTTGCCACCTGTGGTCTACTTCTGAGTAGACGGGCTTCGGAAGAAAGCGCTGGGCTGATACCACCTCTTGTAAAGTGTCGAAGTCCTTCTGACCAGTGGTTGACACCAGGCGATCAGTGGAATTACTCAGGTTCTCCGAGGTACACCTTTCTACGATGATTGAGGTGTTGACGGGGCACTGCCCGTTGAGAATGCATGTAGCGCGCTGAAACATTACTGAAAGTCCAAGCTGCGTGAACTGCATGCAGGATGACGAGGTGGTATCATCAGATCACTTGATGCTCAACTGTCCAGCTTTTGATAAGACTAGGCGCAGGTTTCTCTAGTCGGACGTTCTTAGGTATCCGCGGCTTAAGTTTGAAACATGTTTAAGGGGTAGCAGTTAAAAGGGGTAGTAGCTTTTATTTGCCAAAAAATTTCTGGTGATTGCAAGCAAAGTCTTTAATTTGCACAATTTGAAGTGTAATGGCCCTTGTATAAGAAAATTATAAAAAAGTTGATGTAATTTTCGCACATAACCTCAAATATGAACTTCAATTGTTAAGTAAGTGAGAAACGTGCGAAAGGGATATGAAATTTTCCAATGTTTTTCCGAGTTGCAAAATGCAAGTTGAACGACTTTCAAAAATTCACACCAATTCAAGGCAGCAAAAAAAAAAACAAAGATAACGTGCGTGCGAGAAAGGCGCAAATTTAAAAAAGATAGAAAAACACTTTTTGTTGTTGTCGTTTTTGTTGTTGTTATAGTTTGTGTTGTTGTTGTAGTTTTTTGTTGTTGTTGTTGTAGTTTTTGTTGTCGTTGTTGTTGTAGTTTTTGTTGCAGTTGTAGTTTTTATTGTTGTTGTACTTTTTGTTGTTGTTGTAGTTTTTGTTGTTGTTGTAGTTTTTGTTGTAGTTGTAGTTTTTGTTGTGGTTGTAGTTATTGTTGTTGTTGTAGTTTTTGTTGTGGTTGTAGTTTTTGGTGTTGTTGTAGTTTTTTGTTGTTGTTGTACTTGTTGTAGTTATTGTTATTGTAGTTTTTGTTGTAGTTTTTCTTGTTGTTGTAGTTTTTGTTGTAGTTTTTCTTTTTGTTGTAGTTTTCTTGTTGTTGTAGTTTTTCTTGTTGTTGTAGTTTTTCTTTTTGTTGTAGTTTTTCTTGTTAATGTAGTTTTTCTTGTTGTTGTAGTTATTGTTATTGTGGTTTTTGTTGTTGTTGTTGTATTTTTTGTTGTTTCTTGTTGTAGTTGTAGTTTTTGTTGTTGTTGTAGTTTTTTGTTGTTGTTGTACTTGTTGTAGTTATTGTTATTGTAGTTTTTGTTGTAGTTTTTCTTGTTGTTGTAGTTTTTCTTGTTGTTGTAGTTTTCTTGTTGTTGTAGTTTTTCTTGTTGTTGTAGTTTTTCTTTTTGTTGTAGTTTTTCTTGTTGTTGTAGTTTTTCTTTTTGTTGTAGTTTTTGTTGTAGTTTTTCTTGTTGTTGTAGTTATTGTTATTGTGGTTTTTGTTGTTGTTGTTGTTTCTTGTTGTAGTTTTTGTTGTTGTTGTATTTTTGCTGTGGTTGTAGTTTTTGTTGTTGTTGTAGTTTTTGTTGTCGTTGTAGTTTTTGTTGTTGTTGTAGATTTAGTTGTTGTTGTAGTTTTTGTTGTTGTTGTAGTTTTTGTTGTTTTATTTTTTGTTGCACTTATTATTGTTTTCATCAACTTTTCAAATTCACTGACATTCGACATTGGCGCATTGTTGGCAAATCTATTTGACATTGCCCAATTGAGTTCAACCATGTGAAATGAATTTCAGGTTGGTTAGTGCAACAACAACAAAATACAAACATATGGCAATAAATAATAATGAAGTTGCATTATTAAATGCAGTTATGAGTAAAAAAATATTCATGTAGCTAAAGTTGCTCTAACAAGTTTGTAATTTGAATTTTAACAAGAGAAAAAAAAAAAAAAAAAAAAGTTGCAGATGAAAGCGATCATGCGATAGTTGTTAGTTGTTGTTGTTATAATTCATAATTGTTGTTTGCCGGTTTAAACGCTGCTTAGCACCACGCAAACTCACACCACACACTCTTACACACGAGTGTTGGTCATAATCGCTTAAATAATCACTGCCGCCAACAAAAGTTCAACAACCGATTAACCATTTCGTGCTCATATCGTGTGGGCGTCTGCGCAGTAGACTTTTACCTACACAGTGCACGAGCCCACAAGTGCACATCTTCAATCATACTCACGCTGCCGCAGACAGTGCTATTAATTCCGATATTCAAACAATGATCAAATGACATAAAAAAAAAATAAAAAAAAACTGTCCTAAAATAAAAATTTTCAGTGTTAAAAAAAAATAAAAAAAATTTTCAAAACTTGAGAAAAGTTAGTATACGAAATATAATAAAAAAGCTCATTGCTTATAAACCGACAGCCTAAAGGCCAAAGGCCTCTGACGTCAAATCTATTGATGTCTACCTTCATACATACACACTTGCATACAGTTCAGTATCAGTCTTTTAGTATTTCATTAACAAATTTTAATGAAAAGCGAAAGTTGAGAGTGAAGACGTGCAAATGAAAAATATTTTTCTTCAGCACTTTTTTTTGGCTGACATCTTCGTTTTTTTCTTTTTCTTCGTATCACAAATTTTTTCTGCACGACTTTATGGCTCAAGTGTAAGGACACTAAATATGTGTTCGAGTCGTACTTATTGAATACTGCTAAACAGCTAAGCTTATTCTGTCCACAGTATTACTTACTAACACAAACTTTTCGAAATAGATTTCCGAAAATATATCAAATAAGTGGCAACTTTATAAATCGACTCAAGTGGCAACACCCAAGTCGGCCATTATACGAAGAAATAAATAAAATGAAGGAAGGTGGCAACACTAGGTGCCTACTAATCTTAAAGACGCAATGGCCGCTATGCGGCTGAAAGTTCCTTTTCATTTGATGCCCATATTGGCATACCTTGCCCAATATTTGAATAAAATTTTGATAAGTGACAAACCTGTAAACCGCGCACGGTGGCAACACCAAAGTCTTAGAATCAAGCATACTACCTCTAACGGTTTACGAGATAATACCAATTATACAAATATAATGCGGTAAGGTGGCAACCCTACTTGAAAATACTTTAGTTGGTATGCCGCCGAAAATACCTTAGATTTAATACCCATATAGGCACATCTTGCCTTAGTACCGCATATACAAAAATAATGAGGTAAAATGGCAACCCTAGGTGGTAACCCTACTTGGAAATATTTTAGTTGCTATGTCGCCGAAAATACCTACCATTTGATACCAATATTGGCATATCTTGCTCAATACTTGAAAAAAATCGATATAGGTGGCAACCCTGTAAACCACCCCAAGTGGCAACACCCAAGTGAGAAGTCTTAGAACAAAGCATGCTATCTTTATGTCAAATTTCATCGATATCGATCAAGCTATTCTCTTGATAGTAGTGGATAGACAAATATACTTCGATAAGGTGGCAACCCTAGGTGGTCATCCTATTTAAAATTGTTTTAGTTACTATGTCGCCGAAAATACCTTCCATTTGATACCAATATTAGCTTATCTTGCACAATACTTAAAAAAAATCGAGATAGGTGGCAACCCTGTAAACTACCCCAAGTAGCAACACCCAAGTGTGAAGTTTCAGAATCAAGCATGCTATCTTTATACCAAATTTCATAGAAATTGGCCAAGGGGTTCTCGAGGTAGTAGCGGATAGGTAAATATACTGCGGTAAAGTGGCAACCCTGCCACGCTCCTAAAAATGAAACTAACAGAACTCTTCACATCAACAGCTTATTATTATCTATTCATAATAACTTCTCTTTTGTATGTTATTCGCCAAGCTCATTTAATTTAATAGCGCGCGTGATAGGTTGCATTAAGCTCCATCTCACTTGCATCTGCTTTCCCAGCGACTTGCATCTGCTTTCCCAGCGATCCTGCTGCGAATTTTACATAGACATTAAATATATATATATATATGGATTCATAGAAAAGCGTTGTATTTGTCTACTTTAACAGGGTCCAACCCGCATGTCCAAAACTCCAATGTATGCACCCACAAAATTGTTAAAGCACTCCCATACACACACACACACACACACACACGCGAAAGGAGTAAACAAGCTGCAAAATCACCCAAAACATTACCACATAAAGCGTGCGCCGTGAGTTCAACGTCGGGGTTAAGCACATTGTACGATTGCCAATATAGCCTCTTCCGCCACCCGCCAAGCACATTTAGAGCGTCCCATTGTACGTACGCTCCCTAAAAATCTTAATGATTTCACGAACGAATTCCCAGGCTTCGTCTACTTGACTAGGCTACTGGCGTTCCAGAAAATGCTGGGAAAATGTTTGCATAGAACGCAAATGCACAATGACAAAATTAGACAAGTCTTATATACTCAGGTGTGAGAATTCGCAATAAATAAAATTAAATTAAAAAAAAAATAAAAAATATAATAAAAAAATAAAATAAATAAAAAAAAAAAATAAAAAAACTAGATAAAATGAACAAAAAAAAAAATAAAAAAAATAAAACCAAAAAATAAAAAAAATAAAAAAAAAAACCAAAAAAAAAAAAATAAAATAAAAAAAAAAAAAAAAAAAAAAATTAAATAAAAAAAATTTAAAAAAAAATAAAATAAAATAAAATGAAAAAAAAATAAAATAAAAAAAAATAGAAAAAAAAAATAAAACAAATAAAATAAAATAAAATATAAAAAAAACGAAATAAAAAAATTAAAAAAAAAAAAAATTAAAAAATAAAACAAAATAAAATACAAAAAAAAGAAATAAAATGAAATAAAGCAAATTAAAATAAAAAAAATAACATTAAAAAAGGCCAAATAATCAATGATCTAAGCCCAGCTGAGTATAAAAAGGTTAAAAGGAAGTAAAAATGGGAGGAGGCAATGTAAATGGTAAATAGCCGTCAGCATTTGGGAAACAGTTTTGTTTGCGCGTTTTATTTGCCTTTTACATGCCAAACGATTTCAATCGATCGCTGTTGAGGCAACCTTTGTGCCACTGTTGCATGTACTTCAAACTTGCAACAAATGACGTGACGCCTTTCGCAACCAAAAAAAAAAAAAAAAAATTATAGCTGAGAAACGCATTTGGAATTTGTGGCGAAAATGTTGCCGCAAGTGTTTAGTTATTTGTTATTTTCTATTTGTCTTCTCCTATTTCTTACCTTTGCTTGGAACTTCAAGTACTTATTGTACTTGCTCCATCACACTCGAATTGGAGCGGAAAATGCAAGACAGACGCGCATTTCCTCTTGCGTGCAGTTAATAGCTGATTTTTATTTTCTTCACGCCTTCGCCTGTTGGGCTCCCAGCGTCTATTGCTGTGCGTCTGCGCAAAAGATCGCAAACACCCTCTTATAGTGTGTGGAATTGTTTCTTGTGTCTGTGTAGTTTTTCATGGCGTTTTATCGTATTTGCTTTAATTACCACTGGCAAGCGTCTTTATCAGTCGCGCAATCAACAATTGCAAGCCCAAAAGGTATTGGATGGTGCAACTAATGCATAGAATTTAATTAACGTACATAACAACTAATTTGTATGGATTTTTTTGTTGTTGTAAGGTAGACAGTTGCGATTGTTGCATGGGTGAGAGCTGAGAAATCTCACAAGAAATCTTCTTTTCTTAATTGGCACTAATCTTTCCAGAGATTCTGGAGGAGTTCATATAGCCGACTGGTAATGGTATGGTAATGGTATGGTAATGGTATGGTAATGGTATGGTAATGGTATGGTAATGGTATGGTAATGGTATGGTAATGGTATGGTAATGGTATGGTAATGGTATGGTAATGGTATGGTAATGGTATGGTAATGGTATGGTAATGGTATGGTAATAGTATGGTAATGGTATGGTAATGGTATGGTAATGGTATGGTAATGGTATGGTAATGGTATGGTAATGGTATGGTAATGGTATGGTAATGGTATGGTAATGGTATGGTAATGGTATGGTAATGGTATGGTAATGGTATGGTAATGGTATGGTAATGGTATGGTAATGGTATGGTAATGGTATGGTAATGGTATGGTAATGGTATGGTAATGGTATGGTAATGGTATGGTAATGGTATGGTAATGGTATGGTAATGGTATGGTAATGGTATGGTAATGGTATGGTAATGGTATGGTAATGGTATGGTAATGGTATGGTAATGGTATGGTAATGGTATGGTAATGGTATGGTAATGGTATGGTAATGGTATGGTAATGGTATGGTAATGGTATGGTAATGGTATGGTAATGGTATGGTAATGGTATGGTAATGGTATGGTAATGGTATGGTAATGGTATGGTAATGGTATGGTAATGGTATGGTAATGGTATGGTAATGGTATGGTAATGGTATGGTAATGGTATGGTAATGGTATGGTAATGGTATGGTAATGGTATGGTAATGGTATGGTAATGGTATGGTAATGGTATGGTAATGGTATGGTAATGGTATGGTAATGGTATGGTATGGTAATGGTATGGTAATGGTATGGTAATGGTATGGTAATGGTATGGTAATGGTATGGTAATGGTATGGTAATGGTATGGTAATGGTATGGTAATGGTATGGTAATGGTATGGTAATGGTATGGTAATGGTATGGTAATGGTATGGTAATGGTATGGTAATGGTATGGTAATGGTATGGTAATGGTATGGTAATGGTATGGTAATGGTATGGTAATGGTATGGTAATGGTATGGTAATGGTATGGTAATGGTATGGTAATGGTATGGTAATGGTATGGTAATGGTATGGTAATGGTATGGTAATGGTATGGTAATGGTATGGTAATGGTATGGTAATGGTATGGTAATGGTATGGTAATGGTATGGTAATGGTATGGTAATGGTATGGTAATGGTATGGTAATGGTATGGTAATGGTATGGTAATGGTATGGTAATGGTATGGTAATGGTATGGTAATGGTATGGTAATGGTATGGTAATGGTATGGTAATGGTATGGTAATGGTATGGTAATGGTATGGTAATGGTATGGTAATGGTATGGTAATGGTATGGTAATGGTATGGTAATGGTATGGTAATGGTATGGTAATGGTATGGTAATGGTATGGTAATGGTATGGTAATGGTATGGTAATGGTATGGTAATGGTATGGTAATGGTATGGTAATGGTATGGTAATGGTATGGTAATGGTATGGTAATGGTATGGTAATGGTATGGTAATGGTATGGTAATGGTATGGTAATGGTATGGTAATGGTATGGTAATGGTATGGTAATGGTATGGTAATGGTATGGTAATGGTATGGTAATGGTATGGTAATGGTATGGTAATGGTATGGTAATGGTATGGTAATGGTATGGTAATGGTATGGTAATGGTATGGTAATGGTATGGTAATGGTATGGTAATGGTATGGTAATGGTATGGTAATGGTATGGTAATGGTATGGTAATGGTATGGTAATGGTATGGTAATGGTATGGTAATGGTATGGTAATGGTATGGTAATGGTATGGTAATGGTATGGTAATGGTATGGTAATGGTATGGTAATGGTATGGTAATGGTATGGTAATGGTATGGTAATGGTATGGTAATGGTATGGTAATGGTATGGTAATGGTATGGTAATGGTATGGTAATGGTATGGTAATGGTATGGTAATGGTATGGTAATGGTATGGTAATGGTATGGTAATGGTATGGTAATGGTATGGTAATGGTATGGTAATGGTATGGTAATGGTATGGTAATGGTATGGTAATGGTATGGTAATGGTATGGTAATGGTATGGTAATGGTATGGTAATGGTATGGTAATGGTATGGTAATGGTATGGTAATGGTATGGTAATGGTATGGTAATGGTATGGTAATGGTATGGTAATGGTATGGTAATGGTATGGTAATGGTATGGTAATGGTATCGTAATTGTTAGCTCGATAAATCGATCGCATACTACGTTTTTTCTATGACAGAATTGGAGTTCCGTAAGATCACCAGTTTAGATCTCAGTTCACGTCAAGCGACTTTATTCCAGTTTTTAGTTTTTTCTTTTTTATAATACTTGGTTGATTTTGCGTTTATAAATCTGGCGCTTGTTGCCAGATCATGCCATTAGTACGAATATTAATTTTGTGACTTTGTTGCTTTTAACTCTGATTTTGCAGAGTTGCGCTTATGTTTTTATGATGCATAAGTGCTTTGTCATGCTTAAAATGTCATAATTGCCGATTTTTTTTGCCCAACATTAGTATTTGTGGTGATGTTGAGTTTTAAACATACAACCGCAGCATTTGGTCCAATTACATATTTACCATGACTTGAAAACAGTTCGAACGCAGTATGGTCGGGCGGGAAAACTATAGCGCCATCTGTGTGTCAATATGAAATTAGAAAATCGGGCAATAGTGCACCGGGGAGATACTGACTCCAATTAAAAGCACCAAGGGTGGCTAAGTTTTTTCCAGGGCTCGCCTCATTCCCCTTCAGTTCAAGTCGGGTGTCGATGGGTATGTTTTCTAAGTAGAGATTCTTAGTACAAAATGTTCCCTACAGGGCTTCATATTCATATCTTAAGCACTCCTAGTTGTAAATTTTTGTTGCAAGCTCTTGTTGTAAATATATGAATGTGTTTAGTCTCCGATATTCACATCAAACGTTGTTAGATGTGCGCACATGCGCAAACTCATGTTTGACCCAAATTGATTGTGCTGCTGCTGCGAATGTTGTCACTTGCGATTATGTTAGCAACAACAACATCAGTGCAATAGTGGTATAGCATGTGTTGCACTAAAGCGCAGCTAACCAACAACATAGAAAAATGTTGCAGCATGTTTATGCACAAAAAAAAAATTTAAAATGCATGTGTAGATATCTTTTATAGAAAAAATATGCAAATATGCAGGTGTGCATCTGCGGCAAGCATTTGCGCATACATAAATGATATCTGTATAAAGGTATACATTGGGGTGGGCTGACAAAAATGGTGGAAAAAAAATAAAATTAAAAAAAAAAAAACAAAAAAAAAATAATATAAAAAAAATTTAAAAAATAAAATAAAATAAAATAAAATGAAATAAAAAAAATAAGATAAAATAAAATAAAATAAAATAAAATAAAATGAAAAAAAAGTAAAATAAAATAAAATAAAATAAAGTAAAATAAAATGAAATAAAATAAAATAAAATAAAATAAAATAAAATAAAATAAAATAAAATAAAATAAAATAAAATAAAATAAAATAAAATAAAAAAAAAAAAAAATAAAAAATAAAATAAAATAAAATAAAATAAAATAAAAAATAAAAAAAAAATAAAATTAAATTAAATAAAAAAAAATTAAATAAAATAAAATAAAATAAAAAAAATAAAATAAAATTAAAAAAAATAAAAAAAAATAAAATAAAATAAATAAAATAAAATAAAATAAAATAAAATAAAATAAAATAAAAAAAATAAAATAAAAAAAAAATAAAAAAAAAAATAAAAAAAAATAAAAAAAATAAAATAAAATTAAATAAAAAAAAATTAAATTAAATAAAATAAAATAAAATTAAATAAAATAAAAAAAATAAAATAAAAACAAATAAAATAAAATAAAATAAAAAATAAAAAAATAAAATAAAATATAATAAAAAAACAAAAAAAAAAAAATAAAATAAAATAAAAAAAAAAAATTTAATTAAATTAAATTAAAAAAAAAATTAAATTAAATTAAATAAAATAAAAAAAATAAAAAAAAATAATAAAAAAACAAAAAAAAAGGAAAATAAAAAATTAAATTAAATAAAATAAAAAATAGCACAACATAAAATAAAATAAAATAATTTAAAATAAAAAAAATACATCAGTATAAAAAAATAATATAAAAACATATATAAAATAAGATAAAAAATAAGAGAAATAAAATAAAATTAAATAAAACAAATAAACTAAAAAAAAAATTTAAAGAAAAAATTAACGATATTTGAGATACCCTAATGTATTTTTTATTTTGCAGATGATAATGACGGCGCTTGCTTTTCGTCTTCCCATACTCCAAACATCGGCCGTGTCAAGCGCCTGTTATTTGGCGAAAGTGAAGTTTACCAAAAATGCGTTTATCTAAATTTTTTTGTTCATTTTATTGTTATTTTTTTGTTGAAAACACACTTGCAACGCTCAAAAGCTGAATAAAACGATGTCAATAAATAGTTTGCAAAATGCCTTTGAATTACTGCGTTGCGCATGCGCGCAATCATCTTGTCGTGTTTATCAGCTAAAAAGCGTCGTGCAAGCATAGCGTCATTTTCCCAAACAACAAAAAAAAGCAAAAACAATAGACAAAAACTATGGGTAGATGTGCACGAATTTACATATGAAATATTTCCAGTTTATAAACCACTTGTTGCAAGCAGTTTTTATCGCTTATGCTAAGCCGTATGTGACATACATATATGTATCTACGTTTTGTTTGCTACATTTTATTACTTCAGCGATGGTCGTCAGCTCAGGTGAATGGGTACCCACTGCATATAAAAGAAATGAGTAACCGGGTCTCGAATACCGGGTATATTTAGGTTTTATTAGATTTGCAGTAGGGCGCAGGTATACCGTTTTACCCCCTTCATATGGAATTGCCCATTCCTGCCTCCTCTCACGAATCGCAGATCTATAGAAACTGAACTGGGTATGCTTGATTGAAAAATTGTTCCAACAGACCCGAGACTAGCTCATACCAGTTTAAAGTATCGGAGGAAGTTTCATCACGTTAGCTCAAATTACACTGGTCCACATGGAATTGAACCCAAAAAAAAAACCGATTCTTTAGATACTCGGAATCACACATCACTAATACCCACCTAAACTTAAAAATTTCGTTGCTTCTACATACCTGCTGTGGCCTACGCTCTTTTATGCTGCATGTGTGAACTAGGCTAAAAATTTGACGGCATACCACAGCTCAAAAGTAATTCACAGGCAACTGATTGCATACCGAGTTTCTCTTTCTCATACCTCGCAGGGAGAGGTTTCCGATTTGTCATAAAAACAGATCAAAGATTGTAGAAAATTTTATGCGAAATATGAATAATGTGACGAAAAAAGGTAGTGAATGATCAATCGTGTACTGAATTGAAATCACTTGCTATAATTTCGATGCCTTCGGAGCTTTTATTAGGAAACATGGCTTTGTGCTGTAACTAGGTCAAAATACGAAGGTTATTAAGATTTGGCGGCCGCCGTGGTGTAGCGGTTAAGTGTTCGGCCTTCTACACCAAACAATTTTTCTAAACGGGGCCGCCCCTCGGCAGTAGTTTGGCAAACTCTCCGGGTGTATTTCTGCCATGAGAAGCTTCTCAGCAAAAAATTCATTTGCTTTGCAAGTGCCGTTCGGAGTCGGCAAAAAACTGTAGGTCCCGCCAACTTGTAGGAAAACTCAAAAGCAACACACCACAAGTTGGAAAGAGAAGCTCGGCTAAAAATCTCGTTAGAGGTTATGATAACCTGTTGGTATATCGCCGGTATTAGTAGTAGTTATTAAGATTGCGACTGACAAAAGCAAAATATCTAAATCCGACTCCGGTTTCGGTAATCTCATTTCCGTAACACAACTAGGTACCAAATCAGTAAAATAAACCAAAATCACAACTAAAATTTCGAAGACTAAAAACAATATAAAAAAAGGCGTGAGTACCAAGTACTCGTGAGGTTTGATGTGTAAACATGTGTATTCTGCATGAAACTTCATTTCAGAAATGACTCGCCTATGAGTCATTTTTGACTTATCAATGAGTCTTTGGACTCATCAAATAGTCATTCACGAGTCATTTATGACTTATTCACGAGTCATTTATGACTGATTCACGAGTCATTTATGACTGATTCACGAGTCATTTATGACTCTTCCACGAGTCATTTATGACTCTTCCTCGAATCATTTATGAATCTTCCACCAGTCATTTATGACTCTTTCACGAGTCATTTATGACTCTTCCACGAGCCATTTATGACTCTTCCACGAGTCATTTATTACTCTTCCACGTGTCATTTATGACTCTTAAACGAGTCATTTATGACTTTTCCAAGAGTCATTTATGACTCTTCCACGAGTCATTTATGACTCTTCCACGAGTCATTTATGACTCTTCCTCGGATCATTTATGACTCTTCCACGAGTCACTTATGACTACAACTACAATATACCCTGCCTACACTGCCTACAACTACGATATACCTTGCCTACAATGCCTATACAATACAATACACTCTGCCTACACCGCCTATAATGCCTATACAATACAAACGACCCTGCCTACAATGCCTATACAATACAATACACCCTGCCTACACTGCCTACATCGCCTACAATGCATACACTGCGTAACTTTCTTGGATGACCCCGCAGCGCTAAGATGTTTACACATCAAAAATCCATGAAATCGTCGTTAAGAAAATCTAAAAAAATCGTTGTTACATTTACATGCAACATACATTGTCTGTTGTCGTATTGTCGCCGATTGCCAACCGACGACGTTGTCATTGCTGTTGCTGGGATGTCAAATATTTTGTGCGCGCATGTTCCACCTCATAGTCACATATTGTTTGTTGTTCTTTGTATATCATACAACATAGCAAAATTCCAATTGCTTCTGTAGACGAATGCGGCTGCTCATTTAAAACGCGCGCATGCGCATAGCAAGTGATCAACGCCTGCTAGGAAGGACGTAGAGAACAGCAGGAGCAGTATCACTAGCGGCAGTAAAATGAGCAGCAACAATAACATGCAACGAAAAAATTAACGGCAAGACTACTATGAAAAATTCGTCGTCGGCTTTGTTGTCTTTGTCTGCTTAGTTGTTTCCCAAGAGATTTGAATCATTGTTGAGTTGCACGGGGCTGCATAAAACTTACCGCGAATACAAGCTACAACAATTATAAAAACAACAAAAAGTCTAGAAGACAAAATTTTCGCCTCCAGTTGTATAACAATGTAACTGCTAACATTACAATCGTTGTTGATGTTGCCGCCAGTACATGAATATAAAAATCGTATATCATACATAATCTGTTATCTTTTGTTAGCGAGAAAAAAAAACCTACAACGGGTCTCGGCGTTCTCAGCAAGGTGTATTTACCTACTTGATGTTGAAATCCTTTTATTTCGCTCCGTTCAGCCTCCCAACTAGTGTTCTTTTGCAACTCGCTTAATAAAGAATGCTCCTATGGTTTCACAAAAAGTAGTAAAGCGTTCACAAGCTTGCAATTCAATGGTGTTGCACTTTAAACAGATATGCGTAGCTTATTTCAAAGAATCAACTAAGCTTAGGAAAAACAAAGAAAAAGTTTAAAGTTTTCACAAGAAACTAGTACATGTGGGTATTAAAATAGTGGTCTATAGCAATTGCAAATTTTTTTGTTTATAATTTAATTTAATTTTAAAGTAATAAAACTCAAAAGAATATGATAAAAATTATTCGATTGTTCACAAGTCCACAAATTTTCAAAGTTCGTAAATATAATGACCAATAATAACAATAACTAAAATTATTTAATTAATTTAATTTAATTTAATTTAATTTTATTTAATTTCATTTCATTTCACTTCATTTCACTTCATTTCATTTCATTTCATTTCATTTCATTTCATTTCAATTCACTTCAATTCATTTCATTTCATTTCACTTCAATTCATTTCATTTCATTTAATTTCATTTCACTCATTTCACTTCATTTCATTTTATTTCATTTCATTTCATTTCATTTTATCTCATTTCATTTTATGTCATTTCATTTCATTTCATTTCATTTCATTACATTTCATTTCATTTCATTTCATTTCATTTCATTTCATTTCATTTCATTTCATTTCATTTCCTTTCAATTCATTTCATTTCATTTCATTTCATTTCATTTCATTTCATTTCATTTCATTTCATTTCATTTCATTTCATTTCATTTCATTTCATTTCATTTCATTTTATTTCATTTCATTTCATTTCATTTCATTTCATTTCATTTCATTTCATTTCATTTCATTTCATTTCATTTCATTTCATTTCTTTTCATTGCATTTCATTTCATTTCATTTCATTTCCTTTCAGTTGAGTTCATTTCATTTCATTTCATTTCAGTTCTTTTCATTTCATTTAATTTCATTTCATTTCATTTCATTTCATTTCATTTCATTTCATTTCATTTCATTTCATTTCATTTCATTTCATTTCATTTCAGTTCTTTTCATTTCATTTGATTTCATTTCATTTGATTTCATTTGATTTCATTTCATTTCATTTCATTTCATTTCATTCCATTTCATTTCATTTCATTTTATTTCATTTCATTTCGTTTCATTTCATTTCATTTCATTTCAATACATTTCATTTAATTTCATTTCATTTCATTTCAGTTCTTTTCATTTCATTTTATTTTAGTTTATTTTATTTTATTTTATTTTATTTTATTTTATTTCATTTTATTTTATTTTATTTTATTTTATTTTATTTTATTTTATTTTATTTTATTTTATTTTATTTTATTTTATTTTATTTTATTTTATTTTATTTTATTTTATTTTTAATTTCTTTATTTTATTTTATTTAATTTAATTTAATTTAATTTAATTTAATTTAATTTAATTTAATTTAATTTAATTTAATTTAATTTTATTTTATTTTATTTTATTTTATTTAATTTAATTTAATTTAATTTAATTTAATTCAATTTAATTTAAGTTAATTTAATTTAATTTTATTTTATTTTATTTTATTTTATTTTTAATTTCTTTGTTTTATTTAATTTAATTTAATATAATTTAATTTAATTTAATTTAATTTAATTTAATTTAATTTAATTTAATTTAATTTAATTTAATTTTATTTTATTTTATTTTATTTTATTTTATTTTATTTTATTTAATTTAATTTAATTTAATTTAATTTAATTTAATTCAATTTAATTTAAGTTAATTTAATTTAATTTTATTTTATTTTATTTTATTTTATTTTATTTTATTTTATTTTATTTTATTTTATTTTTAATTTACTTTATTTTATTTTATATTATTTTATTTTATATTATTTTATTTTATTTTATTTTATTTTAATTCATTTCATTTTATTTTATTTTATTTTATTTTTTTTAATTTTATTTCATTTTATTTTATTTTTATATTTTATTTTTTTTATTTTATTTTTTTAATTTTATTTTATTTTATTTTTAATTTACTATATTTTATTTTATTTTATTTTTTTTTTATTTTATTTTTTTTTATTTTATTTTATTTTTTTTGTTTATTTTATTTTATTTTATTTTTATTTTATTTTATTTTTAATTTACTTTATTTTATTTTATTTTATTCTGCTTTTTTATTTAATTTTATTATATTTTAAATTTATTTTTTATTTTATTTTGCTTTTTTTATTTCATTTAATTTTTTTTTTTTAAATTTATTTTTTTTTATTCTGTTTTATTGAAACTAAAGCTTAAAACCGCTCAACCAAAATAAAAAAATTTGTCCAAATCCATCCTCCAAAGGTGGGCTTATAAATTTCCATTACCTTGGCATAATGGCCAAGTGAAAAAATTATTATTTCATTTTATCGCTAACACAAGTAGAAATTGATTTCAAATGAGGAAATGACAAATCGATGCAAATAAGTTAATGCAAAACTTTTATGTACAAAAAATATTCCCATACCTGCAAAGCCATATCCATATCGAGTATGTGAATGCGCGCTGCGCGCATGCGCTTTAGAGAAGAATAAACTTATCACTTGGCAGCAATAAAACTTGTTTGTACACAAAGTTTGTAATGACGTTCCAACGAAATGGATTTGCAACGGTACTTGTCTACTGCCTTGGCCTTTTACTCGTATAAAAACAACAATAAATAGCCAAAGTTGTAACACTTAAGAGCCACACACACCATTAGTCACATATAGCCATATAAGCCATAGCCAGCATAAATAACTTGACGCCAAAGGAGTTGATGCTTAAATTGAAAAAATAGCGAAATATTGAAGGCAAAAAGTCATAGCGACACACACACATGCCTGGAACAGTAATGACATTTACTTGTTGTTGCTGGAGACACAGTTCTGGTTAATATAGACATAAATAAATCGATTAAGACAAGTCAATACAGAGGAGGTTTATGTGGAGAGTGGAAAAGCCAAAGGTGCTGGGGCAACAAAAAAGCCAAGTCAAGTCGAAACGAGGCGCAACAAGCTGGAGCATATCCAGCTAGACTCGCTGTTGTCTAACTGGCTTTGAAATGTGGGCTGGGTTCGAAGATTGTAAATAAAAAGCCAGTCTTTTGGCGCAAATAAAATCAAATGAAAAATTGTGGCACAACGAGAGACAAGTTCTTTCACCAAGTAGCCAGATTTATGTGCCAACCAAATACATACATAGATATATTAGCAGTGTATATTGAATGCACCTCATCTAGCCGGCTGGGCAGGTTAATGCCACCGGGCGAGACTTGAAGACTCGCTGCAAGTCTAGCGACACGCGACATAACTTAGACGAGCATACGAGGAGCGCACATTCAATAATTTTGCATAGATCGAGATAGTTCGAATAAAGATTATATACCCACTAGGAGATCCGGCGGCCCGTTTAATACTTTTATTTAGTAATATTAAATTTTTTTATTTTCATTGAAGTTAGCTTCTTAGGCGGTGATATCAAGTTTTGATTGAGAGTAAAGTTTGAGAAAATGGCTGATGTTGCAGCGGAAATTAAGCAACGGAAATAGAAATTGTAGTCGACTTTCAGGCGTATGTTGCAGACTTTCAGGCATAGGCGATTTTCACCACGATGTTTAGCTGTGCTAATCAAATAGGAGGTGAAATACTAGGATCTAGCTAACCTTGCACAAATTGTAATAGTTGGCCCAAGCAGAATTCATTGGTGTTGCCACTTATCGCCATAGGGTTGCCACCAATCCCAATTTTTTTTTTTAAATATAAAGCTTGATATGCCAATATGGGTATCAAATGTAAGGTATTTTCGACCGTATTCCAAATAAGATAATTTCAAGCAGGGTTACCGCTTAGGGTTGCCACCTAACCGCAATTTATTTATTTTTTCGTATATCTCGGGAACTGCTGACCGCTTTGGACAAAATTTGGAATATAGACAATTTTATTCATTCTAAGATTATATACATGGGTGTTGCCACTTAGAGCGGTTTACTGGGTTGCCACCTATCCCAACGTGGACAAGACTTTTGGCCATGCTGCCATTTTCAAAATCATCCCAGTGAACTCAAAAAGTGATGGCAGCAATCGCGCAGTTGGCCGCAAGCCGGTTGCAGCGACGTTCAACGAGGTGGAACTACCTAGACAGCTTTCCTAACTTGTTTTTTTTTTCTATTTTTTATTTTGTTTTATTTATTCTAATTTATTTTATTTTTAATTTTATTGCATAATATTTTATTTATTTTTTGATTTCACGTGACTTTATTTAGTTTTTTTATTATTTTATTTTAATTTTTTTATATATTTTTATATTTAATTTAATTTATTTTTTTTAAATTTTATTTGACAAAATTTAATTTAATTTAATTTTATTTTATTTTATTTTATTTTATTTTATTTTTTTTCTTTTATTTTATTTTATTTTATTTTATTTTATTTTATTTTATTTTATTTTATTTTATTTTATTTTATTTTATTTTATTTTATTTTATTTTGTTTTATTTTATTTTATTTTATTTTATTTTATTTTGTTTTATTTTATTTTATTTTATTTTATTTTATTTTATTTTATTTTATTTTATTTTATTTTATTTTATTTTATTTTATTTTATTTTATTTTATTTTTTATTTTATTTTATTTTATTTTATTTTATTTTATTTTATTTTATTTTATTTTATTTTATTTTATTTTATTTTATTTTATTTTATTTTATTTTATTTTATTTTATTTTATTTTATTTTATTTTATTTTATTTTATTTTATTTTATTTTATTTTATTTTATTTTATTTTATTTTATTTTATTTTATTTTATTTTATTTTATTTTATTTTATTTTATTTTATTTTATTTTATTTTATTTTATTTTATTTTATTTTATTTTATTTTATTTTATTTTATTTTATTTTATTTTATTTTATTTTATTTTATTTTATTTTATTTTATTTTATTTTATTTTATTTTATTTTATTTTATTTTATTTTATTTTATTTTATTTTATTTTATTTTATTTTGTATCTTTTCTTTTCTTTTTGAATATTTTTCTACATAAAATTCTAGCACTCCTGGGTATAGTCATCTCCCTCTCATCCCCTTAAATACGACTATTCGCCAACTCACAACAATGCCTTACCAACCACCGAGTTGAGTTAAGCTCTGGAAGCATTGAATTAATTGAAATTTCTATTAACTTCATTGGAAAAAGTTGTGCAGCAAGAAAAATGTGTGCAGTAAACAAATAAATAAACTTGAATGTGGCAGCATTGAGGGAGTGTGTGGCATGTGCAACTATTTAATGCGAACTTAGGTGCTTCAACCACATACGTTCACACAATACTTAGATGTAGATAGGTAGATGGAATATGCTAGATGCCAGAATCGTGACTGAAAATGTGGAAAACCAACCAGAGGGAAATAACTTTTTTTTTACTAAGCATGAAACACAGCGTTGCCGGATTGATTTAAATTAATGATCTACTAAGAAAAGTGAGAAAATACCCAAAAAATAGCTTAAAATTTCGAAGTTCATATTTTTATTTGTCTTACTGAATCTTATTTTTTTTATATATTATTTGATTTTTTTTAAATTTAATTTGATTTTTTTTTTTTTTTTTCGAAGTTTTACTTTTTTTTCAATTTGTTTTACTTGTTTTTGTTTTGTTTTATTTTATTTATTTTTTATTTTTTTGTAATTTAATTTGTTTGTATTAATTTTTCACAATCTGGCACCACAACCGCTTGCAGCTCGTGCACTATAAAAACACCAATTACTGCATCATTTTCGAATGGATTCGTGTACTTAAGTGTGCGTGTGTGTGTTCGCATGTTGAATATATGCCACACGCTGTTGCATGTGTTAGGGAGTTGGCGCATGCGCATAGAACGGTCGGTCAAAACAACGGTTCCTGTTGGAATCGCTTTATGCAATCTAAACAAAGAATTGAAAAAAAAAAAATAATTGTTCAGAAAAAAAAAAAAAAGAAGAGTGGGAACAATCGATAGAAAAATAGGCTAGTCGATGCAGAGTTGATTCACACAATGCAGATATGTAGTCAGTGGTAGTCAATAGCAGCCTTTGTTTGCTTGACTTGTTTGTGAGGAGCTTGTTTTTCATTATGGCACTCGCTGGCTTTGTGGTATTGGAGGAGATTAAATATGTTAGGGAAGTGTCTGGACTTTGCCGAAACTCTGCTGAAATTGTCTTCTTAGGGAGTGGGATTCTATCCCACTCTGTGTAGCATGTAATTAGTGTCTGTTAGAGGTTGAGGTGTGAGAGGTAGAACTCCAATAGATCTCGACTACTACTACTAATGCTGTAGTTCTTACATGCCGAGGCGACATTATATTGATTCTACTCTCTCCAGCCATGTTAAAAATGTGCTCCCTCAACCAAATGATATACAATCTGAATTTTATCATCATCCACCATCAGCACAATCACTTCAACTTCTAACAATGCTAGTGATAGAATCAACAAAAACAAAGATGCTTATCCATTCTTGTTTACAAAAAAAAAAAAAAAATAAGACCTCGCAACCTCTCGTTATTGGCATGGTGCGACCAGCTGATAAACCTGGTTTGCCGTAATGATAGTCGTAATATGCTAGAGTAACAGTATCTAACAGGATACTGCTTTGTAAAAGTATTGTTTTAGTGGCCGACTGCGAAAGATGAAATGTGTTCCTTTGATCACAAGAAAAACCCGAAGTCGCCCGAAGTGATGAATTTTGTGTTCTTTAACTTACGTTTTGAGTTATTTGCGAGCTGATTTTTAGTAATAATTTCACTGACCTAGACAATGATATAAAGAGCTTTAGTTTTCACAAGCTTCAAATTCAGCAATGAAATATTTTTTTCGGGAAAGAGATACGAATAGAGCAAAATTTCGCGGGCTATACCGTACGACCAAAAGAACAGTCTTATTAAAAAAACAACCTCTAATAAAATACCGGTATGCATTCATGTTTGTAGCAAGTGAAAAGTCAACTCGTGTGGCAAGTTGAAACGGTTCTGCCATTCAACTGCTGGCTGCCAACTATTTGCCACAGCATGAGTAGAAGCACGAGCGCATCAAACGACTCTTAGAAGAAGAATACACGTTCTAAAAAATTATTGCTGTTTTGTTGGTTTCGAACTGCTGCTGGCGCACAAAAGTCGTGCATTGAGCAGCATCTATTTCATGGCAACAACATGCGACTTTTTTTCAAATTTTTTAAATTTATTTTTACAGCAGACTTGATCACCACCCGCCTTTTGTCGCATGTTGCATGCACCAAGTAAAAGAATGAATGAATGTTGCACAGGTTGTGCGAGTGGCGGCTGTGGCAGCCTTTCATTGTGAGACTACTGCTTTCACATCTCGGATACAGAGTTGCCGTGGTACAATTTTGATTATCGAAATAAAAATAAAAAAAATAAAAAAAAATGAAATAAAAAAAAAAAATAAAATGAAATAAAAGAAAAGAAAAAAAATAAAATAAAATAAAATAAAACAAAATAAAATAAAATAAAATAAAATAATTAAAATAAATTAAAAATATAAAAAAAAAGAAAAAAATATAAAATAAAAAAAAAAAAAATTAAAAAAAAAATAAATAAATAAAATAAAATAAAATAAAATAAAAAATACAATAAAATAAAATAAAATAAAATAAAACAAATAAAATAAAACAAATAAAATAAAATAAAATAAAATAAAATAAAATAAAATAAAATAAAATAAAATAAAATAAAATAAAATAAAATAAAATAAAATAAAATAAAATAAAATAAAATAAAATAAAATAAAATAAAATAAAATAAAATAAAATAAAATAAAAAAAAAAAAATTAAAAAAAATAAAATAAAATAAAAATAAATAAAACTAAATAAAATAAAATAAATTTAAGTAAAATAAAATAAAATTAAAAAATAAAATAAAATAAAATAAAATAAAAAAATATGACAAAAAAAAAAAAAATAAAAAAAATATGATAAAATAAAATAAAGTAAAATAAAATAAAATAAAATAAAATGAAAAAATAAAAAATTAAATAAAATAAAACTAAGTAAAATAAAATTAATTAATTAATTATAATTAATTATAATTTTAAGCGTAACTTCTTATATATTGACATTATTTTTCTCAACTTCTCGGTAACACTGGCGCCTGAAAGTTTCAATTGCCCTGGCCACTATGCTGTAGCTCCTTTCCCACATTTGTTGTGTGATGCGCATTCGCGAACAGTTTTCTTAGCTTTTTTTTCGTTTCTTCGAAGCTGCACAATAGATTTCATTTGAACTTCTCATTTCGCTATGTGTCGCAATTGCCGTATGAGTGCTTTTTTTGTTGTCTATTTATCCGGCAAACAAGTTTCATTTCTCTTCCTTTTATTTATTAACTGCTGTAACAAGAACAGCAGCAACAATGCCCATTTTTTTATTCTCTGGAAATGTTCTACCTCTACTACCGTTCTTCTACAACAGCCATTTCTTCATCTTATTATACTCATCTACTACTACGGTACTTGAGCCAATTACCCAATTAAGATTTAGCGATAACATCTTTTGTGTGAGCCCGATTGACTGAGTCGCGATTGGAAGCTGTCATGGACACTGTGTCAGTGTACTTTTGGAGTTTTTTTGTATTTCTATTCGTATCATTTGGTTCTTTCTTAGAGCAGCTGGATGAGGCTGAGCTTCATGAGTTCAATTCTTTGTCACATCGATTGCAGTAACCAAGCTTAAACTGTACTGTACTGAAAGGTTTGAAAATACTTTAGAACATCGAAAACCCCTCTGCTCTCAGAAAAATGTTGAAGGAATTGAATAAGAAAAAAATGATATTTTCAGCCTAAAAGTATGCAGTAATTTTTTATACTTCTTATCAAAAAAAGGGCTTAGCCAGAAACTTCTTGTTGATCCCAAGTATTTCGGTTACGGTTATGCTATCCCTAGTGCTCTCAGAAAAAATATTTGTAGAACACAATTAGAAGGACAAAGATAGCAAAAATTCGAGTTTCGGCCTAAGAGTATGCAAGATACCTGCTCGACCAAGCCCTATAACGGGTTTTGGGATAAGGTTTGAAACGGCAACGGAAGCGGTTTCGGTTTTAAGATAAGAAACCAGTTTCGGAAGAGGGTTGAAATGGCTTCGAGCACTGTTTCTACGAAAAATTACAATATTTGAAACGTTTTAGGTAGCATTTATTGGTTTTGAAGAATAAAACATATTTAACGATTTTGAAAATGCTTTCTGTATTGAAAAATAAAAAAAATATTAAATGGCTTTGGAAAAAAGTTTCAGTTTTGAAAAAGAAAAATCTTTTAAAGGATTTTTGAAAGAGGTTTCAGTTTTGAAAAACGAGAAATATAAAAAGTTTTAAAAAAAGTTTCGGGTTTGAAAAAAAAAATTTGAAGGATTTTTGGAAAAGGTGTCAGTTTTGAAAAACGAGCAGAAGAAAGTTTTGGCTTTGAAAAAATTACCTACATGATTTTTGGAAGAGGAAAAAATAAAATTATTTGAAACGGTTTTGGAAAAAGTTGTGATTTTGAAAAATAAAAACATTTTGAAAAGTTTTTGGGTTTTTGGAAGAGGTTACGAAAAATATAAAGTTTTTGGAAAATGTTTAGGTTTTGAAAAAAATTTTCAGTTTTGAGAAACGAACGGAAAAAATTTTCGGTTTTGAAAAAAAAAATAAAAAAATTTACATGACTTTTTTAAGAGAAAAAATAAAAATATTTGAAACGGTTTTGGAAAAAAGTTTTGAGTTTCAAAAATAAAAAAATTTTAAACGATTTTTGGACGAGGTTTCAGTTCTGAAAAACCAAAAATATGAACAAGTTCTTTTTTAAACGATTTTTGGAAGAAGTTACGGTTCTGAAAGCCAAAAATTATGAAGTTTTGGGAAAAAGTTTAGGTTTTGAAAAATGAAAACTTTTAAAAGAGTTTTGGAAACATTTTCCAGTTAAAAAAAATTTAATATTTATTTAAAAAGGTTTTTGGAAAAATCTTGAAATTAATCCGGTTTGTGTTTTTAAAACTTAAAAAATTTCAGTTGGTTTTGGAAAAAGGTTTCAGTTTCGAGAAATGAAACAATTTGGGCTGGTTTTGGAAAGATTCGAGAAATATAACTAAAACTGCCTATGACCATATTCTAGTTCTGAAAAACGAGAAAAATAAAAAATATAAAAAAAAGTTTTGGTTTTGAAAAAAAAAAAAAAATTTAAGGATTTTTGGAAGAAATTTCAGTTTTGAAAAACGAATGGGAAAAAGTTTTGGTTTTGATTTTTGGAAGAGGAAGAAATACAAATATTTGAAACGGTTTCGGAAAAAAGTTTCGATTTTGCAAAAAAAAAAAAAACATTTTAAAGGATTTTGGAAGGGGTTTCAGTTCTGAAAAACGAAAAATATAAAAAATTTTTAAGCTATTGCATAGATTTTATCGCAGGCCTTGGCGATGGGAGTGAAATGAAAAAAATGTTAATGTTAAAAAAGTTCGTAACGGACTTTTTTCAATGTTAAAAGGTTCGGCGTTAGCAACATAACTTGACAAAAATAAATATAAGCGTTGCCTACATTTAGGCGTATAACGTTGTACTGATGTTAGCAGTAGGCCGATTACATAAAATTGGAGCTGTATAGGCTATACTGTTAACAGGTTAATGCTGTACGGCTCTAAAGTCTGTACTGCTCTAAAGTCAAAGAACGAATTGTTGTTGCTTCATGATACACACTTTCTTTTGATAGGTATCGACATCGGTTATCGATAACTAAAAAATTTTCTTGACTGAAGCAGAAATTTTGTGATTCAGCTTGTGATTGATCAAAGAGCTTAGCATTACCCTATCAGAATCATTCAAACGCGACTCAGCGCCTGTCTACTTTGTGTTGCTACTTGATATGTCAAATTGTTAAGAGCCGTCAAGTTAAGATGAAAAGGTTTTCAAAGGTGAAATATGGCTAACAAACAACACTAAAGTTAGCTTAATAAACTCATTTGATTGATTGAATGATTACTCATGTGGATATTACCGTTATTTTTTTTAGACATATTCCCAGCTCTTTTTCAACAACTTCAATTATTCAAGTATTTTCTAAAAAGCCTCTTTATTTAATTCTGTATTTTTTTTTTGTTTTTTTTTGAAGTCAAAGTTGCTCTTTTGTTGATCGTTTGCTGTTTATTCAACTGGGCACTCACTCAACTTGATCGGCACTTAGCGTACAGATAGATGCGCTATGATCGATTCCTGAGAATAGACGGGGCCAACCAGCCAGCGTCGCATTATCAAGTGTAAATAATTGCTGAAAGCTTTTCTAATTTCAATTGATCTACGATTTTCTACAATTATGTACACACACAAACTCACAGCGAACATTTTGTAATGCGCCAGTCGCTTATTTATTCTAAAATCTTCAATCGTCGATCTGTAATCTTTATGCCGTACTTATTCTTTTTCTACTTCTTCTTCTTCTTCTTAATTCGTAATGCAACACAACGGAATTTCAATTGCATGCTTGAGTTGTAAAGCGGGAATGGCGTTGCGCATGCGCAATTGTGGCATTAGTTTGTTGTAGGCTACCTCTGCCTCTGCTAATATTTAAGCGCGCAGTAGAGCTCGAACCATTAAGCATTAGTTTAGGCTCTAACACTCCCGTATGAGTGGGCAAGGTAGAGTTGTGTTATTTTTTGTTGTAGCGTCATTAGCAAAGTTGATCGAATGATCAGTCAGCCGTTTCAATATCAAATCAAACTCGTTGGTGGATAGCATTTGTGTTATATGTACTAACAAACACCCTAAAGGCGTGCGAGGGGTCACAGTAGAGTTGGTATGATCAAGCCAGACAAACAATTTAGTATTTGAACAATTGGTCGAACTTTTGATCGGTGCTGCCCATCAATGGCTGGTGATCAGCTTTTATTTCGTATTAAAATTTTTGTTTGTTCTTTTTTAATGGGACTTCCAGATGATGGGGTAAAAGATTCCACGGCTTGAAGTAACAAAAAACACAAAAAAATATAAGACACTGGAACAAAATAAAATAAAACAAAATAAAATAAAATAAAATAAAATAAAATAACATAAAATAAAATAAAATAAAATAAAACAAAACAAAATAAAATAAAATAAAATAAAATAAAATAAAATAAAATAAAATAAAATAAAATAAAATAAAATAAAATAAAATAAAATAAAATAAAATAAAATAAAATAAAATAAAATAAAATAAAATAAAATAAAATAAAATAAAATAAAATAAAATAAAATAAAATAAAATAAAATAAAATAAAATAAAATAAAATAAAATAAAATAAAATAAAATAAAATAAAATAAAATAAAATAAAATAAAATAAAATAAAATAAAATAAAATAATCTTTGAAACTTTGGTGGACTTTTGACCGTTTGTGAATAATTTTTTCTTAAATTATTCTATGTTTTTATTATTAG
>CAXKVI010000003.1:20091543-20101543 GCA_964058755.1 Campiglossa producta
GTCATCTAGGAAAGGAAAGGAAAGGAAAGGAAAGGAAAGGAAAGGAAAGGAAAAAAAGGAAAGGAAAGGAAAGGAAAGGAAAGGAAAGGAAAGGAAAGGAAAGGAAAGGAAAGGAAAGGAAAGGAAAGGAAAGGAAAGGAAAGGAAAGAAAAGGAAAGGAAAGGAAAGGAAAGGAAAGAAAAGGAAAGGAAAGGGGAGAGGAAGGGAAAGGAAAGGAAAGGAAGGGAAAGGAATGGAAAGGAAGGGAAAAGAAGGGAAAGGAAGGGAAAGGAAGGGAAAGGAAGGGAAAGGAAAGGAAAGGAAAGGAAAGGAAAGGAAAGGAAGGGAAAGGAAGGGAAAGGAAGGGAAAGGAAAGGAAAGGAAAGGAAGGGAAAGGAAGGGAAAGGAAGGGAAAGGAAGGGAAAGGAAGGGAAAAGAAGGGAAAGGAAGGGAAAGGAAGGGAAAGGAAGGGAAGGGAAGGGAAAGGAAAGTAAAGGAAGAAGGTGAAGGTGAAGGAAAATAAAATGAATAAAAAATTATATGAACTAAAATAAATAGATATAATAATTGGGACAGTGATACTTAATGGTGTCGAAATCAAACGGCAGAAGGAAGCAAAATGTAAAGAAAGGAAAAATATATTGAAAAGTAAAGGAAAATAGCTAAGCCATAGGAAAGAGACTTCGAAAAACGTAGTAAATTAGAATTAGGTTTTGTGGTTGAGTTTCAACCAGTGGGCAAACTCTGAAATGAGCATAAATTTATTTTGCTTTGGCAATAACTTTATATCGAACACGGAAAAAAGAAAGGACAATGAGTTGAAAAAAATTAAAAAAAAACTCAAATTTAGATTTTTTTCAACTTTTGTCCTCAAATAACATTTTTAGCACAAATGGGATCAATAGGGACTTTTGCTTTTTTCTTCCTTGGGGTGAACCTAGGCTCCTGACAAAAAAAATTGGCTCTGTGGAAACTTTTGTTATACAAGATTTTTTGATATCGTGAATGGAGAAAAGTTGACTCTAGCTCGAGAGCTCTAGGCTTTACAAAACTAAATATTTTCATTGTCGATATGGAACTTCGTGACAAATAAACGGTAAAAGAAAACTTGATAGAAATATTTTTTCCCTGATTTTTTATCAAGAATACATAATCGGGTGGTAAGTTTGTTAATAAACCCATTATATTTACTATCTGCTATTTACCGACACATCAGATATGCAAATGTAAATATTTAGTATGTATATTATATAATAGGTCTTAATTGCCATTAAAATCCCTTAAATAAATATTTGGCATGAGCACACATTTTGAAACACTTCAAAAACACTTAATTTAAATAGATAAAAAATTGTTAACAAAATGACAAAAACAAAATTAATAATAAAAAAATACTAAGAAATTTTTTATTTGATTTCCGTGTCCATTGCTTCAGTTATCTGCTAAAATTTGAAATAACACAAGCAGAAATTGTTATGTGTAAGTTGGAATGAGTTTGTGCCATTTTTCGTCATTTCAAAAAAAGTTCATCAATGTAGTTTCAATGATGTCAGTTTTTCCTTCACCCTTCTCTACGTATGTATATACAGTGGTGTTCACAAAAATGGCAGCAGCTGCCTCGAAGTGGAATATCTTCATTAAAACTAAGGTTAGATATGAATGATGATTTTGAAATTTTGGATGCTCCGAAGGTTGTAACTTTTGACAGTTTTTATTAAAAAATTCAGTCGTTGAGAGCCAATAGAGGGGGTTTGAACCCCCAAAATCACCCCCTGCGCACGGGCATGCTTGTCAGCAGAAAATCTCTTACTTATATCAGTTTTACTTATATTGAGGAAACTAAAATTACCTTGCCCTTAGGAGTTTTAAATTAGAATCTTTCCAGAAATAAAACTCAAAACTTCAATATGTAAAATGTTTATTAGGTCATATGTATTTCTTTTGTATTTTAATTACACTATACGACAAAATCAGATTTTTTTCTGGGTGTGGGACCAAACCAACTTTTTTGAAGAGATTAAAGGGTCAGTTACATAAAGCTTTATTTTGGCTTTACCTCAAACTTTGACTTTGACAGAAAAGTTCAGTAAGTTCAGTTGAAGTGAGGTTGAAATTTGGCAAACTCTCAAATTTTGCTTGCTTTGCTTGCTTTGACAATCAGATGTTGATGAGTTTGCTTTAATTAAAAAATAAAAAGTTGGAGAAAATAATAATTAATTCATTTTTTCTCTATTAAATCAATAATTTAACCAAAACACTCTGAATGCAAGGAAATAAATAACGAAAACAAATGTATAAATGAGAAGCGTCAAGACGTTTATTGTAGCATCCCTTTGAAGTTGGACGCAAAGTTTTGAGGTAGCAAATGTCAGGCGAGGTTAACAAAGCTTTATGTATTTGACCCTTAAGACATAAGTAAAAAAATGGCGTTCCCCGTTTTTCGAAGTTAGCCTCCAAAAAATAGTTACGGGCTTTCATTAAAAATATTCAAATTTCATTCAAATATTTTAAGCCTCCCATTGTAAATCCGCAACTATGGCGTCAGAACACGTTTTAAGGAAATTATTACTCGTTTTGTGGAAACTATTACTTGTCTTGAGGAAATTATTACTTGTATTGAAGAAACTATTACTTCTATTGAGGAAACTATTAAGGTAAGTGGCTATTATTACGTGGTATTAAGGATTTTTCTGACTTTTTGCTCCTCCTACGATGAAACAAAAAAGTGAAACCTGGAAAATCGTATTGTTCCTATTTAATTGATCAATTTTCTTTTATTTTCAATTGTCAACATTTGAAAATAACTAATAATATATTTGTAATAATTAAAATTAGTGACTAACTTAGATGTCCCTAATTCCGTGGCAAAAAAATGCATGATGTACCTAATTCCGTGGGAAATTGTCCCTAATTCCGTGGTATAAAGCAAACACGCATATTTCATTGCTACACATTTTTGTTTTCTATTCTTTGTGTTTTATTTTTATTTTAATAATTTCTTTTTTTGTTTTTTTTTTTTATTAAAAGTAAATCTTTTTCTTAAATTTCAGAAGGCTTTGAAAATGAATCAGCAATAAAATAAAAATAACTTCATTAACATGAAGCTTTAAAATAAATAAACAAATTTAATTCAGTAATACTTTTTTTGGTTTCATTAACACATAACAAATAAATTAAAAATATGCTTTAAGCTTTAAAATAAAATTAAAAAAGTTAGTTGAATAATAAATAAGAATTTCATTCAATATATATTTTTTTTGTTTTTTGTTTTTTTTTATTTTTTTTTTATTTTTTTTTTTTTTTCTGTTTTTTTTGTCTGTTTTTATTTTTATTTTCATTCAATATATTTTTTTTCTGTTTTTTGTTTTTTTTTTTTATT
Source organism: Campiglossa producta (assembly GCA_964058755.1). NCBI lineage: Eukaryota > Metazoa > Arthropoda > Insecta > Diptera > Tephritidae > Campiglossa > Campiglossa producta. Next base: position 20,094,902 of record CAXKVI010000003.1, read on the forward strand.
TAATAAGATACAAATAGAGCGCAAATTTAATTACTTACTTTCAAAAAAATTCGTTTCAAAAACAAATACTTACTTATGTAAAAAATATATTTTTGATTAGCTCGACAGAAAGACCGTGCTTTGCGTCTAGCTGCTGTAAGTAATGTAAATGCGTCGTATGCCACGCAATAAGGAACATGTACAAAATACGTGGTACATAAATCCGTGGTATCGATTTGAACGCTAATTCGAGATTTTTATTATAATTTATATTTTTTATTATAAATATGAATTCCAAATAATGATAAAGAAGTTAAATGCTTAATTATTTTTTTATTTTTTATTGGGAAATAACGAATTTGCAAAAATTCAATAACATCAATATTTCGTTAAAATATTGCGCGCCACAGATATTTACGGCTCAAATATTGAAGAATAGGTAAAAAAAAATATACCACGGAATTACGTCAGGATCTTCTTTGGGGCTTTATTTAGTGATAAAATTACTTATTGCGTTAGGTTTTCTTATAAAAAGTTTATTAGAATAAAGAAAATAAAAAGTATTAAAATACCCTAATTCCGTGGTACCCACGCAATTACGTACATTGAAAAACGAATGGTGTACCTAATTCCGTGGGTCAGAATTATTAAATTTAGAGTAGAAGAAATTGTTTAATTTTATTTGGAGGTTATAAAAAATAGTTAATAAATGTTCACTGAATATATAATTGTAAGAAAAATTAAATAAAAGCATACGGATGATTTTTTATAGCCTTAACAATTTTCATTGGACTCCTTAGCATTTTACTTAAGCTACCCCCATACAAAATGCTTTTTATCCAAAGTATCATCTTTAGATCGTGTATTATTAAATAAATATGAGCTAGAAAAAAAAAATTATGTCTATTTATATTTCTTAAAGATAAATGCTCGTGACTACATTTTTAGTTTTATTAGATTAACTTTCAAATCCTTATTTGGCCGAAAAAATCAAAATACCACGGAATAAGGTACTACCACGTAATTATAGCCACTTACCTTACTTGTATTGAGGAAATTGAGTTCTTAAAGTTGAGGAAAACATTAACTTAAATTGAGGAAAGAAGTCTTCAAATTAAATCGAAATAAGGAAACTGGTTTATTGTTTCAAGGAAATGTTTTTTTTCTGAATGTATGGTCCAATAGCAGTTAAGGAAGTTGATGATGATGAACCCCAATAAAGCATCATGAGTGGCAACACCGAGGTAGAAGTTTTTAGAGTGTAGCTACCGCTGCTATTTTCATGAACATCACTGTACCTTAATATATATCGTCGATGCATCTGCAAACTATCTATCTGCCAAAAATTGTGATTTTCTGAAATTTTTGCATGGGGATCCCAACAAGTGGGGTCATAGGGAGTATGCCACTGGCATGGATGGATCGGCCCTACAAAGTTAGTGGGGGTGGGTAATACATTTTAACACGATTGGGGCACTCCAAATGGGTCAACTTAGGATTTTTCATACTTTGGCGCAAAAAGTCAAAAATACAAAGTCGGGACATCAAAATTGGTTTTAGATGTATGCTTTCTTCAGCTAGGTATCTTATTTTGATCCATGAAACACGATTTTCCTTGTCACTTGGGTAATTTTCAAATCGACACGCCTTCTTACACATAGATTTTGGATAATGCTGCATATCTTGAAAACTTGAAGTCCTTTCCAAAAATATAAAACTAGTATAATTAAGTAGTGAATGCGTCTCGATGATGCATGCCCAATAAGGTTCATTCATTGCCAATTAGTGGCAAATAAATGACGTCGAAAACGAAACAATTTTCAAAAAATTCAACTTCTCGCGTGAAAAACCTCTCATACCCTTTTCAAATGAACAAAACCCTATATATGTATATTTCGAAAGTGTCAAAAATTCTCTAACCAAAACCGATGAGAATTTCAAAATCGGTTGAAAACTTGATTTTTAATGATTTAACCAAATTTTCGGGGTGTTACAAATCTTTTGAAGGGTGTTTCGTTTATAACACGACCAAATGAACAATCTCTACTAGGTCGCTTTAAAAGTTTATTCAATTTTTTTTTTGTAGCACTGTGTAATTTTCATTGTTGAAACTCGATGCCTGGAGCCCAGGGTAACCAAATCTCATGTTTGCATTTTTGGTCGATAGGTGGTTTTGCATAGGAAACAACGATTTTTTTTGAATATGCTGACATGCACATGTTACTAGATGCACTTTATCTTAAATAGGGCATGGCAGATTTAGTATGTAGTCCAAAAAGTTATTTGCGGAACAGAAAAATGGGACATCTGTGATGCAATATTTTTTCTCTCGACTTAAAGGTAAAAAAAAATGATAAATCAATTTGCTAAAGATTTAATACAGTCTGATCATTGCAGTAGGTTGGTTACGCGCTGTCCGAAAAACTCCCTTTCTCAACCAGTCAAATTTCAACTTAATAATTCCAGGTCCCATAGGCCCTCCTGCTTTTACCTTATATTTAGCTAAAATACTCATACTATGTGAATATTTTGTAAGCCTCACAAGCTTACAACGCTGCTTTTGTCAGTTTCTATTATAATCGACTTGGTCTTTGACACCTTCTCCGCTTTCATTAAGCGCTTGAACTCTTAGCACCACCTCAATGGCATTATTTTTCACTTTTTTCTCTCTCTCACACTTATTTGTTAGTTTTCTGTGGTGTTCTCGATTTGCCTGTCATTTATTTAGTGTTCGAAAGTACCATCAAGTTCATACATGTGTGCAAAGGTATTTATGTGTGTTCCGGAGCTCAAATTACTTCTCCACTTGTGATAAATATATGTATGCATAACTTATTAACCTTTTGCTTTTTTGTTGTTATTTTTTTTTTCTTTCTAAATGAGCTTGCAGTATACGCTTTGAGTTCTTTATAACTCTCTCCCACGAAACAAATTTGAAAAAAATACTTTTTTTTTTGTTTATTACTTTTTCATAATTATCATTTGCTGCCTTGAAATGCTTGGCCAATAACTTTCACATATTCTTTGTAAAGATTTTTTTCACAAAACCGCTCGTACTTACAAAGTGGCTAAGTAACATAAAGCAATTTTCAATTTGTTTACCCTTCTTCAACGTTGTTGTTTTTTTTTTAAATAGTTGTAGGTGTTGGCTGCAGAAATGGGATATGATGAGTATGTAATTTAGATTTTTTTCTATTTTGACTTTCACGTTAATGCATTTTGTTGTTGAGCGAAGGGAAAAAAATTATTTATTACTAGGAAGTTATGTAAAATAAGTAGAAAAATCAACAGGTAAATAATAACAAAAGAACGAGAAGAAGTCGATTTTTTGCATAAATTTCACATTCACGCCGTTGGCTTCCTTTCTTTGACCTTTTGGAATAATACTTATTACCCTTCTTATTCTCATTGTGCTATTTGAAGTCGTTCTTTTTATACCCAGCTGTGCTGGTAAAGAGGGTATTATGACTGTGTTCATATAATAGCGGATAGGTCTAGAGCAGGGCCCGGCAGAAATGAAAGTGAGGGTATATTAGTGAAAGAGCGGTCATCGCAAAAATGAAATTATGTTATCTGTTTTTGCGCCGTCGCTCAGCAGCAAGCATCGAAGCGACAACGTATGTGGTTAAGTCGTTGCTTGCAAGTGAGCGACTGAGCATTACCAACTCCAACCATTGATTGGTCAATGCGATCATAGTGCTCTCACAAGCGCAGCAGCAATTTTATTGTTCGTGAGGCCATTCAAAGAATGTAATTCTTTGTGTGAATTTGGTTCTCAGATTTTTGGACAACTGTCCCACTAGCTGCCGGGGCGTAATCTAGAGTTCTTCAAGTATGAGAAAGTCCGGGAATAAAAAGGAAACACATTTTTCATGAAAGTAAATGGGAAACTTAGAAAATTCATGTATATAAAAAGGGGTTAAAAGTTGGTCAGTAAAAGGAAGACAAATCGTTTTTTATTTAAATATTTTTCTAGCGTTGTTTTTTAGTCACGAAAAAAGTTGGACAACTTTTCTTCAAATAAAAATGAGACATTTCTTTTATTTCAAATAAAAAGGAGACATTTCTCTTATTTCAGTAGCGAATCAAATTTTTCAGTAAAAGGTAGACAAATTGATTTTTAACTAAGAGGGGAAAATAAAGTTTCATTTAGCACCAAAAAAAATGTTCAGGAAAAGGTAGATAAAATGTGTTGCCAATTAAAATGGAGAAATATCTTTCATTTTAGTAACCTTAAAAAAATGTATCAGTAAAACGTAGACAAATTGCTTTTTCAATTAAAATGGAGAACTATCTTTCTTTTTGGCAATGCAAATAAAATTGTTCAGTAAACGGTAGGTCAATCGTTTTTCAATTAAAAGGCAGAAATATCGTTAAAAAAATATTGTTCAGTAAAAGGTAGACTAATCTTTTTTTTTCAATTAAAAGCAAAATACACATATTAATTGTGTTTCCAGCCATATTTCAACTTAATAAAAAAAAAGATTGAATTGCAGTCATCCCGTAATGGTTACGGAGAAGTCCCGAACACTACCGAAGTCCTGAAGTGATCCCGAAATGATCCAAGAACAATCCTGAAAAAGTCCCAAAAAATCCCGAAATGATCCGAAAATAATTCCAAATTTATCCCGAAATGTATAACAATCCCAAAAAAGTCCCGAAATAATCCCGTAAACAATCCCGAAATTATGCGAAAACTTCCGGTTCCGAAGACAATTCCAAAATGATCCCGAAAACAATTTCGAAATGGTCCCGAAAAATTATTGAAATGGCTCCTAAAAAGGTCCTTTTGTATCCCTGAACAAAACCTAGAAGTCCCATTAAAAGATTTTTTTGGTTCAAATTCCTTTCGGTATACCCGCAATAACATTTTTCAAATTTTCCTTTACAAGCTTGTGCGAATATTCCACACAAAATATGCATTCAGATAACGTTCTTAAAAATATTTGTGAATTATTCACGCCACATATGCATATGTACGTTTATGAAGATGAACGACAAGAAGTACGTTCATACATACATAGATTCGAGAAGGCATTTGTGAATGATTCACAAATGCATTCATGAACGTGAACGGTGTGATTTTTTTGATGCGTTCTTATTCACGAATGCGATTTTTTTTTGATGTTCATGTTCGCGAATGCAAATGCAAAAGAACGTAGTTACTTGAATGTTTATAAAGCGACTGACGTGAATTAACTTCGCCATTCCAATTTTTGTTGTCTGTCACCACACCACGTCAGACGCAGAGGGTTAAGCACGTGATTGAAATCAATGATTGTAGTTGAAACGCGATTGCAATCAATGATTGTAGTTGAAACGTGATTGCACTCAAAAGCTCTCAAACTACTTTAGATTGAAATTTGCGTGCAATCAATGTTTGTGCAATCATTGATTGTAAGCAAAACGTGATTGCAATCAATTGCGTTAAAATGATTGTAAATTGTAAAATTTAAATACACTAAAAAAGATTGCAATTTTATGTGTTTTTTGTGATTGCAATTAAATTTGAATATGATACTTTACACATCTGATATATGTAGATGTATAGATATGTGGCTGTTTAAGTCAGCAGCTGGGTATAAAGTGAGGGCATATTTATGTCTTCTGATGTTTTTTCTACTTAATTCTCTTTTCATCATCAATTCATCATTGTTTACTTCGCTCATTTCTTATTAGCAAAATGTGTTATGGGAAATCATAAAAAATTAATGGTGAGCTACATTAAATTATGCATAAAATTGCATACTTTTGTCTGAGAATGTATTTAGGTATAAGTAGTAAGACAATTACTTATACTTTGTTTACAACTTAATAAAAGAAGGTATTCTAGTTATTAAGTGGAGTAGAATTCAGTGGGTGCATCACCAAGAGGATTTTATTCTCAATCCTGAAGTTTGAAGGTTTTAGGCTTATAAGAAAGTTCAGAGTCTCTTTTAGGGGCGGCTAAAATATTCCGTCGTAGTAAATTCTTATAATAACACACCCTAATGTTTATTAATGTATATGTGGTTTTCATGCAAATGAAGAGTATGTATTCGATTGCGAGAAGTCTCTATAAATTGTGTGAGATTTTCTAGGGCAATGAAAAGCTTAGTTCCCAAACATAATTAACAATGATTTATGTTTTCAAAAGGTTCTTTGCGAAAACTTCTTTGCTAAAGTAAACTATTTACGTGCAGTAACTTTAAGTAACATACAATTCTATGAGAAAATTGCATTCTATAAACTCCCATTTGGAGTGAAATTAGACACATAGATTATCTCCAATAAATCTTCCTTAATCAGATCCAAAGTTTACCCTGACACACACAAAATTGAAGATTAACAGCATTGAGAATTACTACTTTGATTGTTATTGCACCATATTTTTACCTACCTCGGCGACATCTAGCTGTCGTTGGTCGGATTTTACAAATCAGCGCGACGCCTATCTGTCAGCTACCCTTAAATTCCTAGTGTTTCTTGCTGTTGTTGTCTATTTATCTACAGATTGTTGCCAGTGCAAATTTTTTCAAAACTGTTCAAATCTTCTTAATTTTTGGGAGTTTATAATGAAAATTATGCTCAAGTTAACTCCCAAAAGCGGAGTTAATTCGGAATTTGCGCTAATGTATCAGCCGTATAAGACTCGTTATGCAGAAAAGTTCATAGCAGTGAGTT
>CAXKVI010000003.1:20108696-20126196 GCA_964058755.1 Campiglossa producta
ATCACTTTTTTTAGTGCTTGATTACGATTTTATTGTTTTTTTTTTTTTCGTCAGGGGTGTCCAGGCCTTTCAACCTACTGGAACATACAACAGCAATATCATAATTTTTACAACAACATCAATCCTGCAATCGCTAGGTAACCGTTTTCCATATAATATTGCAAAGATTTTTGGTATTGTGGGAGCCGCAAGAGGGGTCACATGCGGTTGGTGTAGGGTCACAGCGGACTAAAAGGGCCACTACGTGGATATGCCTGATGTCCATAGGACGATTAGAATCAAGCACAGCGAGATACATATATGTATGTAAGTAACTGTTATAGAAAGACAATAGAGGAATTCTAGGTGGTGAAGGCCTCTTCATGCGGTTCCTTATAGTACATTTACACTGCACCAAATTTGACAAATTTGGCGAAAAATTGCAAATTTGGTGCTTTTTTCCATACAAATTCCTCATTTTCCAAATTTGGATTTCCATCACATTTGACCTCATTCGCCGAACAATACAATACACAGTTCATCCAAATAGCAACCCTGCCATTAAGGATTGCCCAGCAAGAAACTTAATGAGGATTTGACGTGTGATAACTTAACAGCTGTAAATAACAATTTCAACAAGTTTTTTTTTTCAAGAAAATGGGCCAATTCTACCAGGAAAAGACAGAAGCCTTTTGGACTTTTCTTTTATTATTACTCTACAGGTGTTTTAATCATCATGGTAATGAATTTTCTTTCGGTGGATTTTTGTCCTGGTAGAAGATTCTAGCAGGGAAGGTGAAGCCAAATTCAAATTTGCCAGTTTAAACAATGTCAAACTGGCTCATTTGAATTCGCCAAATTTGGTGCGGTGTAAATGTACTATTAAATTATAGTATGTATGTGTGTAACGGAGCTTGCTCGGTGCTATTCATTTAGCGCTAACTTTACTTTACAAATAATCCCAAAATAATCCTTAAATTATCCCAAAACGACCCTAAACAGACTCTTAAATGTTCCCAAAATGATCCGAAATTGAATCCAAAGCGAAAATGATCGCAAAATTACCCTTAAATGTTCCCAAAATGATTCAAAAATGACCCCAAAATGGCCACAAAATGACCCCGAAATGATTCCAAAATCAGCCCAAAATGACCTTAAAATAATCCAAAAATAATCCAAAAACGACCCCAAAAAGACCCTTAAATGTTCCCAAAATGATCCAAAATTTTACCCAAAATGACCGAAAAATTATCCTAGAATGACCACCAAATTGCCCTAAAATGATCCCAAAAAGATCCGAAAATGACCCCAAAATTGTCTCAAAATAATCCAAAATTCAACTCAAATTGATTTAAGAGTAGCTCCACAATAATCCCAAAGTGACCCCTAAATGATCCCAAATATCCTAAAATAATCCAAATATGATCCCAAAATGGCCCCAAAATATACAAATACATTACGGTAAAATGGTAACCCTGCGCAGCAACCCTACTTGAAAATATTTTAGTTGGTACTTATGCCAAATTTCATCCCAATCGGTCAAGCGGTTCTGGAGATAGAAACGGATATACAAATATACTACGGCAAGGTGGCAACCCTACTTGAAAATATTTTAGTTAGCATGTAGCCGAAAATACCTTACATTTGATATCCATAATGGCATATCTTGCTGCATACTTAAAAAAATTGAGATAGCTTTGGATTCGAGTTGTTTTACAGACTTTCATTCTAGAGAATTTCATTCCTTTACAAATACCGAGAACTGTCGCTTTCCTCAGCGAAGCCAACTAATAAAGCATTATCTCCCTAAAACACGCCCCCATATAACCAATTGCAAAAGGTCATTGCCAATAAAATTGTTTGACGTAATAAATGAAAACATTTAATTAAAGCGAACTAATTGGCATTTATTAGCTAATGTAGACATTTCATTATAGTTGCTAGCAACTGTTGTTGTGACATTTTGCAACATTAATCATATGTTAGATTCTGAAATCTTGTTTGCATGACGGACGAATGCAGCGGATAGAATATGCAATTTGAAATTGTTCTAATTGCAATAGCATGCCAACAATTTACAGTGGAATTTTTGCTTTTGCTAAGTAACTTGTCACGCACTGCAGTTAGCGATGCAACAACAATTTAGCTAAACTGTATTAAATTCGTTATGAAAAGCAACCAAGTCGAACGGGTACTAGACTAGTGCTTAGATATTAAGTAATATGAATTGCTTTGCTTGCGCCATTTTCTTTCAATTTAATTCACTCTATTTTGTTTTATTTTATTTTATTTTTATTTTATTTTATTTTATTTTATTTTATTTTATTTTATTTTATTTTATTTTGTTTTCTTTTATTTTATTTTATTTTATTTTATCTTATCTTATTTGTTTTTACTTTATTTTATTTTTTTGTTTAATTTTTTTTGATTTTATTTTATTTTATTTTATTTTATTTATTTTATTTATTTTTTTATTTTACTTTATTTTATTTTATTTTATTTTATTTTATTTTATTTTATTTTATTTTATTTTATTTTATTTTATTTTATTTTATTTTATTTTATTTTATTTTATTTTATTTTATTTTATTTTATTTTATTTTATTTTATTTTATTTTATTTTATTTTATTTTATTTTATTTTATTTTATTTTATTTTATTTTATTTTATTTTATTTTATTTTATTTTATTTTATTTTATTTTATTTTATTTTATTTTATTTTATTTTATTTTATTTTATTTTATTTTATTTTATTTTATTTTATTTTATTTTATTTTATTTTATTTTATTTTATTTTATTTTATTTTATTTTTTTTATTTTAGATTATTTCTTTTACTTTTTTTGTGTTTTTTTTTATTTCATTTTATTTTATTATTAAAAAAAAATAAAATTAAAATAAAAAAAAAAATAAAAAAAATAAAAATAAAATAAAAATTAAAATAAAATTAAAAAAAAAAAATAAATAAAATGAAATAAACTAAAATACAGCAAAATAAGATGATAATAAAATGGAAAAATAAAATAAAATAAAATAAAAAATAAAATAAAATAAAACAAACAATTTAATTTAATTTAATTTTTTTTCTCAATTTTATTTCATTTTGTTTTATTTTACTTTTTTCATTTGCCCTTCTCTGTTTTGTATAGTTAGTAAAATTTACTTATTGAAAACTCTAAATATTTTTCCACATTACAAACTTTCAAAGCCAAGAACACTCTGCAGCTATAGCAACATTTGCCATTGCATTTCCCTTTTTTGTTCTCGTGTTTATAAATACACACAAAAGCGTTTCATATTTCATGCTTGGAAATTCGAGTAGCAGATTGTGGTGACAAAAGCCATGCCATGACAACAGAAGAAATAAACTTACAACGATTAGTTGCGTGCTAAAAGACGCTCAGGGCTCCATAGTTCTGTGGAGAGATCATCAACGGTGTGGAACAACTATCGCCCGTCTTTTTACCCATTGTACTGAGGTAAACAAGAACAATAATACAAATATTGGCAATACTATCTTCTCTACAGTAGCAAAAACAAACAACAACCCACACACACGCCATCAATTTACAATTTCCCTCAATGGTGCCACACAGGTAATTGAACTATTGCGCACTTGCAACGCGCCCAGAGCACGCCAACAACACACTGAGGGAATTAAGAAGTTGAAACAATAAAAAATAAAAGTTGTCCAAGCGGTGAGCAATTTCAAAGCAATAAATGGCTGGGCAAAAATTGCAATTCACTTTTACCATATTTGCTCAGTTCATTGGCAATTATTTAATAAAAAGCATGTTGATTGTGTGGGGTCGTATAAATTGCGACAAAAAGAAAAAAAAAATCACACACAACAAAAAGTTGCGCAAAACACATGCCGTAAATTGGACGCTTTTTCGCTGAATTTTGCGCAATTTTTTGTCTCGTTTTATATCAGACTTAGTCAGTGTGACTGATGTCAAATTGCCGGTGGATGCAAAATTTTCATTGCTAAGGTCAGATAATTATAATTTGTTATTGTTTTTATTTGCGAAAAAATTTTCATATGTATACAAATTGTGCGAACAGGGTTGGACTTAGGAGTTGGGACGCTTTATTTTTTCTTAATATATTTTATATTATTTTATTTCGTTTTAATATATGTATTTTAAAACCATTATGTTAAGACGCTTTCTTGTATTAATATTTATTTTAATTTTAATTTTAATTTTAATTTTAATTGTAATTTTAATTTTAATTTTAATTTTAATTTTATTTTTAATTTTAATTTTAATTTTAATTTTAATTTTAATTTTAATTTTAATTTCAATTTCAATTTCAATTTCAATTTCAATTTCAATTTCAATTTCAATTTCAATTTCAATTTCAATTTTAATTTTAATTTTAATTTTAATTTTAATTTTAATTTTAATTTTAATTTTAATTTTAATTTTAATTTTAATTTTAATTTTAATTTTAATTTTAATTTTAATTTTAATTTTAATTTTAATTTTAATTTTAATTTTAATTTTAATTTTAATTTTAATTTTAATTTTAATTTTAATTTTAATTTTAATTTTAATTTTAATTTTAATTTTAATTTTAATTTTAATTTTAATTTTAATTTTAATTTTAATTTTAATTTTAATTTTAATTTTAATTTTAATTTTAATTTTAATTTTAATTTTAATTTTAATTTTAATTTTAATTTTAATTTTAATTTTAATTTTAATTTTAATTTTAATTTTAATTTTAATTTTAATTTTAATTTTAATTTTAATTTTAATTTTAATTTTAATTTTAATTTTAATTTTAATTTTAATTTTAATTTTAATTTTAATTTTAATTTTAATTTTAATTTTAATTTTAATTTTAATTTTAATTTTAATTTTAATTTTAATTTTAATTTTAATTTTAATTTTAATTTTAATTTTAATTTTAATTTTAATTTTAATTTTAATTTTAATTTTAATTTTAATTTTAATTTTAATTTTAATTTTAATTTTAATTTTAATTTTAATTTTAATTTTAATTTTAATTTTAATTTTAATTTTAATTTTAATTTTAATTTTAATTTTAATTTTAATTTTAATTTTAATTTTAATTTTAATTTTAATTTTAATTTTAATTTTAATTTTAATTTTAATTTTAATTTTAATTTTAATTTTAATTTTAATTTTAATTTTAATTTTAATTTTAATTTTAATTTTAATTTTAATTTTAATTTTAATTTTAATTTTAATTTTAATTTTAATTTTAATTTTAATTTTAATTTTAATTTTAATTTTAATTTTAATTTTAATTTTAATTTTAATTTTAATTTTAATTTTAATTTTAATTTTAATTTTAATTTTAATTTTAATTTTAATTTTAATTTTAATTTTAATTTTAATTTTAATTTTAATTTTAATTTTAATTTTAATTTTAATTTTAATTTTAATTTTAATTTTAATTTTAATTTTAATTTTAATTTTAATTTTAATTTTAATTTTAATTTTAATTTTAATTTTAATTTTAATTTTAATTTTAATTTTAATTTTAATTTTAATTTTAATTTTAATTTTAATTTTAATTTTAATTTTAATTTTAATTTTAATTTTAATTTTAATTTTAATTTTAATTTTAATTTTAATTTTAATTTTAATTTTAATTTTAATTTTAATTTTAATTTTAATTTTAATTTTAATTTTAATTTTAATTTTAATTTTAATTTTAATTTTAATTTTAATTTTAATTTTAATTTTAATTTTAATTTTAATTTTAATTTTAATTTTAATTTTAATTTTAATTTTAATTTTAATTTTAATTTTAATTTTAATTTTAATTTTAATTTTAATTTTAATTTTAATTTTAATTTTAATTTTAATTTTAATTTTAATTTTAATTTTAATTTTAATTTTAATTTTAATTTTAATTTTAATTTTAATTTTAATTTTAATTTTAATTTTTAATTTTTAATTTTCAATTTTAATTTTAATTTAAATTTTAGTTAATTTTTTAAATTTTATTTTATTTTATTTATTTTTACATGCCCCTCATGTGTAAATCTCTACATATAATAAAATTGTAACAGGTAGAATCCAAATCCACCATTTTAAAAAATTTTGTGTGTCTGTGTGTCTGTCTGTCCGTATGTTTGTGGCCGTATCACTCTGAAAGTAACGAAAGGAATTTAATGAAACTTTTTTCGTTGGATTGCTCGACGCTCAACTTAAAATTTAAGATATTACTTTTTTCGATATCTCAACCGGTTTAGGAGTTATCGCCCAATATGTGGACCATGTCTGTCTGTATGTTTGAGGTCATAACACTTTAAAAGTACTAAATGGAATTGAATCGTTGGATTGCTAGATGCTCAACTTAAAGTTTAAGATATTATTTTTTGCGATATCTCAACAGGTTTTGGGGTTATCGCCCAATATGTGGACCAGGGGGGAACAAAAATGTCTTAGTACAATATTGGTGTGAAACGAAAGGTGTCAATGAGTGCTATAATATGCGATGTGATTCATTGAAATTTCTGAAATGGTTTGGGAGATATCTTGAAATTTCGATAGCTAGACCGGTTTCGGAGGTATCGACGAATATTTCCACAAAAATGTGTTAGTACATTATGGGTATCAAACAAAAGGTGTTTATGGATGCTGTCATAAACCATTTGATTAATTTCAATACCTTAGCTACGCATACGAAGTCGTGGGCACCAGCTAGTGTTTCAAATATATCTCAATTCACATAGCTGCATAGTGATTTCCTCTTTTGAGCTAGTTAAGCATTTCGTGAGGCATTTAAGTGCACAACTCATTAAGCTTAACTTTGCATTTAATCTTTCCATTTAAAATTTTTGGCACGAAAAGTCAATGTAAAAAGCTATAAATTTACCAAATTTTTAATTAAATTTTTTTTTTTTTTTTTGTTTTTACTCACCTTTTTGTGTGAAGCCACAATAAGTGCATGATTATCATCACCTGCAAAGCAAAGAAAAAATTTCAGTATAAATTAATTTGTTTATTTAAAAGATTATTATCTCTTAAGGAAGTGTAATGCATGAAATATAAACAGTTTAAATAAATATTTAATTAAAAAAAATGAAAACTGAACCAACTACATTGCAGCCTTTGTTAAGGTAAAGGCACAAAGTTTCCCTTCAGAGAGAGACATTCGCTACAGCAATGTGCAATGTATACTTTAATAATAAAAATCTGTATAAGATTAATCACTGCTTGATGACATTTAAGAAATCACGACAAATGTGCAAACGCGTGATGTAATGCAGGAAGAACGCAGGCGCAGCTCTTAAGCTGGCGACGACACGCTTTACTTAAAATATTAGCAGATTTTTCATTGCTATTGCTTATGGCCTACATTTGACAGCTGGAGTTTTGGAAATGAGTTTGTTGAAAGGTGTTCAATTCATTATAAATATATTTACTTAATGTAAGTGCAGGTGTAGTAATGTGAGAATGTCGTACAGTGCCATAAAGACATTATTGTATGCCTTTAGTTATTGAATAATCGTGTGCCCTGAATGCTTGAACCTGTTTTTTATGGAATGGCCCTTCTGGAGAAAAAAGTTCTATGGAACATTTATGGTTCCTTTCCAAAAAACTCTGAGCTAAATATCATGTGAAAATTTTCCAGATTTGAGTTGAAAAGCTCATGTGACTAATTTCTCGCTTCTCTACGATTCACGAAAATCCTTGGTGTCCACAGTACAAGGAACCCCCCGAAATTTGCAATACCTTTTTCATGAATGTGTAGTTCAATCTCTGAAAATTATGCAAGAAAAGCGATTGTGCTACACACTCATGTTTCTGGCGCAACGAAAATGTTTTAAAATTGAATTTCTAAATTTCTAAAAATTTTCGTTGAGCCAGAAACAAGAATGTATTGCACTGAACCACAGACACCATGGCGTATACGTAACCATTTTGCTACACATTCGTGTTTCTGGCTCAATGAAAATTTTAAAAAATATAGAAATTCAATTTTTAAACACTTTCGTGGCGCCATTCATGTTTCTGGCACAACAAAAATTTAAAAAAAATTTACTTTGGAAATTTGAAAAGATAAATTGAAGAAATATTAACTTAAAACCTATATCAGTGGAAAGAGTATAATAGAACTTGTAATAATAATTTTATGTCAAAAATTAAAATTTCAAATTTTCCGAGAGCAAATACGATTTCCCAAAATTCTAATTTTTGGTCGCGGTTTACAGGGTTGCCACCTTTTTTTTATTTTGTAGCAAAATATGCCAATATGGGTATCAAATGAAAGGTATTTTCAGCGACATACTAGCTAAAATATTTTAAAGAAGGGTTGCCACCTTACTGCAGTATATTTATATATCCGGACTATCTCGGGAACCTTTTGATCGATTTGAATGAAATTTGGCATATAGATAGTATGTTTGATTCTAAGGCTATCCAGTTGGGTGCTGGCACTTGAGTGGTGTACAGGGTTACCACCTAACTCAATTTTTTTAAATTATGGAGCAAGATATGCCAATATGGGTATCGATTGAAAGGTGTTTTGTATTGTATATGTATATGGCATATTTTTGGGATCATATTTTAATTATTTTGGGATCACTTAAAAAAAAATCAAACGGTCTAGTTCCAATTATTTGCTTTGCAATATGTAATTCATTTAAATATTTTTTTTTCATTATCAACTATCGCAACCTTTCAACTCAGCCATGTACGTTTATCAATGTCGATCATTCGCCTTTTTTTTTTATTCGCATTGTTAGTGAATAGTGTGCAAAAATTAATCAAAGCGTATAAAATTAAATTAATCGACTAATTGAATGAACTATGTACGAGTAACTGCACAAAACCGCTGAAAAAAACCTTTCAAATCAGACAAAGGAATGACACAATTTTTTTAGAATTCGCGTGATGTCATTTGCGGTTGCGAATATTTTTTTTTTTTTTGTTACAAATATTTAATAATAATGATTTTCTAAGGAACCACCTACAAAAGCGCGCACACGCAATATTAGGCGCATACCAACAAGAACAACAATATTGCCTGCTTTCAATTCAACACGACAAAGACTGAAAAATCGAACAAAAACAAATCTAAAGCACATCAGCAAAGCTTTGGTTGCCGTTTTCAATAACTTAGTACTGTGAACAGCTGCACGTCGCCATTGCGAATTTCTACGAATGAACTCAAATACTTCCTTCGCACAAGTCTCACGCAAAAGCAAAGCGTCAGTTATTTCAAACTTTTGAGATTCCCAAAAACTAACTGCGAAACATATGCTTGACTAATTTAATTAGTGGTTAGTCTTTTGTGCGAACATGAGTGTAGGTAGAGACTAATAAAAGTTCGATATGCGCTGTTGTATTTATTCAGATTTAGAATTGTGGAGTATTCGGTAAGAACAAGAGATGATAAGGCAGGTGGTGTCGCTGCTTTTTTTTAATAGAAAATACTCTTTTTTTGCTACCTTTTCAGTAGTTTTTTTTCAACATTTTTTCCAATGATTTCAAGTATTTTTACTACTTTTTTTGTATTTTGTTATCTTACTATTTGTTTGACTACAATTTTACTATTTTTTTGATACTTTTGTTTACAGGTGGAGTCGCTGCTTTTTTAATAAGAAAATACTCTTTTTTTTGCTACCTTTTCAGTAGTTTTTTTCAACATTTTTTCCAATGATTTGAAGTATTTTTAGTACTTTTTTTTGTATTTTCTTACCTTACTATTTGTTTGACTACAATTTGACTATTTTTTTGCTACTTTTGTTTACAACTTTTGCACTTTTCGCATTTTTTTGCTTTGTTTTCAACACTTTACTTTTGCTAACATTTTTTCCAGTAATTTGTAGTATTTTCACTACTCTTTTCTGTACCTCCTTTACTACTGTTTTTCAATATTTGTGCACAGCCTTTTTATCTCTTGACTACTTCGACACCCTTACTACTTATTTTACTACAATTTGACAATTTTTTTGCTACTTTTTTAATATTTTTATCACAATTATTAAATTTTTTGTAATCTGTAACATATTTTGTGATTATATCATCATTACTAGCTCTAAGTAACTTTTTACTACTTTTTTTATTCTCTCTTGACTACTTTTTGTTATCTTTATTTTTTTTTGTAAACACTTGACTACTTTTTGACTACTTGTTGTACAATTCTTCACCTCTATTTACGATTTTTTGTTCTTTGAATACTTTTTGCACTTTGTTAAATATTTTTTACCCCTCTAACTACTATATTTCAGTATTTTTTACTGCCTTTTACTATGTTTTTTGGTATTTTTTACCACTTTTCACTACATTTTTAAATAATCCAGTACCTAAAAACTTTTGTGGTAATTCTAGTACTTTTTACTTCTTTTAATTTTCTCCTACTTTTTTAGATTCTTTAAATTTTTTTTTTTTACTATTTTTTTACTTTTCGCAAAAAAATTTCAAAACTTTTTAGTGTTCTTACTTCTTTTTTTATATTGTTTTTCCTTGAACTATTGTCACAATTTTTTCTCTGTTATTTTGTACTGTGTTTACCTGTTTTTTGACTACTCTTTGGCTACCTTTTGCTAAATTTTTACTACTTTTTTCACATTTTTTCACTATTTGTTACTAGTTTTTTGTGCTTTTTTACAATTTACAATTTTAGACGAATTTTCTTCTATTTTTATATTCTCTCACCTACCTATTTAGTTTCTGCTACTTTTTTACCACGTTTTTTTACTTTCTTTTGTACTTTTTAGTATTTTTACTTTCTTGCACTTTTTAAAAATTTTTTACCCTGTTCCCACCATATGTATTTTTAGTACCTTTTTACCTTTTACTAATTTTTGGTATTTTTTTTACAACTTTTCACTGCAATTCCTAAAAACTTGTGTGGTAATTCTTGTAATTTTTACAACTTTGATTCTTTCCAATTTTTTTTTAATTTTCTGTTGTCTGTTGTCTACTTTTTACTACTTTCTCGAAAATAATTTCAAATTTCAAAATTCAAAACTTGTATTTTTTTGCTACGTTGGACTATTATTGTCACAATTATTTCTGTGTTATTTTGAACTCTCTTACTCTTTTTTGACTACTCTTTTGTTACCTTTTGCTAACATTTTAATACTTTTTTCAAATTTTTTCCAATATTTTTGCACTAATTTTTTGTGCTTCATCTTAAATTTTTTACTTTGACCAATTTTCTTCTACATTCCCACTGTTCTTTTATAATCTCCCACCCACTTGACTACTTTTTGCTACTTTTTGACTTCTTATTTCACTACTTTATTAATTTTTACCGCTTTTTTTACTTTCTTTAATACTTTTTTCTCTACCATTTCATAGTACTTTTATTAGTATTTTTTACTGTTTTAACTATTATTTTTTACTACCTTTTTGCTACTTTTTTGTACTACTTTTTTACACAAAATTTTCACTACTTTTGTATTATTTTATTTTGGATTTTTCAATACTTCGCTTTTCGTCCACCTTTTGGCGTAATTTTCTGGTACTTTTTTGTAGTACCTTGACAACGTGACTAATTTTTTGCTACTTTTCCACTACTTAGTTCACAATTTATCACTCCTTTTTTACTACTTTTTGCACTTTTTTGAGTATTTCTTCGTAATTTCTTAAATATTTTTTTCTTCACTACTTTTTTCACAATTGGTGTACTACTACGTTTAATCTCTTGACTGTCCTTCTACTACTTTTTTAACTACTTTTGGCCTACATTTTCACCATTTTTACATATTTCTTTACTTGGTTGTATCCCTCTTAATTCTTCTCGACTAACTTTTGCTAATTTTTTTAATACTTCTTCCACAACTTTTGTACGAGTTTTTTGTGCTATCTTGACTACTTTTTTGCAACTTTCAGACTACTTTTCTACTATTTTTTCGTGTTCTCTTTACTACTTTTTTTTTACTTTTTATTATTTATTTCACATTGGTTCACTTTTTTTTTAATAATTTGTTACTTATTTTATTTCTTTTTTATTTCTTAAACAATTTTTTTTTTTATTATTTATTACTACTTTATTTTAGTACTCTTTACTAACTTTTAGTATTTGTTGCAACTTTTTACTTTATTGATAAATGTAATCCAGCCAAAACGTTTTTAGTGCTTATTTTACTTGACTTTACTACTACTTCGCGTAATGCTTTTCACAATTTTTTAACTGTTTTTTTTACTCTTTTGCTACTTTTTTTACCAGTTAGAAAAAAAATTCCAATCATTTGTAGTATTTTGACTACTTTACAATACTTTTGTTTGTGTACTTTTTAACTATTTTGTTGCTGCTATTTTATCAAATTTTTTCTCTTCCATTTAGTACTTTCTCTACTTTTTTGATTTATTACTACTCTTTTCAAATTTTTGTTACTATTTTGTACTGATTTTTTTGCTCTCTTGACTACTTTTTAACTAGCTCTATTACCTTCATACTACTTTTTTAATACTTTTTGATTATTTTTCTTTTTTAACTACTTTTTTGTTCCTTTTACTACTTTTCACAACATATTTTTTAGTATCTTTTACTGCTTTTCGAAAGTTTTTTGGTCTATTTGTCACTACTTTTAACTACTTTTTTTATTATAAATCTTATAAATACGGAGTGTCAGTACCGGGATTCTGCTATGTGGAGAGTCCCAACAACTCAGGGATTTTCCATATGGCCGGGTCCCGGGACTGACTTTCCTAGTGTTGGTGGTATCACAACGGGCCTTTCAAAACTGGCCTAAGTGTGCCTCTGCGGCAGCCACTTGAACCCAACCTAACCTATAAATACAAGCACGAGGTGGTATCTTTAGCTCAATCTATTAGACAAACCACATTGAGTTTCGAGTCTTCTTTCCACGCCCTATGAGAAAATCTTTTCTGACAGCCAAAATGTGACGATCTTTCACGACGCCATCATTTGTTGAAAATAAAAATAAATTTAGCGAACTTTTATTAGACCCCACCCAGTCAATTAAGTTCAAATTCCAGCCACCAAAAACACTACCGAAATTCAATTTATTCAAATATTTAATTGACATTTAACGGTCATTTTGTATCGACGCCACCGGCCGGCATGCTTTGTAGCAATCGTTAGATATTTAAATTACACCATCACATACATAACTACACTCATAAATAAGTATTAATGAATTTATAGCAGATGACTCCCACTTTAATAATAATGTTGCTGTTTGCTTGAGCTCTTGGTTTGGCCAAGGGAAAAATACGATTAATAACCATAAATTAGCTAAATTCGTTGTCATTATGCCAATTTTCGGTTTTTTGCTTCTCTTTCAACATATTTTATTGCTTTTGATTTATGACTATGGGCAAATTTGTCCGCCAATTGTTCATAAGCTGATGTCATTCACACATCAAATGACTTTAGTTTGAATTTTAACGACTTCTTTAATGAGTTTAAAACATAAACTTAGTGAAGAAGTCAAGACATTCCAACTGACAATTGTAAAAAGTTTTTTTTTGTTTTTTTTTTTCTATAATATTTATTTATGTATTTTGGCTTTCGGTTGAATATGAATTTAGGATGACATTTTCAATGGTTGGCGATGATTTATTAGCCAAATTTTTGCAAGTACTCGAACGATGCGGCGCAAATTTTAATGCATTCGGAATTCCTGATGTTAAGAGGAGTTGAATCAACAGATATTTTGGTTGATATGACCAAATCACTGTCAATTCTTATCCATCAACAGCTCAATTTTCTCTGTGTATAGTACGACTGATTTAATGAGAAACTTATGAATGTTGATCTCTTGGTAGTCGTAAGAGGACTAAAATTCTCAGTTGACTACTCCCAACTGAAGTCCTTTACAGTTTGAAAATTTTATTTAGCAACAGTGCAGACGCAGGTGAAAATAGCTAACTGTTATTATGCCTTGCTCTCATTCACCGCAAGGTACACTTCTTTCGCCTCTTTATCTAGGGCAGAGAAGGTAGTTTTTACTGCTTAGACTGACTACTAAAATTATGTAGATTTTTTGCACAGCATATCATAATTTGTTAGTCTATCAAAGAAGAGCAATGCAAATTACTTACATCTAAAAACTAGGCCAACGATGTCAATTAAACTTTCTGGTATAATAAAAGCTGGTTAGAATATGTGTAAGTAGGACTACTTCTTCATTAACAACTGACTTTATTTGGTACTTGCCTTTGCAGACTCAATTTGTGTACTAAATCTATTATGTTAGATGGTCTTTACAAACTAATTCTAGACATAAAGTAACAAAGTTAAGATATGTTAACAATAGGTAAGTGAACAAGTACAAAAATGTGTTAGTAAATAGATATGGTACGGAAATGCGGTTCTGCGAGCCAAATGTACAAAAAAAAAAATAAAATAAATTATCAAAAAAAAAAAATAAAATTAAATAAAATAAAAAAAAAATAAAAAAAAAAAAATAAAAATAAAATAAAAAAAAAAATAAAATAAAAAAAAAATAAAATAAAATAAAATAAAATAAAATAAAATAAAATAAAATAAAATAAAATAAAATAAAATAAAATAAAATAAAATAAAATAAAATAAAATAAAATAAAATAAAATAAAATAAAATAAAATAAAATAAAATAAAATAAAATAAAATAAAATAAAATAAAATAAAATAAAATAAAATAAAATAAAATAAAGTAAAATAAAATAAAAAAGTAAGGTCAAAAGAAGGAAAATAATATAAAATTAAATAAATTTAAAAAAAATAAGATAAAATAAGATAAAAAATTATAGTAAAAAAATAAAATAAAACAAAAAACTAAAAGTAAAAACGATAAAATAAATTTTAAAAAAATATTAAAAACAAATAAGATCAAAAAATGAAAAAAATAAAATAAAATATAAAAAAAAAAAATTAAAAAATAAAATAAAAAAATTGAATAAGATAAAAAAATAAAAGTAAAATAAAATAAAATAAGATAAAAAATAAAATTATATTGAATAAAATAAAAAATAATATGAACAAAGTAAATATACTGTAAACTAAAGATGGGTGAACTCAAAAAGTGGTGGCAGCAATCGCGTACTTGGTCGCAACCCGGTGGCAGCAACGCTCAAAGAGGTGGATTTTGAGGCGTCACTACGCTCATCGAGTAGATAAACAAACTAAACTGTGAACTTAAGATATCCACCCTAACTAACTAATGGCGGCGATATACCAACAGGTTATCATAATCTCTAATGAGATTTTTGTGCCGAGCTTCTCTTCCAACTTGTAGTGTGTTGATATGATTTTTTTCCTACAAGTTGGCGGAACCTACAGTTTTTACCGACTACGATCGGCACTTGCAAAGCATATGAGTTTTTGCTGAGAAACTTCTAATGGCAGAAATACACCCGGAAAGTTTGCCAAACTACTGCCAAGGGCAATCGCATTTTAGAAAAATTATTTTTCTAAATAATTTTTGATGTTTCTTTTTCCGGGCATTGATGTGACACGACTGGGTGTAGTAGGTCGAGCACTTAACCGCTACAACACGGCGACCGACAGTAAACTCAAAAATAGCTGAACAAACTAAACTGCAAACTAAAGATATCCACCCAGTGAACTCAAAAAGTTATGGCAGCAATCGCACACTTGACCGCAACCCGGCGACAGCAACGCTCAAAGGGATGGAATTTGGAGGCGTCATGTGAGGTTTATGTGGTTCTGTTTGCCGGGACTTCAGCCTGGAAGACGCTGCAATGATCAGGTAGTCTGAAGGACAGCTCAAAGTCCAGATCTCTTGAATAAACCACTCCTTCAACTCTGCCTTCTAACTTTGAGCCGTCGGTGTGGAAATAGAAATGTCATCATTAGTAGCGGTACACCGATCCGTTCTCTCCCAGTCTTCTCTGCTGGGAATTTATTTATTTTGCATGCTCAACACCTTCCCCCTCCCAGCCTATTGTGTTAATTTTATTAGTTATTTACGACAGTAATTTAGTTATGCCGCAGTGCGTTAAATTCAATATTAATTTTATTGGCTTAAACTATGTCTATAATAAATTGTTTTAATTGACTGCTGTTGGCATATTGTGGCATGACTGATTGCTAGTAATTAAACGGTATTTAACGTTAAAGTCAATATGCGATGTTTGGCCACGCCTCGCGAAAAATCTGCAATTACCTCGGCGAGTAAGAAAACCAGTAAAGAAAAAAAAAAAAAAAAAGAAAAAAAAAGAAAAAAAAAGAGAAAAAAAGAAAAAAAAAAAAAATAAAAGAAAAAAAGATTAACGGAAGCTATTAAACGAAAATTATTAATTACAAAAATTACATTGTTACCCAAATACTATATACAACAAATACGCAAAACTATAAAACTGCCAATAAGCCAAAGAGTTTCAGAGCTTCGCTTACAATTACCGTTTGAGAAAAAAAAAAAAAAAAAAACAAAGAACAGTTGGTCGGTGGGGCCAAGAAGCACAGCTCATCTCTACGCTTGCCAGTGTGGCCACTCGTAAAAGCAAAACTACAGCGATTCCTCTACGAAAGCTTTTACTGTTTTTGGCGCACGATTTTCCACCTGCTCTAGCCTGGACTATCCATTCATTAAGCAGCTACACCTTATTTTTCTACAATCGATGATTTACATTCGCAAATTTTCCTTTTTAGCCTTTCTCATATTTTTTTTTTTTGTAATTTCTTAGCTGCACTGAAACAACAACAGAAAATATCCAACAACTACTGCAAAAGTTCATATATTATCTATGGGGCGTATAATTATGGAGTATAGTTTATGGCGTGCAATAGTGTGCGCGTGTCTAACGGCACATAAAGCGCCAAATTGATGGAATGACGGGTTGGCTAGCTGACTAACTCGCTGTCTATAAAGCACAACCTCTTGTACATACCTGCCACTCGTAGTTGGTTGGAGCCTACATAGCTGTCAGTTAATTTTACTTTACTGCCCAGTCAGCTGGTCAAGTGGCTAAGCAGTCAATCGACAACTCACCTCAACGCTATCAGCAGCCGCTCAGCTATTTGTTGTTGTGTATTGATAGGCGTCCATGCATTGCAGATAAACAACAATAACAGTTATACTAACATACATTGACTTTGGTGTGTTACCAAGTAAAGGGTGTTGTTTTAGAGAGATAGAAATTTAGCTGTAGCTCTTTTTTTTTGGCAATATCTATTATTTGGGACTGTAATGGTGTGTGGTTGTATAGTTGGGCTAGCAGCTCCAGCTGTGCGACCTTGCTCAATCCCGAGTCTTGTGCCCTCGTTCGTGCACTCTGTGGGATAGCACCAGTGGGACCACTCTGGCATATTTGGTTTAAGGGTAGACCGCGAGGTCTTTTTCGCAGCGTCTGTTCACCACGTGGTGCGGTTGGGTGTCTTTCTTGGAGCAAGCGGCTATATAAACGTGTGAATATCTTTCGAGATCCCGAAGACGGGTTATGCGATGGGTTCGGGACCCGCCACCTGAAAACCAATTCCAATGAAAACTAGATACACAAATGAGATGAGAGCCCCCTTTAATGTTGACGACCTGGCAAGAGGAAAAAATATCATGAGACTAGGGCATGTAATTGAAATGGCCGCACCCTTTTAAGGGAGAAAACCGCTGACCGG
>CAXKVI010000003.1:20131196-20141196 GCA_964058755.1 Campiglossa producta
TAAATAAAAAAAAATCAAAACAAAAAAATTAAATGCAATATAAAAAATAAAATAAAAAATTAAATAAAATAAAAAATTAAAAAAATTAAAATTAAAATAAAACAAAACAAAAATAAAACAAAAAAATAAAAAATTAAATTAAATAAATCAGAGTAAAATGAAAAAAGTAAAAAAAAAAATTTAAGAAAATAAAGTACAACTTATCTTTATAAAATAAAATAAAATAGTATAAAAAAATCGAATAAAATAAAATTAAATTAAATAATACAAAATAAAGTAAAGGGAAAAATAAAATAAAATAAAGAAAAAAAAATCAAATAAAATAAAAAAATAAAAACAAAATAACATGAAATGAAATAAAATAAAAAATAAACAAATAAAGAAAATAAAAAAAAAAAAAATAGAATTAAAAAAAATTAAATAAAGAAATGAAAAGATGTACAAAAATAAAAGAAAAAAAAAATAAAACAAAAAAAAAATAAAACTAAAAAAAGATATAAAATAATAATAATTAAAAAAAAAAATCAAAAAAGAAATTTAATACAATACAAAAAAAAAAAAAATAAAAAAATAAAAAAAAATAAAATAAAAAAAAATTATAAATAAAATAATAAAAAAAGTAAAAAATAAAATAACATTAATTAAAAAAAAAATCAGAAAAAAAAAATTAAATACAATATAAAAAAAAAATAAAATAAAAAAAAAAAAATTAAATAAAATAAAAAAGATTAAAAAAAAAATATAAATAAAATAAAAAAAATATAAAAAAATATAAAAAAAATAAAATAACATATATTATAAAAAAAAAATCAGAAAAAAATTAGATACAATATAAAAAATAAAATAAAAAAATTAATTAAATAAAAAAAAATTCAAAAAAATTAAAATGAAAATAAAACAAAAAAAAAACTAATAAAAAAATTTAATTAAATAAATCAGAGTAAAATGAGAAAAGTAAAAAAAAAAATTTAAGAAAAAAAAATACAACTTAACTTTATAAAATAAAATAGAATTTAAATTAGATAATTAGATTAGTTGGCCTAGAGCTCAAAAATACATATAATCGTAAATTTAAAAGGCCGAAAATACAAAAGAAATAAATTAGATAATTTAAAAAAAATAATAGAAAATAAAATAAGCAAAATTAAATTGAAGTTTATAGGTGAATAAAATAAAATAAACGTAAATATTTTGCATACTCAGTCGTATTGAGTTTCGAAATTTAACTTCTATTAAATTTGTGGTGCTACACATAGTTTTTTAGTAAGCAAACTACCAAATATCATGAACTATCTTATCTGCAATTTCCCGATTTTTTATCAACAACAACAAATACATATCATAAGAGCCTTAATATCTTACAAGTTCATTTGTATTTCAAAATTTGGTCAAGGTTAATAATTGTAAAGGCTAAATAATACTAGCATCATTAACGCCTGCTTCACTCCTCTTCCATCTCTACACAAGCTTTTTCGCGCCAAGAAAGATTTAACTTCGCTGTTTATGCAATTGCTTAATTTGTTTTTAAATGAAACTTAAATTCTAATCTCTTTTGTAAATGACTGCTAAATAAATAGGAAATTAATTTGTATGCATTCATCTGGATGTGAGTATGTGTGCGTGCGTGTGTGATTGCCTAGTGCATATACTCCAAGCAATTTAGTCACGTTCAAATCAGCTGCAAAGCGTAACAGTAACGTTACGCCAGTTGGTGCTCGTAAGACCCCAAAGCTTTATTTTTCAAAGTTTGAAAGCACTTAAATATTTACTTAAGTGTAGCAGGCCTATGTAAATATGTAGGTGATTTATGATTTCTTTGTCAGTTATACATAGTTGCATCAACAACCTTAAATGTTTATTTGCGCATCTGTGAGCTCATCACTAAGGTCACTTAAATGCGAACATGTGTTGATATTTGCTAACTTTATTAAAATGTAATTAATAATATTTATTTTTAATTTTTTATACCTTTCATGAACATGAAATGGTGTTATAACTTTGGTCCAATGTTTGTAAGTATGAGAAGAAGAAGAGATAGTCCCACTAATAAGTATACCGTTATAATCAGGACGATGAGCTGATTCCATTTAACCATATCCGTCTGTCCGTCTGGTTGTACGTAAATTAGTCCCTTAATTTTAGAGATATCCCGATGAAATTTGGTATGGAGGGGTTATTTTATATGAGAATAATCATTTGGCGGAACCAGCAAGATCAGACCAAAACTACTCATAGCTCCCATATAATCGATTGTTCCGAACTTTTGAAGAAAAAAAGTTAAAAAATGAGAGAAAAACTCGACTTTTTTATGGAAATGCTCTTAAGACATAGAGAAACTCGTAGTAAAAATCAGTCTGACAAAATAAATATTTCTTCATGGATCTTGGATCGATCAGTTATATCGTATCTTGGTGGTTTTCTTCGTTTTCCCAAATATTTTTTTTGATTTGTAGATACGCGGTTAGCCCAAAAATGGGACGATAGATATATTTGTGTTTTGAAATAGATAGCAATTGTTTGCCTCACAAGGTGAGTGATAAGGTTTTTTTTTATCAAATATTCTTTTCTTGCACATTTCTACATGATAAGACAAATGGTTGAGTATTAGTAACACCCCTTGGACCAGAGCGAAAGATATCTAAAGTATCATGGGGGGAAATTCCACATGCAGGGCATATGCTTGAAATTGTGTTGTTTAGTCTGGATAGGTAGGAGTTTAACCTACTACAGTAGCCAGACCGAAGTTGGAGCAGAGTGGAGCAGAGTGACTCTAGTCTCCTCTTGGTAAGGTGCGTTCTTTTTCAGCTATTTCGGGTGGATGACTGTTTAGAATAGGATTCACAGGCCGAGAACTGACAAAGGTATCTACCGACTTAATGTGAATGTCACTTAGAGATGCCGGATCTCATCATAGTGCTTGCGGATGTGACGCCTTATGTCTCTAAGGCACGGATCTACGTCCAAAAGATGACGGTTTGGAGGTCCTGGCTTATGACAGTTCAGAAGGAACTGCCTGCTCATGACATGAGGAAACATCCCATAGCAGTTCTGATTGTGGTATTTTCGGAGCCTTGTAACCTCGTCAAGTTGGTGTTATGTACATTGGGGGACCAAATGGGTGCAGCATAGTCAAATAGCGGTCGGCCAAAGGCCTTATATGTAGTCAACAACGTTTCTTTATCTTTCCCCTAAATTCTGTCGGCAATTGACTTGAGGAATTGTTGCGACCCCGTAACTTTGAGACCATTGTAGACACATGCTCGGCAAATGAGAAAGTGTTATCCAATGTCACCTCCAATAACTTTTGGTGGCTGACTGTTGTTAGCCTAATGCCATCAACGTAAATGGAGTTGGACTTTTGGTGCGTCCATGTCGTAAACAGCGATATGGGTCGACATGAATTGCCTCTCTCCATATTATTACAAAAGTGTTTAGCGAAAGACTAAATAGAGCCGCTAGATATTTCCGCCCTTCATGGCCAAGATGTTTAAGCATCTTCATGGCGATGCCGTCGGGGCCGATGGACCGATTGATTTTGAGGGGACCTGAAAATGGGTATTGGTAACGATACAACCCCATTGAAGTGGCAATAAGGAGCCTATTCGCGAAAAATCGAAAAGATTGTACAGTCACACAGCGACACTGAGTCTTAAGCTATTAGGATTACAGCATTTCTAACTAACGACTTAGTAATCAATTAATCATTTAATTGATTTATAGTTTTCCCATACTCTTTAAGGGCATGAGGTCTTACCATTTCCTTCGCAGGGCAGCTTACAAATCTCTCTATATATAAAATTGGATTATGTATGTATGTATGTATGTAGCTTATGGACTCAAAAACTACTCGGACGATTTTCTTCAAATTTTCGGGATAGATTAGTAGGGGTCTGGAGAGTGTTTCTGTAAAGTTTTTTTAGGGAAGTGGGCCCGGGACCGCCCTATTCGAAACTATCGTATAAATAGCTGAATTTATTTGAAATTTCGTATGCAGGTCACGTTTTGCTTAGATTAAAGTATGGTATGATTTTACTTCCAGAAAGTGGGCTAGGGACCGATCTGTTCTAAACAATCGTATTTATGGCTCGATTTGCTTGAAACTTGGTGTGTAGGTAGATTTATGATTAGATCATATATGGGATACATTTTATTCCGAAAAGTGGACCCAGGACAGATTTATTCTAAACTATCGTGTAGATGATTGGATTTACTTGATATTTGGTATGTGGGTAGCGTTATGTTTAGATTAAGGTATGGTATGATTTTACTTCCGGAAAGTGGACTAGGGACCGATCTGTTCTAAACAATCGTATTTATGGCTTGATTTGCTTGAAACTTGTTGTGTAGTTAGCTATATGCCTAGATAATATATAGGATACATTTTCTTCCAGAAAGTAGACCCAGGACTGCTTTATTCTAAACTATCGTATAGATAGTTGGATTTACTTGAAATTTGGTATGCAGGTAACGTTTTGCTTAGATTAAAGTATGGTATGATATTTCTTCCGGGAAGTGGACCAGGGACTGATCTGTTCTAAACAATTATATTTATGGCTCGATTTGCTTGAAACTTGGTGTGTAGGTAGACTTATGATTAGATAATATATGGGATACATTTTCTTCGGGAAACTGGACCCAGGACTGATGTATTCTAAACTATCGTATAGATGGTTGGATTTACTTGAAATTTGGTATGTGGGTAGCGTTATGCTTAGGTTAAAGTGTGGGATAATTTTTCTTCCAGGAAGTATACCAGGGCCCGATATATTCTAAGCAATCATATTTATGACTCGATGATAATGTATCTTCCGAAAAATGGTAAAAATGGTAAAATCTTATTCAGGTGATTTTCTTTGGCATAGCAACGCACGCCGGGTATTTTTAGTTAGTTATAAGTACTTGAATTGTAAACTTCTTTTTCTTTCTATGCAGAAGTTATTTACTTTAGTTAACATTGTTATTCTTACAATTGTACGCATTTCACTACCAACGTAGCACCCACTGAGCGACAGCACATTGCTCCCACCGCGGAGCCTACATACATACATTAACTTTTATAGTTATTATTATCAGACAAAATGTAAATATAACAATAGAAAGAGCTATAATCGAGTAAGTAGCAAGTACTTGTACATACAAAGAAATGAGTACACACATTCTGTTGATATTTTCATTAGCTTCACTACTGGTTTTTCATGTTCGTATTTTTTTTATTTTTCTAATTTTTGCAACAAGAAAAAGGGCCTAAAGTTTCACATTTTCGCTGAACTTGTTTTATTTGAATTTCGTATGAGGACCTCACGTGATTACCCACTGGGAGTGTATGCACGAACGTCTTTGTTTTAATTTGTTTATTGAGTGTTTTTATTAGCTAGTGTTGCGCACCTTTCTTTTACCTGCTTTTTTCCTGCACTTATGTCATTAACTGCAGTTACTCATTAGTTTGATGTTATTGTTGTTGCTTTTATTGTGACTTTAATTTGCACACTTTGACGTTTCTCTTTGACGTTTGATGCTTGTGTCATTAATTAAGGTATGGAGTGTGGTCTAATTTGGGAGCGATCAAACAAAAAGTTGCCGTATAATAACTTTGGAGAGCTAACGTACAGCTGATTAAATGATTGTGATTATTCTTTGTTTGTTTATTTAAGATTTTGTTTTTTTGCAAAATTTTTATTTCTTCTGATGATAAATATAATGCGGCTGACTATCTCAAGTGTTTTATATGTGTGCTTTTTATTGATTACTGTTTCTTACTTTGCCGCTCATTTTATTCATCAAAACAGCTGTTTTTTCGTATATATTCTGACAGCATTTAGGTGATCAGCCAATTTTGCAAATGAGATTTTCGTAAAAGCTCGAAATGATTTTTATTTTTAAAACCTTTATATTAAGTCGCTTTCTTGTTTTCCTTGGTGCACCTTTTCCATACGAAATTTCGGAATCTTGCAGTCTTTTTAGGCTTGGAACGTAGTTCGGAGCTACGTGACAATGCAATGTGTACGAAAAAAGTATCCGCTAGGTGGCGCACGGATCAAGAAATATGGTAAATTCATTTAAAAATTGAAAATTTGGGACGCATATTTGAGGAATTTCCCGGTAAGGTAGATTATTGAAAATTTGCATACATATGAACAGTTGAAGACAATACAACTTGTGGTAACAGAAATTATGCTAGATGTCGCACTGGTCGAGATAATTACAAATCTTAAAAAAAAATTAAAAGACTCCTAGAATTTTGCGATCGATTTTTAGTAACTTCCAGGTTAGTTAAAGACTTGAAACTTTACAGATTTGTCACAACCCGATGACAATACAATTCCTAATCAAAACAATTCCGGTAGGTGGCGCACGGATGGATATATTTCGAAAACTAATTTGAAGTTGAGAATTTTGCGATCGACTTTTGACCAACTTTCAGGTAACCTCGGAACTTGAAACTTGGCATTAAATTGAGGCAACAGTGACACTACAAATAGTAAAAATCAAAATTCCGATAGATGGCACGCTGGTCTATATAATAGCAAATCTTTGAAACATAGGGGGAATCTTGCGATAGATTTTTGAGTAACTTCCCGCTAAGCTAGAGACTGGAAACTCGGCACATTTGTCAGAACCCGATGACAATACAATCCCTCATCAAAAAAATTCCGGTAGGTGGCGCATATTCAAGATATTTCAAAAACTATTTTGAAGTTGGGAACTTTTCGATCGACTTTTGACCAACTTTCAGGTAACCTAGGAACTTGAAACTTGGCATTAAATTGAGGCAACAGTGACACTACAAATAGTAAAAATCAAAATTCCGATAGATGGCACGCTGGTCTATATAATAGCAAATCTTTAAAACATAGGGGGAATCTTGCGATAGATTTATGAGTAGCTTCCCGCTAAGCTAGAGACTTGAAACTTGGCACATTTGTCAGAACCCGATGACAATGCAATCTCTCATCAAAAAAATTCCGGTAGGCGGCGCATATATCAAGATATTTCGAAAACTAATGTGAAGTTGGGAACTTTTCGATCGACTTTTGACTAACTTTCGCCAGAGATTCATATTTCTGTCGCAACGAAAAATTTTAAAAATTTACATGGAAATAACAAAATGCCAACGAAAAATTTTCAAATTCCATAAGCCGTCTCAAAACCTGCTACAGTTTTAGTTTCAAGTTAAAAGCACCAAAGTATTCGCCACTGCACATTTAACAACTCCTACATGCCTCTTTGAATTATATGACTTTTAAGGCATTTTGATTGCTTGGCGCTGTGCATTTTTCATACGTTTTTCGCATTCATTCGTATGCTTTGCGTCATAAGTGTAATATGATTTTTGTTGCTGTTTTTTTTTTTTTACATCAGGCGATAACATTGCGATATGTCACAAAAGAAAATAATGCCATTAGCTGGTGTGGCGCCATATATCGGAGTGTGACTTGTGTGGGAATGTGAAATGAAATAATTTAAAGTCGAGCAAAAAACGGGAAGTGGATATAAAGGCAATTGATTTTATTTAAAAAATCAGTAGAAAAAAAGTTGACTTATTCCAAAAAAATTATCCAGTAGCTTTAAAAAATACACTGGTTTCCAAATGGGACAGATTTAAAAAATGTCCAACAAATGGCTCCCGTTCGAGAATCACTATGGGATTTAGAGAACACCCTAATATATGTTTTGAAATCACTTGAATTATGAGTGCTTTAGCGATTGTCATGCCAATAACGATGGTTTGTGTTTGTATTCACAGAGTATTTCTTATCTTATCAGCTGTTTGTCTTTTTCTCTGTCTTGATTTTGTACATAAAATAATTACATGCTTTTGTTGCTACTTCACACTCTCAACCGCGCTCTTCAGCGCTGCTGATTGATGAATAATTTATTAGCAGCATTTGACGATCGGTAACAAAAGTTTATTGACATCATATTTCAATCATAGAAACAATTCAATTTAAAAAATTTTAACTATGTAGCTATGCAGTCGAATATCTATAAAACATAAATATTTAGGCATGCATGCGAAAATTATTTTTCTTGAAAGAGTTGTTTAGATGATTAAAAAATTATGATACTCGGGTATTGGTAGACCATAAAAAAGTTGTTACAAGGTCTTCTAATATCTAACAGATATGGATGGTGGGGTCCTACTTAGCACTGTGGTATACAAAAAATTTGCTCGAATATCTGCCTCCAACAACAAGTCCATACACAGGCACTGTAAAAGTTAAACACATGCTCATTACTCATCTGGCAGCTCATAAAAATATTGAACCTATTTACTTGATTATTTTTTTACAACTATATTATGTTTATTGCTTATTACTGTTTTAACGTTTCGTTAATTATTTTTGCGCTTATTTATGAAGCCCTCATTTAACCTTTTTGCAATTTGCACTTTGAATTTTTTATGTTGTCATGCCGTTGGATTTATTGCACTAGCAGTTGTATTTGTGTAACTGCATATGTTTGTAATGAACATAAAATAAAATAAAATAAAATAAGATAAAATAAAATAAAATAAGATAAAATAAAATAAAATAAAATAAAATAAAATAAAATAAAATAAAATAAAATAAAATAAAATAAAATAAAATAAAATAAAATAAAATAAAATAAAATAAAATAAAATAAAATAAAATAAAATAAAATAAAATAAAATAAAATAAAATAAAATAAAATAAAATAAAATAAAATAAAATAAAATAAAATAAAATAAAATAAAATAAAATAAAATAAAATAAAATAAAATAAACTAAAATAAAATAAAAAAAAATTAAAAAAAAAAATAAAATAAAATAAAATAAAATAAAATAAAATAAAATAAAATAAAATAAAATAAAATAAAATAAAATAAAATAAAATAAAATAAAATAAAATAAAATAAAATAAAATAAAATAAAATAAAATAAAATAAAATAAAATAAAATAAAATAAAATAATATTAAATAAAATAAAATAAAATAAACTCTTTGTTGCTTTTGACTTGTAGTCTATTGCTGTAAATACCGCCGGTATTGTGAAGCAATTTTCGGGATTGTATGAAAATCTGTTTTTTTTTTGAGAAAAATTTACCCACCCGCTGCAGGAACCAGACAAGCCGACATATGTTTCGATGATACTGGAACGTTCTATATGGAAGTATATATATATGCATAAATGGACACTGAGAAGGGTTTACCTTCAAGCTGGGTAGTGGCCTAAGGTGTTAGACCTTCTAGCATACAAGTCACTACAGTGTTGTGAGTTCGACTCTCACAATGCCGGGAAGAAAAGTCCATGAAGAGATGTAATTCCAGTATCATCGAAACATATGTCGGCTTGTCTGGTTCCTGCAGCGGGTGGGTAAATTTTTCTAAAAAAAAAACAGATTTTCATAAAATAAAATAAAATAAAATAAAATAAAATAAAATAAAATAAAATAAAATAAAATAAAATAAAATAAAATAAAATAAAATAAAATAAAATAAAATAAAATAAAATAAAATAAAATAAAATAAAATAAAAATAAATAAAAAAAAATAATAATAAAAAAAAATAAAATAAAATAAAAAAAAATAAAAAAAATAAATTAAAATAAAATAAATTAAAATAAAATAAAATAAAATAAAATAAAATAAAATAAACAAGTAAGGAAAGTTGTCTTCGGCTGTGCCGAAGGCTATATACCTTTCATGAATAAGCGTCACGATTTTCACTGTTCGATCCCCAGTACAGCCTGTTTCAATTTAACTATATTTACTACACACATTACACATCTTTGTTATAATTTAAAAAAAACTTACAAAATAATAGGATCCGAGTTATCGGAACAATCGATTGTATGGAGGCTATATATTATACGTGTTCAATTGTACTGACTTACACTATACACATTACATATGTAGAAAGTACTAAAGGTGCAATATTTTACGTTCCTAACTTTTTAAATGCGGAAGTATTGGCCAAAAAACCTTATATCTGAACAACCGGTTGTATGGGGCTAAATATATGTTATATTTACCCGATC
>CAXKVI010000003.1:20146196-20153696 GCA_964058755.1 Campiglossa producta
GCTATTTTTATATGCGAAATTTCAATGTTGAAAATCATCGAGATGGGATAAATATTTCACATAGCCCCCATACAATCGATTGCTTTTAATAAAATTTGTTTTGAGCTGAATGACCACAGACAAAATTTCTAAACAAATTTGTATGCGAAGTGTGCCATAGTTGAAAGAAGTCAACAAATGGTCATTAATTAAATATTCGCACTAAATTAAACTCACTTTAGGTTAATACAAACATGCTGTTGAGTTTGTATATGAAATCTGCTAACAAATAAATATTTATGCATTTAAACAGAAAGCGAAAATATGTAAACAACTATACCGCAAAATATGAATATTTATAATGATAACGCTAAAAAGTGAAAAGAATAATAATAAAAAATATATTTTATATGCAAAAATTTTTGCGGCATCAATAAAAGTGAAAGATGTGCGCATGCGCGCAAGAGGCACTATCATTATCAACCACGTTTTGGTATCAAGTAGCGTATGTACTTTTCCATGTATATATGTATGCCTGTGAATGACTTTGAATTTAGTAGGTGCAGCAGGTAATGATCATTATCGCCGACTGATGCTGTTACCTTGCATATTTTCTACACTCATGGTGACAGCTAAAGAAAGTGCGAGTGGGCATACGCGCATATTTTTCCGCCACAGCTACCATTAACTAGGTCAAATATGATTTTTGCACTTGCAGTACCAACATTTTGTTTTTCATGGTTCCGCTGGTGGGCACTGCGATGTGGTCGCAATGTGGTCGCAATGTGGTATGTGTATATCGTTTACTCCATACACAAAAAAAAAACGAAAATTTAATAAAATGGATAAAAATAAAATAAACTAAAATAAAATAAAATAAAATAAAATAAAATAAAATAAAATAAAATAAAATAAAATAAAATAAAATAAAATAAAATAAAATAAAATAAAATAAAATAAAATAAAATAAAATAAAATAAAATAAAATAATCGTGGAAACGCTATTCCTCACGCAACCTTCTAGAGAAGAGGAACATGTACCACGAAATGACCGAAACGTGGTACCTTTCAATGAAGAAGAGCTCAAAGTAGCCCTGCGTAGCATGAAGGCTGGAAAAGCCCCAGGACCCGACGGAATACCTGCGGAGGCACTCAGGTTAACTGCTAATAGCTGTCCAGAGCTTTTGTTGCACATGTACAACAAATGTCTGCAGGCAAGTGTCTTCCCCGCCAGATGGAAGACAGCACGGCTCGTCCTTATACCGAAGGGTAAAGGAGACCCAAACTCTCCATCATCCTTTCGCCCACTATGTATGCTCGACACAGCGGGAAAAATGATGGAGAGCCTTATAAAGCAACGCCTAACAGCAGCCATAGAAGATGAGGGTGGACTCTCACACCGGCAACATGGCTTTCGGAGAGGGCACTCCACAATAGACGCCATAGCCGAAGTCGTAGATACGGTCCGGAAGGCTGAGACGGCAAGCCATCAAGCAAGGCCGGTAGTACTATTGGTGACGTTAGATGTTAAAAATGCTTTTAACTCTGTCAGGTGGGAGGAAATGCTTGACGCATTAGAACGCTCCTTCAAGGTCCCAATATACCTGTTAGATATATTGAGGGACTACTTAAGAAACCGCTGGCTAATTTATGAAACGACGCAGGGTCAAAGAAAGGTGAAGCTAACAGGTGGGGCAGCACAAGGGTCGGTGCTCGGCCCTGACCTGTGGAATGCTACATATGACAGCCTTCTTCGAATGCAGATGCCAGAAAGCACTTTTTTAGTTGCTTTTGCAGACGACGTGGCTGCCGTAATAACAGCACGAAGCTGCGACCTGGCACAGCTTAAACTAAACCAAGTGCGTAGTGTAGACAAGTGGATGAATGATCACGGCCTCCAACTGGCTACAGCCAAGACAGAGATCGTGATCCTAACGAAAAGAAGGATCCCCACACTCATTAACATGACTGTTGGGGATCAACAGATAGCAACGCGTCGCTCTACAAAATATGAAAATGGTGAAATTGGACAACAAGCTGACCTTCTCGGAGCATTTAAGAAGCTCCTGCGAGAAGGCTGTGAAAACCATCGCAAGTCTGAGTCGGCTAATGGCGAACACAGGTGGACCAAAGCCATGCATAAGAAAGTTGCTGGCGTCCGCCTCAGATTCTATACTATTGTACGGTGCAGAAGTCTGGGCGGATGCAATGAAAATCCAGAAGTACCAGGCAGCTATTACCGCGGTTCAACGCAGGGGGGCCCTGAGAATCGCCTCAGCATACCGCACGGTCTCCGCAGACGCTGTTCTGGTCATTGCGGGGACCATACCGATATACCTCCTCGCTGAGGAAAGAAAAATTATGTACGACACTCGTGCAGAGATACGTAGAGACGTTGCTGCAACGCAGGCGCGAGGTGAATCGATCCGGCGGTGGCAACTACAATGGAGCAACAGTACTGCTGGAAGGTGGACCAGGGTTTTAATCCCCGAAGTGGAACCATGGCTGAATCGGCCGCATGGAGACGTCGACTTTTACCTGACCCAATTCTTAAGCGGACACGGTTATTTCCGTGAGTACCTGCACAGAATGGGCAAGGTTCAAACCCCGAACTGCACCTACTGCGGAGCCATAGACGATGTACGCCACACCTTTTTCGAATGCGAGCAATTCGCTGAAGAAAGAAGGCGGGTGGAAGAGACAATTGGCGAGCTTTCCCCAGGCAGTGTCATTCGAAAGATGACCTCTGAAAATGCAAGATGGGATTTAGTGAGGCGATACGCGAGGAACGTCCTCCTTGCGAAACGGGAAGACGGTTGTCTAGCCAGTTAGCGTGAAGTTGCCACAGGGCTCACGTAACGCGCTTCCTTACCTGAAGTAATGCTAAGCGCGGTCCCAGGTAAGGAAGAATGCGCGGGCCGTGGGAGGTTAGGTTTTAGTGCGGTATACCTTAACATAGGAAGGGAGTCCCACACTCGGAGAGTCCCGATGCTAGAGCATCTAGTAACGAGGGCTCAACCCCGGTTAGTCCATAAAGCATTTCCTCCTCCCGCGAATACAAAAAAAAAAAAAAAAAAAAAAAAAAAAAAAAAATAAAATAAAATAAAATAACATAAAACAAAATAAAATAAAATAACATAAAACAAAATAAAACAAAATAAAATAAAATAAAATGAAATAAAACAAAATAAAATAAAATAGCATAAAATAAAATAAAATAAAATTAAATAAAATAAAATAAAATAAAATAAAATAAAATAAAATAAGATAAAATAAAATAAAATAAAATAAAATAAAATAAAAAAAAAAAAAATAAAAAAAAATTAAATAAAATAAAGTAAAATAAAATAAAACAAACTAAAATAAAATAAAGTAAAATAAAATAAAATAAAATAAAATAAAATAAACTCAAATAAAACAAAGTAAAAAAAATAAAAAATTAAATAAACTATCAGCAATGTATAGCAAAAAACGAGCATTAAAATCACTTCCCTAATCACCATCAAAAGCATTGACCGCGCCGTACCACAGCTCACCAACGGATGCAGTAATTTATTAGGTCACAGTTGGCATTGCTGTGGCGGTTTTATGCTACCTGTTGGCTTTTCATACAAATGTTTATTGTTGCTTGATGTTTAGCAAGTCTTTCTAAGAAAAGTGCAGTTTTGGTCATGTGCAAGAAAAAATACTCTTAGCAACTTTTCGCACAAACGAGTAAAAAAGCAACTGATCGAAGTTTCATTAAGTGCTGATGCATAAGTAGTCAACAACCGAAGTTAGTAAAAGTAACAACAAAATGAGATGGTTTCATACTACATAAAGAACAAGCGACGCGCCACATGCGTTGGTTCACTTTTTTTTTTTAACGAAAAGTAAAAGTAGCCACCAAACTACTCGCTTTTAACCAACACCAGACATTTTTTGTTGCCTTTCAAGTTTACCTCTCCACATCCACTGCTTGAATAGATGTAAACCAGAAATGATCTTTGTAAACAGCAACAAGTTGCTGTCTTAAGTCTTTCCTTCCTAGCCCGCATCTTTTACTTTCTCTTCATTTTTCTTAAACTTTTTTCTACTTTTTGTTATTTGTTTTTTTTTTTTTTGAAATTGTTCAATAATCACAAAATTCATGCATAACACCGAGCCCTTGCCATATATAGCAAACAATAAACTTTCTGTTTCATTTCTCATTTCGATATTCTCACTTCATTATTCAAATTCAATTTTTACCCATTTCTCGTGTCACATGAAAGCTGTCATCACATCGAATGAAAGAACTCATAAACATTGTATTATTATGTTAAAAACTCATTAAGAAATGAGGTCGAAAGCATCACATGACAGGTGTAAATTGATAAGCAAATTTTAGGCAATAGTTTTTTTGCGCTTGAGTGGTCGAATGCTCGATGAGAAGGCATAAAGCGATGATAAACATTTAAATGATTAAATAAATGAAATGACTTTTTCTAGTAAAGCTCAAATTGAAAGATTAAAAAGCAATCAAATAATCAATAGAATAAACATAGAACCTTAATGGATTATGAAAAAACCATTAATGCGTGTGGCTAATTGCCGTGAAATGTATACAATTAATTAATTATTGGAAAGCAGAGAGATGCTTTTATGATAAAAATGCATTCCAGTATTTTATTTTTTTATATTTTGTTTGATTTATTAATTTTTTATTTTATTTTATTTTATTTTATTTTATTTTATTTTATTTTATTTTATTTTATTTTATTTTATTTTATTTTATTTTATTTTATTTTATTTTATTTTATTTTATTTTATTTTATTTTATTTTATTTTATTTTATTTTATTTTATTTTATTTTATTTTATTTTATTTTATTTTATTTTATTTTATTTTATTTTATTTTATTTTATTTTATTTTATTTTATTTTATTTAATTTTATTTTATTTTATTGTATTTTATTTTATTTTATTTTATTTTGTTTTATTTTATTTTATTTTATTTTATTTTACTTTATTTTTCTTTATTTTATTTTATTTTATTTTATTTAATTTTATTTTATTTTATTTAATTTAATTTTATTTTATTTGATTTTTTTTATTTAATTTTATTTTATTTTATTTAATTTTATTTTATTTTATTTTATTTGATTTTTTTTATTTTATTTTATTTTATTTTATTTTATTTTATTTTATTTTACTTTATTTTTCTTTATTTTATTTTATTTAATTTTATTTTATTTTATTTTATTTTATTTTATTTTATTTTATTTTATTTTATTTTATTTTATTTTATTTTATTTTATTTTATTTTATTTTATTTTATTTTATTTTATTTTATTTTATTTTATTTTATTTTATTTTATTTTATTTTATTTTATTTTATTTTATTTTATTTTATTTTATTTTATTTTATTTTATTTTATTTTATTTTATTTTATTTTATTTTATTTTATTTTATTTTATTTTATTTTATTTTATTTTATTTTATTTTATTTTATTTTATTTTATTTTATTTTATTTTATTTTATTTTATTTTATTTTATTTTATTTTATTTTATTTTATTTTATTTTATTTTATTTTATTTTATTTTATTTTATTTTATTTTATTTTATTTTATTTTATTTTATTTTATTTTATTTTATTTTATTTTATTTTATTTTATTTTATTTTATTTTATTTTATTTTATTTTATTTTATTTTATTTTATTTTATTTTATTTTATTTTATTTTATTTTATTTTATTTTATTTTATTTTATTTTATTTTATTTTATTTTATTTTATTTTATTTTATTTTATTTTATTTTATTTTATTTTATTTTATTTTATTTTATTTTATTTTATTTTATTTTATTTTATTTTATTTTATTTTATTTTATTTTATTTTATTTTATTTTATTTTATTTTATTTTATTTTATTTTATTTTATTTTATTTTATTTTATTTTATTTTATTTTATTTTATTTTATTTTATTTTATTTTATTTTATTTTATTTTATTTTATTTTATTTTATTTTATTTTATTTTATTTTATTTTATTTTATTTTATTTTATTTTATTTTATTTTATTTTATTTTATTTTATTTTATTTTATTTTATTTTATTTTATTTTATTTTATTTTATTTTATTTTATTTTATTTTATTTTATTTTATTTTATTTTATTTTATTTTATTTTATTTTATTTTATTTTATTTTATTTTATTTTATTTTATTTTATTTTATTTTATTTTATTTTATTTTATTTTATTTTATTTTATTTTATTTTATTTTATTTTATTTTATTTTATTTTATTTTATTTTTTTTTTATTTTATTTTTTTTATTTTGTTTTTTTATTTTATTTTTTTATTATTTTTTTATTTTTTGGACTTTATTTTATTCAATTTAATTTATTTTTATTTTATTTTATTTTTTTATCATATTTTATTTTGTTTGTAACCAAATGCAGGCGCAGCTCAGTTAGCTACAAGTTATACAATTTTAATTCGCCATTAAAGAAATTTAACGCATAAACCCCATTTTATCACTCACTGTCCCATTTTATTTCACAATTTGTTACAGTTTTACTCTTTATGGTGCTTTAAATATTTTTTTATTCAAATAAAAAATATAGCCATATAAAAGAGTTATAAAACAAATTATAAAAAAACATACAAATCATACTAATAATCAGATTTAAAGGCCAAAACAAAAGCAAGCTCATAACGCAGTGAATCACGTGCATTGGACGCAGCGCTCAAATTGATGTTGAACGGATGCGCATGCGTAGCGCCACAACGAAAATAATTTAAGCGCATAAAATGCACTTAAAGCGTCGACTTTAGTGCGTGTGCGGTTAATTGTGTTTGTGTGTTGTAAATTTAAAGTGACCATCGCTCGACCGCAAGGCCGTTAAGATATGGTCAAGCAGTTACAAATGTGTAGCTGTTGAAAGCATAAACTAAAGTTTTGAAGCATAAAGGAAAGGAAAGCTTTTTTTTTTTTTTACTTTTTTACTTCTTTTCTGTTTTTTGTTTTTGTGTTTACGAATGTTCAAACATCGGAAGGGTTTACCGCAAAATTAGCTTGGTTTTATTGTCTTCGCCTTAATAATTTTAGTGCACTCGAAATTTTAGATAATTATTCAAACATAAAACTAATGACCACAGACTAATAAAATCATTGAAGCTAACAGAAAATGTGCGCTGAAGGCAAAAATTAAAACAAAGTTAAAAAGTTGCAGTGCTGTATTTGTATAACTTTTTTTTTTGCTAATCATTAAAACTTAGCTACTTCGCAGCAGTTCAGTTAACAAAAAAAAAAAAAAATTAGTGTACCATTCTCGATTTTTTGTTATCACACCAATGCTATCATCGTGTGATATTATCGTCATTAATGTTGTTAACAGGTCACGTCTAATTATTATTCCATTACAATGGCCCTCAAAAGCACTATTTTATTCTCAAATTTTTGTTTTCGATTTTTGTAATTTTATTTTTTAATCTTAAATGCATAAGCGTTTAGCTAAAGTGGTAGACCGAGAAAATTGAGAGAGGAATCAAAAAT
>CAXKVI010000003.1:20156196-20158696 GCA_964058755.1 Campiglossa producta
TTTTATGTTTTTCTTTTTATCTCAAGATTTGTGTCTAATGAAGGTCAGTTTTGGAATGAAAATGGTATTGTCTTTGCTAATTAAGACAATGCCAACTTTTGTAGATAGATTAAAAAGTTTAAACAGCAACTACTTAGGAGGGCCTATTTACAACGATGCAGTAAATATCTCATAACATATTTCCTTCTTTTGCTTTATTGTTTTTTTTTTTTTGTAAATATTTACGATTTGCTCTTGGTTTCGTTCTTCAGAGTTAGATCGGATTCGGAACAATT
This sequence comes from Campiglossa producta, assembly GCA_964058755.1. NCBI lineage: Eukaryota > Metazoa > Arthropoda > Insecta > Diptera > Tephritidae > Campiglossa > Campiglossa producta. The sequence goes on from CAXKVI010000003.1 coordinate 20,156,472, forward strand.
TCGTTTCGTTCCAGTATCAGTTTGGTTCTTTGGAAGAAGTTTGGATTTAGTTTCCCTTTTGTAAATTATTTCGATTTCCATTTTGGTTCCGCCTTTATAATTTTTACCATTTTGGTTTTGGTTTTGTTATTCGCTTTTTAAGGGATTCGGTTTCGTTTAGGTTTTAGTTTTGTTCCGGGTTTTGTTTCGTTGCTCAAAATTGTTTCGGATTTGGTTTCGTTCCTCAAAACTATTTCTCTTCAAAGGTTTTTCTGTTTCGTGCAGCTTTTTGTTTCAAAATGAGTTTGGATTTAGTTTCCTTTTTCAAATTTAATTCGATTTCAATTTTGTTTCCATTCTTCGAACTCATTTCGGTTTTAGTTTTGTTCTGTTGTTGTTGTTGTTAACGATAAAAACTCCCCGAAATTGACAGTCCTTGAACCCCTTTCCGTTGCGTTACTGCCCGACTATCTCGGGAGCGATTAGGTATGACCAGTGGAACCTTCTAGGTCATGTCATCCCTCCATCCGTAAGGAAGGATAAGATGGATAATGAGTGATGAGAGGCATCATTTCCGTGTGCAATATTAGTCGCCTTTTACGACCGGTATGCCTACTGCGGGCATGTTCTAAACCCCTAACCCTTTGATTTCGTTCTTCGTAACAATTTCGTTTCACCAATGTTTTTTCGGTTTCGACTAGAATATTTTTAGGTTCATTCTTCGAAATCGACTTGTGTTTGGTGTCGTTTCACCATTTTTTTCGAATTCTTTTTAGTCGTGCTCTCAAAAAATTATTCGATTTCGGTATTGACCACGTTCTTCCTAAATATTTAGGTTCGGTATCCATTTCTTAGTTCAACATTTTTCGGTTCGATTTTTCTTTCGTTTTTTCAGTAGTTCTTCTCTTCTTATCAAAAAATGTTGGATTTGGTTTCGGTCCTCTATTCGGTATTGGATTTATTCTTCAAAATTTAGGTTTGATTTTTCAAAATCATTTTGATGTTATTTTCGGTCTTCAATATTGTTTGGTTTGGGTTATGAAAAGTTTCGCGTTCTAAAACTTGATCGGTTTAAACGGTACCGATTTCGGATTAAAGCGGGAAACAGAATCAGTCCACCAATACGTCAGTTGCGTGACGTACGTCAATTTTACAGCAAATTCTATTTTGACGTATCCGTCGTATCTGGCGTTACTCATACAAACACCCGCAGTCTACTTTGCTGTCAGTTATTTCGACGTACTGACGGAGTGATTCTGCTGAACGCTTAAGATTTGAAAATGAACCGGTTGCAGAAGGTTTGAATTTGGAAAATAAATGCAAACCAGTTTAAACGGCTACGATTTCTGATTTGAAAAATGAAACGGTTTCAATCGATTATGGAAGGGTTTTAAAAAATAATCTAGTTAATCGCTTTAAAACGGATCCGATTTCGGATTAAGATTTGAAACTGAACCGGTTACAAAAGGTTTGAGTTTTGAAATGAAATGACAAAACTGTTTAAACGGCTACGATTTCTGTTTTGAAAAATAAAATGGTTTCAATCGGTTACGGATGGGTTTTAAAAAAATAATCTGTGTCAAACAGTTATTTTGAGAATTCGGATTCTGAAAATTAACGGTTTTACTTTTGAATATCTATGTCGAATTGTAATGGGTAAAGTTTTGGGGTCTAGGTATCAACCGGTTTGAGTTTTGAAATACAAGAAGTGTCAAATTAAATTAAAAAAGAAAGAAACGGTTTAAATCGGTTATGGTATGAGTACTTCAAAATGACTGCTTTCATAGAGTTACGGTTAAAGTTTTCGATTCTAGAAACTTGATAAATGAAACGGCTCAAGTCGGCTACGGCTTCGGGTTTTTATAAAAAAATTCCCTTCAACGGTTAAAAACTCAGATTCAAAAAAATTAAAGAGTTTAAAAGGTTACGATTTTGGTTTTTGTGTTGAAAACTGAAACAGTTTGAACTGTGTTGTAAAATTAAAACTGCTTGAAATGATTTTGGTTCTAAAACTAAACGATTGCGGTTTCGAATTCATCTTCACCCGGTTCAATTATTTATTGTTTACCACAACTGGGTAAACATTTTTTCGAATGCGTTTAAATTTAAAAATAAAATCATTAAATACCTAAAAACGTGTGTCTGCTCTTAAACAACAGTTATTTAAAGCCTTTAATTCCCCAATTCCCACCGCACCCACCCACACGCAATGCACGCATGACGTTTGACGTAACAAAGAGAAGCAT
>CAXKVI010000003.1:20163696-20173696 GCA_964058755.1 Campiglossa producta
AAGGCAGTTGTATGTTCGGGTAAACACATGAAAGTAAGTATGTTTGTATGATTGTATTTCAAATTATTTTGTTGCATTTTGATTGTCAGGGATGAAAATGTTGGGTAAAATCAATTACAATAAGAAATTATTTGAAACATTGCCCTTTGTAAAATTTCAAAATAGTGGCAACAACAACTAAATTCATTGTTATCAAATAAATTACGGGGAAGTGGTATCGAATACCTCAAGCACAATATCATGTTCTGTCGGCACCGTCAGAGAGTTCCTTACTCCTTAGTTCAAAGTAGGACCCTTTTACAAAAACAGTACTACTTTGGGTTGGTATTATTTTTGAGTCGCATATGGACTTACACACACTTGCTTGAACCAGAACTAATTTACACATTTTTCTTACATCAACAGTTTTTCCTTTTTTTCTATTAAACACCTTGAAGAAATGTATACTTAAATGTCAACAACTGGGTATAGCATGAAAATGGGTGGCTCATATAATTTTGGTTCATATTAATTTTTCTTCCTTTTCAAAAATGTTTTTTTATTTCTTAAAACTTATTACTAACGTCAATGAAATTGCTATCCCATAGCCTGTTTGCTGAAGTTTGCTTAGACCATCGATGCATCGAACTATTTCAACTTCTGGCAACGCTTTGTAACAGTCATGTGTTTTCGTTATGCACCACCATAAAAATATTTATTTTGGTGAAAAATCATTAAATGGTTAAGAAATCGATGAACTTTCAAGTGTGGCACATAGGAAAACAGAATTTCGTAGAAGGTTTTATTCACAAACTTAAATATATTTTAGAATGATGTGTTGGGTGCAAGGGAGTATAAAGTGAGTATTTGAAATATAAAGCTGTGTGTATGTTTTTAAAATGATTAGATGTTTATTTTTGGAGGGTTGACAACATTAACTGAATCTTTATGATTTTGAAATCTGCAGTGCAATTTGTGTTTTGATATTTTTTTTGTTTGTACCATCCCTGCTAGCATTTTGAAGAGCGCTTTTTCTTTCATATCGCATAAGTAACGCCTGCGTCACTTCCAGAAGGTGCTTTACATTGTCGAACAACAAGAAATATACATATCGCTTATCTAACTCCTTGGCGTCACTTGGGAGTTACTTAGTATAGAACTAGAATTTTCTGGCTGAAACCATACTAATCTAAACTTGGCTTGCGAGATTTATTGACGCTTAACCACCTCAGTCACGGCCTCTCCCTTCCTCTGCTGCCGAATTTGGGTGTCGATAGGAAACCCCTTCTGTGCTGGAGCTTCTTTGTCCATTCGCATAACATGTTCTAACCAGCGGAGCCTTTGTGCTTTAATCCGCTGGACTATGGTCAGGTCTGCGTAAAGCTCGTAGAGCTCATTGTTAAATTTCCTTCGATACTCGCCGTTGGCATCACGGGAAGGACCATAAATCTTCCGGAGAACTTTTCTCTCAAATACTTCAAGGGCCATTTCATCTTCTCTTGACACATTCCATGATTCTGAGCCGTACATCAGGGGAGTCACTCTGTATTGCGATGCGAAAGTAAATGCTATTAGCAAGCTGTCAAATCACATACATTTTTTTTGAAATGCAAAAGAAATTTATTTCGAATCGCAATACAGAGTAACCCGCCAGGACTGGTATGATGAGCGACTTGTAGAGCGTGTTCTTTGTTTGTCGAGAGAGGACTTTACTTCTCAATTGCTTTCTTAGTCCAAAGTAAGACTTGTTGGCAAGAGTGATACTAGTATACAACTAGATTTTTCTGGATGAAATCATATCAGTTACAAAAATACAAAAATCATTGTTTCGTTTGCCACTTCTTTTCTCTTATAATTCACAGATGCTTTTTCGTGTTTGGGTAAATACAAATAATCGCTGCTTTCTTAAGAATAAACATGAAAATAACGGCAAATGATAAAATAAAGAGTAAGTCATGAAAATTCTGATTGAAATAATATTTGTCGAGGTTCAATGTTTTTGGACTAGTATGGGACTAGTATATTCCATACTAGTCCTTTTTAGACTAGTTGGGGACTAGTTCATTTTATGGAAATCATACAAGTCCCTGCGGGTTGGGGGTCTAGAATATGCCCGCGGTAGTTGTGCCTGTCGTAAAAGGCGACTAAGATCCAAAGAGAGGACAACTCAATAAAACCCGTAATCCCGAGTGTGATCCGTACCGTGCTCATGGGATGAATGGGACTACGTTAATGTGTCTTATAACGGTGGCCTCCAGATACCTGGCGCCCTCTGGTTGTAATCAGTCTTACTAGGATATCGGGGGGCTATGTCCCAGCTGACCTACTTTCCCTTACACTCGTGGGAATTTAATGGACCAAACGAAGGAAAAAACTTATACAACAGATCATGATAAACCTGAACTGCTCTCAAGTGATCAGACCAGTTCTGGCCTTTCGGTTAATATCGAATCAAAAACGAAGCCACACGTTGAAAAAGCCCCCCCCCCCCCATAATACAGAAAAAACTGCAAAACGCAAGCACTTGAATGGTGCCGCTCGTAAGCGTCTTAAGAGACTCCTAACTAAGGGTATCAAATACGAAAACGCCTTAGAATAGGCCAAACAGCCACAAGGCCCGGCACAAAGGGAGACGACCAAAGGGGGCGATCCAATAGTACGACCCCACCAAATTTCCAAAAGATGACAAGGCAGTTACCTCCTCCTGATGGCGAGGCAGCCAGTGCCTTAGTAACCGCGGCTCATCCTGATTGTGTGTCATCAGGATGTTTTCGAGATGCCCTGACCACTATTCTTATTCTGAATGAAGTGTTTAAGCTTCAAGTTGGCGCTATTAGTCCCCACTTCCCGGGCCGCGCGATTCGCTATGGACAGTTATCAATCGTCTGCGATTATTCTAATACCGCAGAATGATTAAAAGACATCGTCCCTAAACTAACTCCATTGGAGGGGGCGAAACTGAAGGAGTCTCGGATGCGGAAGTACCCCGTCGCATTATCTTTGTTGGGTATTTTAAAGAGGACGATTGCCTCTCAAACGAGCATTTCCTCAGAGTTATTTCTATTCAAAACCCGGCCCTGGACACCAGACACTGGAGAATACTCAATCGGACAAGTAGGGCCACCTAATTAAAATCATCTTCCATGTTCGCTCCTACTACTAGCGTCAATTGATGAATAGTATTGACGCCAAAATGATCTTAAAACGAACCCAATGTGACCCGAAAATGATCCCGTAACAATCCCAAAATGATGCCAATATCACTCGAAAATCATTTAAACAATTACCCCAAAATTATCCTCAAATGACCTCAAAACGATCCAAAAATGACCCCAAGTTAACCTCAAAATTACCCCAATATGACCCCGAAATGATACAAAAATGACCCCAAATTAACCTTAAATTATCCCAAAATTACCCTAAAATGATCATAAAATTAACCTAATATGACTCGGAAATGATCCCGAAGCAGTCCTTTATGATCCCAATATGCCCCCGAAATGATCCCAAAACGATCCCAATATGACCCCAAAATGATCCCAAAACGATCCAAAAATTACCCCAAGTTGACCTCAAAATTTCCCCAATATGATCCCAAAATGACCCCAAATTGATTTCAAATTTATCCCAATATGACCCCAAAATTATTCCAAAATTATGCCAAAATTACCCCAAATTGACCTCAAAATAACCCCAATATGACACCAAAATTATCCCATAATGACCCCAAAATGACCAAAACGATCCCAATATACCCCAAAATGATCTAAAAATGAACCTAAATTGACCTCAAAATTATCCCATAATAACATAAAAATGACCCCAAAATGATAAAAAAACGACCAAAAAATTACCCTAAAATGACTCCGAAATCTCGAAACAGTCCCAAAATGATGGAAAAATTATAATTATACACTATAAAATCTAGATAATCGGATATAAATAAAACTGTATTCAAAGACACTAGCCGAAAATAGTCCCACTACTAGTGAATACCCACAATGCTTTGATTAATAAAAAAGATCTATAATTATGCGAGGTATGTTGCCATTTGAATAAAGACAAAAGAAAAGATTTTAGGTACTTTTATGCTTGAATTAATGATTAAATATGCCCTCCGATTAAGATAATACCCAAATTATAATAAATTATTTTGTTGTTTATAACGTGCCGCTTTACTTTAATTTACTTCATTATGTGACATTTTATGTAAAGTAAGTATGAATTTGAGCTTTAGACGAAAATATTCTAATTCTAATTTGTTCCGTTTATGCAGAAACATGACCTTGACCAAAGTGTAATAAAAGCCAAATTAAAAATATTCAACCTCTAACAAACTTTGACCTCTTACAACTTCATCCCTGCAAGCTAAACATAAATCCGTTTCAAAATATAGATAAAGCTAAGCATTCCTTTGTAATTTGAATATTCACTGTTTAACCCCCTTGCTCCCATCGCATTATTTTTAAAATATATATTTAAGATGTGAATTACACATACTGCTTAGTTCTGTTTTCCCTTGTGTCAAACTTGAAACTTCATCGATTTCTTAACCGTTTAATGATTTTTCCCAAATAAATATTTTTTATGGTGGTTGCATAGCGAAAACGCGTGACTGTTGCAAAGCGTTGCCACAAAATACATTACTCTAAGTAAACTTCAGCAACAGACAATGGGATAGGAATGTTGTTGTTTTATTTGAAAAAAAGGACGTGTGGCACTCGTGGACTGCCGCGGTAAAGCTATTGCATATTATCAACTTATGCCAGGCCCGTACGTAGCGGTGGGGGTTTTGAATTCCAAATCCTCCCCTGCTCACGGGCCTGTATCTAATAATTATTAGTTACGGTTTTTTTTTATTCAGTCGCCACGGTCAAAGCCCGCGATAAAATCTATGCAATAGCTCACAATTTTTTAAAATATTTAACTTCAACTTTATCTTTACTTTAACTTCAACTTCAACATCAACTTCAACTTCAACTTCAACTTCAACTTCAACTTCAACTTCAACTTCAACTTCAACATCAACTTCAACTTAAACTTCAACTTCACCTTCAACTACAATTTCAACTTCAACTTCAACTTCAACTTCAATTTCAACTTCAACTTCAGCTTCAACTTCAACTTCAATTTCAACTTCAACTTCACCTTCAACTTCAATTTCAACTTCAACTTCAATTTCAACGTCAACTTCAACTTCAACTTCAACTTCAACTTCAACTTCAATTTCAACTTCAGCTTCAACTTCAACTTTAACTTCAATTTCAACTTCAACTTCAACTTCAATTTCAACTTCAACTTCAAAGTTAAAGTTAAAGACAAAGTCAAAGTCAAAGTCAAAGTCAAAGTTAAAGTTAAGGTTAACTTTAACATTAACTTTATGATAGAGATCAAATTTTATGTATTCGGCCTATTGCTAACACCTTTCGAACCTTTTCGGACCTTTTCGAACCTTTTTTCACAAATATCCGTTCCGTTTTTTTTTTTTATTTAGGTGCCAAGCCCACGATAAAATCTATGCAATAGCTTAAAAGGCAAATGCTAGAAAAGTGAGTTGAGATAGGGGAAATTTGACTTTGGTGTAGAGCTTCCAAAATACCGCTATTGGTAAGGGAGCAAGCCAAACTTCTCAGGACTATAATCTTTTTAAATGAAATTGAATTCAAAGAGCTTTGATGTTATGGTCATGTTATTGTACAGTAGAAAATTTTTCATGGACTATTTGACCGATCGAATAATTTATTTTCTTAAATTATTCTATTTTTTGTTATTAACGAACAAACTGAGCAACAACTCACAAACAAACAATACCAGCTACCGTGATTGCAATTTCGTTCTTGCTTAAGGAACTAGACGTACGGCTTTGTATTTGTTGTTAGAAATTTTTCATTTTTCCCTTTATAGTGGTCATTGAACCGAGGAGAAATTTGGAATTTCTAACCGCAGCGTGTCATACTAGTTACACCAACACTGCTTGTTTGATTTGGTAAAGTATAAAAATCGAAGTTGGCATCACGGGAAGGACCATATGTACATCTTCCGGAGAACTTTTCTTTCAAATACTCGTACGCCATCTCATCTTTTGACAGTGTCCATGATTCCGAGCCGTACATTAGGACTGGTATGATGAGAGACTTATAGAGCGTGACCTTTGTTTGTCAAAAGAGGCATATATATAATTTGCATAATTTTCAGACTTTCCATTTGGATGTGGCCACTTGAGACGATTTTCAGGGTTGCCACCTATATAATTTTTTTTATTGTTAAGTAAGATTTGCCAAAATGGATATCAAATGAAAGGTTTTTTTTTATCTCGAGAACCGCTCGGACGATTTGGATGAAATTTATCATAGAAATAATATGCGCCATTTTATTTTTTAACGACTTTCCATTTGGGTGTTGCCACTTTAGGCGATTTTCAGGGTTGCCACCTATATAATTTTTTTTTAATATTAAGTAAGATTTGCCAAAAAGTGTATCAAATGAAAGGTGTTTTAGACGAAATGCCAATTAAGATATTTTCAAGTAAGATTTGAAACTAGGGTTGCCACCTTACCGCATTATATTTGTGTATCCGGTACTATCTCGAGAACCGCTCGACCGATTTGGATGAAATGTGGCATAGAAAAAATATGCGTCATTCTAAGACTATACACTTAGGGCGGCTTACAGTGTTGCCACCTATCTCAATTTTATTTAGTTATTTAAGCAAGATATGCCAATATGGGTGTCAAATGAAGGGTATTTGCAGCGAAATACCTACTAAGATATTTTCAAGTAGGATTGTCAAGTAGGGTTGCCACCTAACGATATTTTATTTATTCCTTCGTATAGCGACCACTTTCCAGAAAACCTATTGACCGATTTGGATGAATAGTATGTTTCTTTCTGAGAGATTTTACTTGGGTGTTGCCACTTTGGCCGTTTTACAGGGTTGCCACCTGCATATATCCATTTTTTTTTTTAAATATTGAGCAAGGCATGCCAGTATGGGTATTAAATGAGAGGTACTTTCAGCCGCATGTCAACCATACCTAATATCTTCAAGTATGGTTGGCACCTAGGGTTACCGTCCCACTGATTTTTATTTTTTCCTCCCTATATCGACCACTATCTCGGGAAAATATCAACCAATTTGGCTGAAATTTTGTATATGGATATTATGCCTCTTCCAAGATTTTCTAGCTGGATGTGGAGGCGGCTTACAAGGTTGCCATTTATATGTTTTTGTTTTAATTTTACGCCCTTTGGAAAGTGTAAGGGATTTTAGAAAGCGAAAATTTTATTTTTTTGGGGTTTTCTAAAATCCAAATAACGTTTTCTAAACCCCAAATGGAAATGGTGTAGTGATTCTCAGTCATGTTAAGAGCTCTATAATCTTCGCACCTTGCTATAGTTTAAATGCAGTGCCGAATATAGCTCGAAGGAAAAGGTTGAATGTTTAGAAAAAAAAGTAATAATCGTGAGTAGCAAAAAGGAATACCAACGAATCCATTAAACCTATACATATATGAGTAAAACGTAACAAAACATCAATGGGTAACACCGCTTAGGAAATCGAAATATGCATTTGAAAAAACCAATCAATCAAATTTTATTACGGTTAAAGTGTTATAAGAGCATTCTTGGCTAGTCACTTCCGGTTGCTTCTTAAAAAGATGAAATTTATATATTTTTGGTAAGTTAAAATTACGGCATACCAAAGCTATAATTTGAACACCCAAAACGACCACTCAAGGGCATGACGAAATGCTACAATTTTGTTTTCCATTAAAAGCCATAAAATTGTTTTTTTTTTTTTTTTGTTTGGAAATTGGAGGGAAAATGCCATAGGTATAGATAATTTGGCTGTAATTAAATGGAAGATTGTTAGCTGAAGTGAGAAATTTTACTTGAAGATGAAGAATAGGGAAAAAACCTCACATTTGAGCTATTCAATTTTCAAAAAATCTAAATTGGAAATTTTTTCGAAAAAGGGACTTGCACAGTAGAACTTGAAGCGAGATCTCCCCGAACGAGAAATAAAACATGCCTCCTTTTAGCATGATTTCAAAGCAATAGGGGAGATTTTTTCCATTGTATGCTCCCACATTACTCTCAGTGTAGCAGATGTGGAGATCTTCTCAAGCGATGAATGAGAGAGTACTCCTTTTGACATGATCGAGGAGCAATAGAAGAAAATTCTCCACTCTTTGCTCCCATATTAATCACACAGGAGCAATAAGGGAGGTGTGCCCAAAAGATGTGTCAAAGATTACTCCGGACTATCTCGGGAACCGCTTGACTGATTTGGATAGAATTTTGAATATAGATAGTTGGATTAATTCTAAGACTATACAATTCGAGGTTGCCACCTGGGGCGGTTTACAGGGTTGCCACCTATCTCATTTTTTTTTAATTTTGTAGCTGGAAATGCCAATATGGGTATCAAATGAAAGCTATTTTCAGCGACATGCCCACTAAAATATTTTCAAGTAGTGTTGCCACCTAGGGTTGCCACCTTACCGAAGCATATTTGTATATTTGCATATCCGATACTAGCTCGACAGAACAGCATGTAGATGGTATGATTGATTATAAAACTATCCACTTGGGAGGTGTACAGGGTTGCCACCTATCTAATTTTTTCTAAATTATGGAGTGAAATATGACAATATGGGTATCAAATGAAAGGTATTTTCGCCGATATACCAACTATAATATTTTCAAGTATTGTTGTCGCCCAGGGCTACTATTTACCGTATTGTATATTTTTGGAATCATATTTGGATTATTTTAGGATCATTTTGAGATCATTTAAGGGTCTCTTTGGGATAACTTTGTTGCTATTTTGAGATAATTTTAGGTTCAATTTTGGATTAATTTGTGTCAATTTGGAGTAGTTTTGGGATCATTTTGCGATAATTTTGGGATAATTTTTGGAAACATTTAAGGGTCTTTTTGCGGTCGTTTTGGGATTAGTTTAGGATTATTTTGGGCACATTTTTGGATAATTTTCGGGTCGTTTTAGGTTCAATTTCGTATCATTTTGGGAACATTTAAGGGTCTTATTAGGATCATTTTAGGATTATTTTGGGATAATTTTTGGATCATTTCGGGTTGTTGTTGTTGTTGTAGCCATACTTTGCCCTGCCTAGTCGGAAGATGCACTTATAAAAAGTTATGTGACAGACCAGACAGAGGTTGTACTGGTGTTGACAGTCCTTTGCCGGATGAATCCGATACGTTCCGGTACTCCCTTGCGGTACTGCCCGACTGTCTCGGGAACGATTTCATGGATTTTAGTCGCCTCTTACCACCGGCATATGTACCTACCTCGGGCATATTCTAAACCTCTAACCCGCAGGGTATCATTTCGGGTGATAGCTCGAGCAAGATCTGTCACCCAGGTACTTGTATGCTTATGCACAAAAGTATAGGCAGTAATAGGAAGTAATCCGATACTCGCAAGGGAGTGCTCCGGGGTTAATAAAACGATGCTCCCCTTCCTACTGTGTTCATACTTCATTTATGTATCTATATGGATTTCTCTTTCAAGTCAAAATTAACCTGTCTACAAAGAAGAAAAAGTGCTAAAAACTGAGAGTGAAATTTTTCATTAATTTTATTGCCTTAACTATTCAAAACGCAAGAATTGTCTATCTGTCTGTCTGTCTTTTCTGATTTTTGGTAATAAATCAAAAATCAACAAAATTTTAAGCGTTGCACTTAACCACATGCGAACTAAACATTCTCTAACATTCAAACAATGAAGCTAACTATTAAGTTTTCTTGTTTCTCGATTGTTGTTGTTGTTACTTTAATTGCATCTGCGAGAAAAGTGCAGCAGAACAATAGTTGCAGAATGGGCAAGGGTTAAGGCATGAGACTTTCACATGCCACTAGAAATACATAAAAACAAATCATCAATAGTGAAAATCTTTGGAATTGTTGATTGTATACTGAAGCGGTCGAGGTACTCATTAAAGTTGAAAAGTAGGCGAGTCAGCTGTGTTGGAGATGGTGATCTTTGTGGTTTGCC
>CAXKVI010000003.1:20178696-20194970 GCA_964058755.1 Campiglossa producta
CACTTGTTATTGCTGTGAAGCTCATTTATTATTTTTTTGCTCTTTTTTACAAAAATACCCTGATAACATTTCATTTGTTGCTCACTAATTTAGTTAAAACAGAAAAAAAAACAAAAAAAAAAAAAAACAAAAAAAAAAAACATTTTTATTGTTGCTTTTCTCATTGCGTGCGTCGTTTGCTTAAGCAGCTGATTTTTGTTTGCTTTCAAAGTTTCTTGCGAAATTATTTGAACCGGAAAAACGTAATTTCTAAGCTCATTAAGATTTGTTTGTCCACAAAAAGCTGGTTTTATTTGAAATACTTAGCGCCACTGTTTTCTCTTTTCTTTAAAGAAATTTTCTTTTTTCTTGATAAAATCTTCAATGGTTGAAAAAATATATGCGTGCGAGGATTCCTAATGAATTTGGAGTTTCCTATTTGTTAATTTGTATAAAATAGCTAATTAGCTCCATAAGCCTGATTTAACCTGTTAGAGATGAATTGGCCTTACTTCAAGGAACACTCGGATTCTTTACATAGTACTGGTCGAAATCGCAGCAGGGTCCCGCTACTAATTGTAGCATTTTTATCTACACCGGCGGCTCGAAGTTAGACGGCAGAGTTGGAGGAGGGGTTTATTCAAAGGATCTGGAACTTGAGCTCTCCTTCAGACTACCTAATCATTGCAGCGTCTTCCAGGCTAAAGTTTCAGCAATCTTGGATGCCGCGGTCTGGATAAGTATACGCGCTATCGGCGAGAATATCGTTATTTTCAGCGACAGCCAAGCGGCCATCAAAGCTATTGGCTCTTATTCGTTCAACTCTGAACTGACGCTCAGCTGTCGTCGATCGAGATGGCCCAACAGAACCGCGTGAACCTCACATGGATCCCGGGACACAGGGACATTGAGGAAAACTGTAAGGCAGACGAACTTGCCAGACAGGGTACGACCAAGCAGGTTCTTCGCGATAAAGAGCGCTTAGGTATGCCGTTTGCCACATTGCCGTTAAGCCAACGAAAAATGGCAAAAATCCCTGGTCTAAGAACCGGGAACTGCCTTACTAATAGGCACGCAGAAAGGCTAGGTGTGTCCCATCGAAGATTCTCTAGGAGTTGCAAAGATCATAAGGAGGAGGAGGATATGGTGGAGCACCTAATCTGCAACTGCTCGGCTTCAAGCAGCGCGAGATTGTGCTTTTTGGGGGTTTCCTTCCTGCATAGCCTATGCCGGATAACGCAGCTGGACATAAAGGACTTGATGGCCTTCATAAAGTCATCTAAGTGGTTCGAGGAGGAGTAACGTCGTCGGTTTAGGAGTGTCCATATCCCGGGACTGACTTTCCTAGTATTGGTGGAAATACAACGGGCCTTTAAAACTGACAGAGGCACACTTAGCTCTGCGACAGCCACTTGAACCTAATCCTAACCTAACTCCAAGCCGTCATGAATGGAAGTGCCGAATAACCGCAACAGCACGACCCGCTATTGGTAGCTAGATAGCTCTTGGGACAAGTCCTGAAGGTTTTATTGGTAGAAATACTTCTAGACAATTTAACATTGGACAGCTTTTTTTGAATGTCTTTGTGCTACATTTAGACTAGACTAGACTTAGGTAGGGCGTGAACTAGCTAGTTGATTGAACTAGATAATGAAAGTGATCGCGGGAACTAGTTCCAAAGTTCAAATGAACTACTTGAACTATGTAAAATTTTCCTCAAATTTATAGAATTTATTGAGAATGAGAAAATACCGAGAAACCAAAACGCGTGGTAAAAAGTCCGTGCCAACCAGGGTAGCTAGCTATGGTAAAAACAAAATCACAAATTAGTGGTGTGCAATACCAAAAATTACTTTCGATAAGAGTACGCAATAACAACGCATAATCCGATAGTTTTCGACATGAATTAGAAACTCCAAAATGGGTAGAAAAAGAACTTCGCTGAACAAAATTGTCCACCTTTTTCTTCTCTTTTTTGGTAAGCGCGACCCAGTAATTTCCCAAGATTTTATCCGCTGCTGGTGAGCAGTGTTTGTACTGTCGTTCATTAGGTGGTATTCCTAAGGGAAACAAATATAAATAATTGAACTAAATGAACTAAAAACGAACTGCCAGAACTAGTTCATTGGTGAACTAGTTCGAAATTTCTGATCACTTTAATGAACTAAACTTCCCAACTCTAGACTAGACCTGATTATATCGTGCTTTGTCAAAGTAGGTAGTGCCATACATTTCTGGGTTACCTAAAATGTTCCAAACGAAAATGTTTATCATGGCTTGAGTTCCTATCAGCTGGTGACCATATTACGTTTACTTGATCAAAATTTTCATGAAAAAAAAAGAAACCCATTGGAAAAATAAAAAAAAAAAGTTCTAAAAAATCCCACTCACCTTGTGGCTCCGAGTGCGCTTCCACTTCTTGTTGTTGCGCCTGCTCTAACTCCTTCTTACGTAGCACCTGTTGCTCCTTCGCCTTCCGCTCCACATCCGACCACGAGCAATGCACCACACCATCACGATGTAAATTCAAATTCTCAATACCATCTGGCACTTCTAGCTCATTGAAAATATGTTTCTGACCAGCAGCAGCCACTTGACGATAAACGCACATAATTTGATAGAGCAAAGCCCAAGCTTGATCTTCCGAGAGTGGTGACTTGAATGAATCCAAAATATTTTTCAATGTTACACAATTCTCTGCATTTGTACACAAACAGACTGGGGGTGGCATTGCTGCTACTGCTGTGGTGGTGGACGTCATTGTGAGCGCATCAGCTGTTGTGTCGCTGAGTGTGGTGCAGCTGCTGCTGCTGCACACATTTGTTGCTGTGCGTTTGCTATGTGCTTGTTGCATATTCTCCCCCTGATTACTATCTGGTGAGGTGGATAGGAAACCCTCTTCACTATCCGAGTTAATCATTAGTGTGGGTGCAAGTTTCTTTTTGATATCTAAATCGGTTTGAAATTTGTTGGTGATAGCGTGCGTGTTGCTGCCGCCACCGGTATCCATCAATTTTTGATTGTTTGTATTGTTGTGATTTGTTTTTGTTATATTATTTGTATTGTTTTTGTTATTGTTGTTTTTGTTGCTTTCCTCCGTCATGTTGTTGTGAGACACTTTTGTTGTTTTATTTTTTGTTTGTTAGGTTTTAAGTTTAATTTTATTCAAAATCAAGTAGTTTTTAATTGGTTTGTTTTAGGTTAGTTTATAGTTAGTTGGTTTTCAATCTGTTAATCGTCGTTTGGTTTCGTAGTCGCTTTTAATATGAGCTTGTGACGCTTCACTTTTGCTTCGCAACACTTGCACAAACACATAAAACATTTAAATTTCGCACAAAATTTTACATTGACATTAGGGTGGGTCAGATTAATTACAAGCAATTAAATATTTAGTTGTTGTTGTTATTTTCACATTTATTAAATTTTGTTGTTGAAATTGCACGACAAAATGTTTGTCGTTGTTGTTGTTGTTGTTTTCCGTTGTCGCGTTTTCTATGTATTCTCCGGTTCGAGTATCAAATTTCTTTTACTGCACCGCTTCACGAAAAACCAAAATTAGAGCACAAACAAGAATTTTTCACAATAAATTAATTAGCACATCAAAAATTGTTACAAAAAAATCAAGTTTGAGAAATTATAAAATTAAATTTGACACAGAGAAAGAAAAACAAAAATATTTATTTATTTGACTTTTTCGCTGAGCACAAAGTGCAAACAATATTGTTTTAAAATTTTTAATTGTTTAGTATTTTTTTTATAAAATTTGCGTTAAAGTTGTTTTTAGTTGTTGTTGTTGGTTTTATGCATTGTTAAGTTGTTGTTGGTTTTTTCTATTATCTCAAATTAAGCAATTAATCAGTTGCTTGTTAAAATAATAAATTCAGTAAAGTTAATTTTGTCCGCTTGTTAGTTTAGTTTTTGCTATTTCGGTTTTTTTTTTGCAGTTGCTTTTTGATCTTACTTCGCTAATTTGCCGTTAGCTGGCGCATGATTCACAATGAGCGTGGTGAATGACGTCTCTCCAATTCTGTTATCGTTATCTATTGCAAACACCTCAAAGCGTGCTAGGTTGGGTGTTAAGGCTGATTTACATGGGTCGATTTTCTGCTCGACTTTTTTTTGTCGTTCCACTGCTTTTAACCTTCATTTTTCACGGTGGAGCGACGAAAAATCCACCAGAAAATCGACCCTTGTAAATGAGGATTAAATAGCATTGCGACTTCGTATGCGTATAATTTCTGTGTTTTTTTTTGCTGCTGGGTTAGCAAAAATAAAATCCAACAAACAGACTGGACTTCAGCACTTAAGTAATGTAAGCTTTAAAGTTTGTGTGCTCGATAAACCCAAATTTCGGTCACAAAAAATGTTTTCATCGGACTGATAAAGCTTAAAGTTTAATAAAAAACGACCCTAAAGCAATTTATTTTTCCAATATAAAGAACATAAATTATAGAATTTCTTTGTGCACAATATTTGAAGTTCTACCCAAATTACAAATTATAAACAAATTTAATTAAATGGTTTATGACAGCATTCATATAAACACCTTTTGTTTGATACCCATAATGTACTAACACATTTTTGTCGAAATATTCGTCGATACCTCCGAAACCGGTCGAGATATCGAAATTTCAAGATATCTCCCAAACCATTTCAGATATTTCAATAAATCACATCGCATATTATAGCACTCATTGACACCTTTCGTTTGACACCCATATTGTACTAAGACATTTTTGGTCACCCCTGCTCCACATATTGGGCGATAACCCCGAAACCCGTTGAGATATCGCAAAAAATAATATCTTAAACTTTAAGTTGAGCATCTAGCAATCCAAGGATTCAATTCCATTCAGTACTTTTAGAGTGTTACGACCACAAACATACAGACAGAAATGGTCCACATATTGGGCGATAACTCCAAAACCCGTTGAGTTATCGAAAAAAGTAATATCTTAAATTTTAAGTTGAGCATTGAGCAATTCAACGAAAAAGGTTTTATTCAATTCCATTCATTACATTCAGAGTGATACGGCCACAAACATACGTACAGACAGACAGACAGACACACAAAAATATTTAAAATGGTTGATTTGCATTCTACTCGCTTAATAATGCTTCCCCCAATCAATTTTTTTGTTGATATCTGCCATGTACAGACATCGACCTGTTACAATTTTTTTATATGTGGAGAAGAGATTACCTATCTAAGCTAAAAATGTATTGAGCTTTCTTTTGGATAATGTGTTTTTGATACTCATTCTAAAATAACCAGATCGTTTTTGAACAAAAATCCAAATATGCTGTTTTTGAAAAATATTTTTAAATACCTTGATCTTTCACTGAGCCATCAGAATGAGCTTTTTCTAAAAAAAAATTCAAAAATCATACAAATTTCAGTAGGGGACAAACTAACAAAAATCAATTTCTCTGGTCAAAAAGTGAATATGAGGTTTTTTGGGGTTGAGGAATTAAATTTCGTTTTTTGAACGGCCAAAATCGCCTAGGCGGTTAAAGGCTATTTTTTATATAAGTATTCGTTTTTCTATTGAGAGCCGACAGCGCCCTCTGTACTTCTTTTGATTTAAACCAATTTTTTTTCGAAAATCGTCAAATTTTTGCGAATATCCACAAAATTTTATTTTCGCACATCGCTCCATACTACAAAAGAACAATATATTTTGCCATAAGTAATTCAAATTTGGTGGATTTTTTAAAAAAGGAGTAGCAATCTAAAAATCGGGTGGCCTTGAAAAGATAAGAAAGGGCCAGAAATGATTTCTTCGACCCTAGTTTTCAATTCATCTTTTTTTTTTTATAAAAAGCTAGATAGAAAAAACTGTTAGATAACGATTCCTTTTAGACCTATGGTTTCTTGGCAAAAATGCTTGAGTTTCCCCTGTGCACTTTTGGCCCGTGCAAATCGACGTTTAATATTTAATCAAAACCCTCAATCCAAATTTGGTGGATTTTGAAGAAAAAGGAGTAGAAATCTAAAAAAAGTACGAAAGGCGCTAAAAAGATAAATATAGTGCCAGAAATGGATTCTTTGATCGTAGTTTTTAAATCATGTTTTTTTTTATACAAAGCTAGATAAAACAAGTAAGGAAGTCTAAGTTCGGGTAAACCGAACATTAAATACCCAGCGGTAGTTTTCATATGATTCTCGAAATTTTCGATTTCGGAAGTGGGTGTGGTTGGGAAGCGATTTCATCCAATTACATCAGGTATACTCCCTATTATGCTAGTATACCTCGCACCAGTTTCATCGTTCTACAGTAATCAGTTTAAAAATTATGACCCGTCTACTTTTAAAAATTTATCAAAAAAATATAATAGAATGACTAGGGGATTCATCCCACCAAACTATATCATGTTAGCCGTTTCCGCTACCGAATTATGTAAATTTTCGAAGTTTTCGATATCGAAAGTGGGCGTGGTTGGAGGGCGATTTTATCCAATTTCATCAGGTATACTCCCAACGATACTAGTATGCTTTGTGCCAATTTTCATCGTTCTATTGTAATCAATTTTAAAGTTACGACCAGTCGAATTTTCAAAAATGCTTTCCTTAAAAGGGGCTGTGCCACGCCTACTTTGAAAAATTTATGGAAAAATTATAAGAGAATGACCAGGGGGATTCACCTATAAATTTATATCACTTTAGCCATTTCAGCTACCGAGATATTTCAACTTATGGGACATTCCATCGTGACTCCTGGGACATTTGACTCGAGCGCTTAGTCAACTTTGACTTAATAAACTGACATCGGGACTTCAATTGCTATAAAATAAATTTATCGACATGGGTAAATATCCAATATACCGCTACAAAAATGAACCTTAAATTTAAACCCGTATAAAGTTTAATAAATTTTTCAAACCTTTTTGTTCAATATTTCAAACCCTCCAAATACCTACAAAGATTTTCAATTTCTTTTGGTTTCGATTTAAAATCTAAATGAAAAAGCAGTATAAATTTTTTATTTTTGGTTTGTTTGAATGTAATTGAATTTTGCCCACAAAAACTTCATGTGCGTCATAGCTCAGTGGTAGAGCAGTCGGCTGTGACGCCTGAGCGTTTTCGTTCGAATTCTGGCAGCTGCTACATTTTTTTATTTTATTTTTAAAACTTTTCGGTTTAAAATTAAAACTTTTTGGTTTGAAAATAAAAGAAAATTTTCGGTTTAAAATTAAAACTTTTTGGTTTGAAAATTAAAACTTTTCGGTTTAAAATTAAAACTTTTTGGTTTGAAAATTAAAACTTTTCGGTCTAAAATTTAAACTTTTGGGTTTGAAAATTCAAATTTATTTTTGAAAGCTTATTCAAGATTGGATTTTACCAAACAACATTTATGTGTGCGATGTAGCTCAGTGGTAGAGCAGAAGGGTAAGATGCGGGCAGTCTTGGTTCGAATTCCCGCCAACGGACAAAAAATTTATTTTATCTTTAAAAAATTGTTAAAACATTTCTGGTTTATAATTGAAACCCGATTCATTTAGTCAACTTTCTTGAAAACTGGTCTAGATTGAATTTGAATCCAAATTTGGTTTGGTCATATATGTAGTCCAAAAAAGTTTAAAATTTTGGTTCACATTTTTAGCCGTGTATACCTGCATCTCTGTTTATTTTTAAGCAGGGTAGCTGAGTTTATAATTTATTTAAATTTTTAACAATTTGGGAATTAAAATTTTCCATTTTAGCTAGTGCCGGATTTTGTTTTATTTCACTTTTATTTTTGTCGCCATTTTTTATGTTTACTGTTTTAAATTAGGAACTTTCAAAACACGTGCCGGTTTTTTTTTTCTTTGAAAAATAATTTAATAATTTTCCCTTTTGAATGCATCACATTCAACTTTTTTTCCCCATTCAATTCTTTAAAATTTTTTAATTTTTTTTAGCTTTTTTTATTTAAATTTACGTTAAATTTATAACGACCTCGTAAGTGTAAAAAACCATTTCAACATTCAAACATTTCACATAAAAAATATTGATTTTCCTTTCACATGTCCTTCTTGTATTTCAATGTCCTTACAAATGTCCATAAAAAAGTTCACATTGTGTTGTCATCGCTCGTAAAATAGTTTGCGTCATTATTTTAAAATTAACTTGATTTGCAAAAGAAAGTGAGCAACTGCCGATGACAGTAAAAAGCCAACAACAACAACGAAATAAATGTCCAACCGCATATCCTGACAGTTGCGGAAATCACACAAACACACACACACACACACTAGCACACAAGTGCACATCAGGTGCCAAGAGAGCAACCACTTTCACACATTCACCTCAGGATTTAGTATCCACGGGCAACCTTGAAATATTTAGGCTTGTCAATTTTGCACTCAAACCACATTTCAATTATTCAATATTTCGTATAATGATAATAAATATTCACAACACCTTTTTTATGCAGCTTGCCCTTTGTTCTCATTTTAATTACTTTTTGCCGCCACAATTTTTGCCATATTTTTTTTTTTTTTAATTAGCAATTTGTCACTTTTCGCAAAACACTTACTTTTTTTAATGTGTTAAAATCACACATATGTATACACGAGAAAAAAAACTTTTGAAATCTCAACGTACAACTTTTTCACCAAAAAAATTTTTTTTTTATTTTTTATAAAAATAATTTTTAACTAATTTAATTCTGTGTACTCTTATCTCGCAGATTAAATTTATTTATTTTCGTTTTTTTTTTTTAATTTTTCCAATTTTTTTTTCACATAAAATTTTCACTTAGTCACGCGTAGCATTTTCAAAAAGACGTCTTTAATTCAACATTGACCGTTCGCTACTAAAGTCACATAAGCGAGTTGTTAAACGTGCGGCTCTGTCATTTCATCCATTCAGTTTTTGGCGCTCAGCATGGAGCACCATACATTGTGCGAGCGTAAACTTAACGAAACTTGAGCAGGTCTTACTCCCAGTCTCCGGTAAATTGAACGAAGAATTTGAGTGTGAGACAAGTAAATAAAAAAATACAAGTTTTTATCGGTTTTTGTTTTGATTCCCAACTTCGTGCCGGTAGCGGTGTTTATACGAGTATATAAAAGTTTATTTATGCGCTATAAATGGTAAACTTGTGGTTGTGAGCTGGGGTAGAAAGTCGTCGTGCTCGGCCCATATGTAGAAATTTATGATGATGACGGGGGTATTCACATGTTGTTTTCACTTCTAACGAGTGTCTCAGGAGTCTGAGTAAGTTGCGCTTTTCTGGTGTGGGTGGCGATAGAGCACAGTCTATGTAGAGCTCCGAGCCGAGGGTAGGTTTGAAGGTCGGTGCATATATTCATGACCAGGGGAAGGATTTTTTTTAACCCCGTAAACGTGGTCGATGTGGCCTTCCGTCGCCTCTTATGACACCCAGGCATATCTCGACCGTATTCAAACCCCCTAAGCCGTAGGGGTGAGGCCAATATTGGGACCGGTTGCTCAAGGTCATTTTGGTATCATTTTGGGGTCATTTTGGTATCATTTTAGGGTTATTTTGGAAATATTTTGGGGTCATTTTGGGATCTTTTTTGGACCAAAAAATGACCCCAAAATGATAAAAAAAATCATTCTAAAATAATCCCAAACCGACCACAAAATGACTCCAAAATGATCAACCAAAATTACCCCAAAATGATCCCAAGTGACCGGAAAATTATTCCCTAAAATGATTCCTGAATGATTGAAGTCAAACTGATCCTAAAATGATCTCAAAGTGGTCCCAAAATGACCCCCAATTGACCCACAATGACCACAAAATTATTCCAAAATGATCCCAAATGACACCAATTATCGGGAAATGTATCAGGCGCGTTTTACTTCGATTATAGTAATCCGAAAGTAGAAATTAAAAATTTTTGATTCATTAAAGAGTTCATGGCAAAAAAGAAAACAAATAATTTCACCGTGGTCCGATCCCAAAATTGTATGTATCTCTTAACAGAAATAAAATACCGAGTCTTCGTTTTAGGATTATGCTTACCGTGGTCAAAACGGGTATTTTGATACCTCTACCGGCCTTTCTAGACAGTATCTCAGATAATCCCGAAAAATCCCGGGACTCCGAGATTGCCATTTTAAAATCCCGACTGCCCGGGATTGTGAAAAACCTTCGGGATTGGATACCTCTCTCTGGACGGTAACTTATATAATCCCGAAAAATTCCAGGACCCCGGGATTGTCTTTTTAGAAATCCCGGAATTGTGAAAAACCTTCGGGGTTCGATACCTTACTACCCAAGCACTGTCTTGAAAAGCATTAACAAACTTGTTCGAGGCTTCTATGCTTTCCTCGACGGGCCCATGATTTTAAAAGGGGTATCAAAGTAGGCTCTTAACTAAATGTATCACATTTTCTAACCGGTTACTGCACTGAAGATTTTACAGTCATTCACCAAGCCTCGAAAAAAAATTAACAGGCGCTGATGTTGGCATCGGTTTGATATCGAAATTGGCTTATTCGACGTCGAGATAAGCACGGAAGGTGTCTTTCAATAGGATGGTAGTAAAATAGGCTGACTTAGAAGTAGGAGCTCTCTGCATTGTCTAACCAGTTTTACAGTAATCATCATTTCGATCGCCGGATAAAGCCATCGCCGGGGCGATTGTTGAGCCGAGGTATTGTGAACTGTCGTGGCTGCACCAGGGTTATGCCTCCATATCCACTTGGCAGTTAGAGTAAATATAGAATTCCCTTGCATAAGAAGCTCTGGATAGAAAACTCTACTTCCTAGCTTCTCTTTGAACTAAGAACCATCCGTGAGTCGGTTCACAGCCCCAAATAAGTTCCTTGTCTTATTATTCCATGAAGGGAACTACTTAATTCCTTGGTAGTTTGGTTATAAAATCAAGACCAAACTCTGAACCTCCTTCTTATCGATAACATCGAGTTCGATAGTGGACATGTGCTCCGAGCTCTGTTAGGTAATGTAACTCTCTCTTGGCTCTTCTACCTCTGAGGTAGGAAAGAGGCAACAACTCCGGGCTCCGTAGTTTTTTCCTGCGAACAAACTTTCCGAAATGCTCCTTTTAAAAGGGGGCTTGTTCAACCTATGGTTCATCTGCTACCATGTTCTCACCAAAAAGAAACCCAATATGACCTAAAGGTCTCACAATTTAACATTAGAGCAGGCCCCGTCCCCTCGTACCAATGTTATAATGGTATCTGTAACAGCATATGTTGTTGAGTCGTAGATCGTTTCTGAGTAGCTCGAGGTCATACTACACCATTTCCAGGTGTAAATAAGAAAGCGTTACTTTAAAATGAGAATAGTCAGTTGTGAATGGGAAATGGTAAATTGTAAATGAGAATAGTCACTTGTAAATGAGAAGGCGTAACTTGAAAATAAGATTTGTGAATTGTAAATGAGATTAGTCCGTTGGAAATGAGAAAGTGTCAGTTGTAATTGCGAAAGTGCCAGTTGTTAATGAGAACAGTCAATTGTAAATGCGAAAATGTCAAATGTAAATGAGATTAGGTACTTGTAAATGGGAAATCGTCACATGAAAATGAGAAAGCGTCACTTGTAATTGAGAATAGTCACTTGTAAATGCGTTTCCTATATTTCTTATTTACAAATGGCGCTTTCTCATTTTCAAATAAGGTTTTCTCATTTGCATGTGACACTTTCCCATTTACAAGTACCTAATCTTATTTCCAATTGACTCTTTCGCATTTACAACTGACTATTCGCATTTACAAGTGACTATTCTCAATTACAAATGACGCCTTCTCATTTTCATGTGATGCTTTCCCATTTACAAGTACCTAATCTCATTTACATTTGACGTTTTCGAATTTACAATTGGCTATTCTCAATTACAAATGACGCTTTCGCATTTCAATGTGACGCTTTCTCATTTACATCTGGAAATGGTGTAGATTTATTCAACTAAATTTTGGAAATAAAGGATTTCTTTGGAAACATCTTTGGTGAGCACCCAGTTTTCAAGCTGGAGTCTGTTTGGCTTTTAAAGTTTCACTTATGTCTTGTTGCGCTGCTATAAGCTTTTAGTTACTTTATTTCCTTTTACTACTTAAATGATTACTTTTCCGAATAAACCAAATTCACATTATCTCCATTGTAAGTGGATTTCCTTGGAGACACTATTAGCCCAAAAGAGAAAATCGTGATGCCTTGCTAACACACCTTCTGACCTTTTCCCTTTTCATTTCTACCTCATTTTTTCCTCTTCCTTTATTGAAAAAGTTAAAACAGCTCATATAACCAATTTTGCCGACAGCGATCAATTTTCAATTATGGTCAAGCTACATTTATGTTTATTCATGATGGACAAAGCGTGACAAATTTCCACTTTCTTAAGCGCATTTATATGGTCATCACGTTCATAAAAATACACATACGAAGAGATACTGCACGCTTATCATTCTTAATCATATCCTCATTGGGATTTTCAACTTCTTTTCATGTTAGCCCAGCGACATCAAGTAAAACACAATAATGAGACATTCATTGCTAGCCCAAGCGCTTTTGTCAGCGTTTCATTTACGCTATCGCGGCTTAAATCCGCACGTGCACATGCGCTTACGAATGCATAAATTAATAATAAGTTGATGACATGATAGTTAGTAGCAAAAATAACAACAGTGGTGCCATCACTAACTTAAACAGTTTAATGACAACCATGCGAATAAGTTGCAGCATGCGGCGTGCATAGCCAACTGCTTTGCCAGCAGCTTCAGCTAATTTCTAATTTCATCAACAGTGTTCGAAAATTGGTACGATCATGGTAGACTTAGTATTTTTTTCCAACTTTTATTTTATTCTATTTTATTTTATTCTATTTTATTTTATTTTATTTTATTTTATTCTATTTTATTTTATTTTATTTTATTTTATTTTATTTTATTTTATTTTATTTTATTTTATTTTATTTTATTTTATTTTATTTTATTTTATTTTATTTTATTTTATTTTATTTTATTTTATTTTATTTTATTTTATTTTATTTTATTTTATTTTATTTTATTTTATTTTATTTTATTTTATTTTATTTTATTTTATTTTATTTTATTTTATTTTATTTTATTTTATTTTATTTTATTTTATTTTATTTTATTTTATTTTATATTATTTTATTTTATTTTATTTTATTTTATTTTATTTTATATTATTTTATTTTATTTTATTTTGTTTTATTTACTACTTTTTTCTTTTCGCAAGTTGCAACACTGCTCATTCATTGCGAAGATGTAACAAGTAACAAGGCGACATAGCGACAATTTGCTAGCAGTTGGCATGTGGCATGGGGCAATTGCTTGTTAGCGATAATTTCGCTACTCACAAAGACGAGGCGCTTACTTCATCTCATCTCGTTTTTTATGTTTTTATTGATATCAAATGCTATGAGTACTTGCAGCGTATACAACATGCGATATGGCACATTGTTGCCTGCTTTGTTTGCTGCGTTGCTTGATAATGCCACTTGGTATGTTGCATGATTTGTTGTTGGTCAAAGACTTAATATCGCTGCCTCGTTAACAAGCCACCGCTAGCGATCATGCATCATCATTAGAAAATTAATATTGTCTACTTGTTGTTTGTTTGATTGTTGTAATGATCAGCAGGGCAGTGAAATGTTGCAAGTACTCGTAGATGACATTTATTTAAGCCTTGTGGCGAACGCTTTGAAGTTATCGCTTCCTACTTTGTTATGTCATTTGTTTTTTCTTTTCTTTGGGGTATAATGCTTACCTGTTATATCAAAAGAGTACTTGGCTCGATTCATAGGCGAGATTGTCTCACATTGCCTAGACTTGTTACGAGAGGCGCTATTGACCACTGTAGCCGCACCACTAAAAGCTAGGCCTAAAATTTATTAAACTTCAATTATGTTCGCGTTATTAAATTACTACGAAAGATGATTGATTTTCGCATGGCAACAAAATGTTCTTTAAGTTCTGGACTTAAACGTTTGTGTGTAAACGTATTGGGATTATGAAATTGATGAGCTTAGCAAAGTTTACTGACATAATGAAATCGAAGCAGGAAGTCAATTATGTACTTAGTAAAGAATGCAATAGTGGATATTGGTGGGACAATTCATCATATTTATCAGCTAATAGAACTTGAAAAGGCTTAGGCTATGTTTAAAAAAAAAATTAAATTAAATAAAATTAAAAAATAATTGCAAAAAAATAAGAAAAAAATATACCAAATTAAAAAAAAAAATTTAAATAAATAAAATAAAATAAAATAAAATAAAATAAAATAAAATAAAATAAAATAAAATAAAATAAAATAAAATAAAATAAAATAAAAATAAAATAAAATAAAATAAAATAAAATAAAATAAAATAAAATAAAAAAATAAAATAAAATAAAATAAAATAAAATAAAATAAAATAAAATAAAATAAAATAAAATAAAATAAAATAAAATAAAATAAAATAAAATAAAATAAAATAAAAAAAATAAAATAAAATAAAATAAAATAAAATAAAATAAAATAAAATAAAATAAAATAAAATAAAAATAAAATAAAAATAAAATAAAATAAAATAAAATAAAATAAAATAAAATAAAATAAAATAAAATAAAATAAAATAAAATAAAATAAAATAAAATAAAAATAAAATAAAATAAAATAAAATAAAATAAAATAAAATAAAATAAAATAAAATAAATAAAATAAAATAAAATAAAATAAAATAAAATAAAATAAAATAAAATAAAATAAAATAAAATAAAATAAAATAAAAATAAAATAAAATAAAATAAAATAAAATAAAATAAAATAAAATAAAATAAAATAAAATAAAATAAAATAAAATAAAATAAAATAAAATAAAATAAAATAAAATAAAATAAAATAAAATAAAATAAAATAAAATAAAATAAAATTATTTTTGTTTACGGCCTTTGAATTATCAATAGAAAGTTTTACCGAGCTCGAGGCCAAATATATGTATATTATTTATTAAAACACAACAAGTGAATTTTTAATATACATTTATTTTAGTGTATAACGTCACGTCGATATTTCGACTTCACTCTGAAGTCATCATCAGGACTACAAAAGAACAGACATATTTAAATTTTAAAATCATAAATAAATATTTAAAAATATCACAATTACACAACTTACATTTTTGACTGATTTATGTCGACTAGTGTAACAATACAAAAATATACATGTTTTTAATTTTAAGAAACAAGGAAAAGCAATATAAGAAAATGTAAATAATAAAATACGGTTATCATAAACAAAATTGTTTTTTTGTTTCATGAGCAATATATTAACTAAGTAGTGAGCGCCGCTCACTTGATTTCAGCTGCAGCCTGCAGGTGAACTCTTAGGTAAGCAAAGAGTTATGCTCTTATCGTTGTTGTTGTTGTTTATCAGCTGCCTATACGCTCTTCCACAGCCATCTAAATCACTCTTGAAGTTGATACGTTTGTCACTCGGAATATTTATGATATGCAGCATCTCTAACATGTAAGATGATGAAACAAATAAAATATAGATGAAACAAATAAAATATTCAAATCGGCCACATATGTGTCAGGCCTGTCGAATAGAATAAAATATTCGAATATGTATGACAGAGAGAGATATAAAATAGCGTTCACATATAATAATACGTTGCGGAGCATTTTTAGTAATACGAAGAGTAAAATAGAGAAATATGAGAAATCAGACTTAGTATATAAAATTCAATGTAAAGGCGACGGGTCCCACGTATGCAACAAGGTATATGTGGGTACTACGAAATCGAAGTTAAAGACGAGGATTTCCGGACATAAGACGAATATTAAAAAACCGTAACAACACTAACGATAACAAAACGGCGCTAACACAACATTGCAGAAACACTGGCCACTCTCCTGATTTAGAAAATGTAGCAATAGTACAGCAAGAGAGAAATTACAACAAACGCTACATGTTAGAGATGCTGCATATCATAAATATTCCGAGTGACAAACGTATCAACTTCAAGAGTGATTTAGATGGCTGTGGAAGAGCGTATAGGCAGCTGATAAACAACAACAACAACGATAAGAGCATAACTCTTTGCTTACCTAAGAGTTCACCTGCAGGCTGCAGCTGAAATCAAGTGAGCGGCGCTCACTACTTAGTTAATATATTGCTCATGAAACAAAAAAAAAACAATTTTGTTTATGATAACCGTATTTTATTATTTACATTTTCTTATATTGCTTTTCCTTGTTTCTTAAAATTAAAAACATGTATATTTTTGTATTGTTACACTAGTCGACATAAATCAGTCAAAAATGTAAGTTGTGTAATTGTGATATTTTTAAATATTTATTTATGAT
>CAXKVI010000003.1:20195170-20202670 GCA_964058755.1 Campiglossa producta
TAATGGAATGATTGGCCACTATAAAGCGGAAATCGACAGGCAACAGGAAGCTAATATTGAGGCAATTTTATGATTTAAGGTGCTTTTAAGCGTATAAAAAGACTGAAATGTATTGTTGCATAAAAAGGTTTAATTCAAAAGGTAAATCGAATAAAAGGGGGCCCTTCCAACACTTATTTGGAATGTTTATTTATTGTGTTGCTGGCTACTTGAAGGGATAGAAAATGCGACTATTCAACAGTTCAGGTTGTTATTGTTGCATAAATGAGATTTTGACAGCTTTTTACAAGACTCTCTTCTGCTGACAGTTCTTTGCTGGAGATTTCAAGAAACAAAGCTAGTTACTAGAGTACAGCAGAGCCCAGTCTGGATAATGAAAATTGGGACAAAGTACATATACTTTTAAACAACTGGTTGAGCTAGGGTGTGATTAAAAAGAGCTTATGCTGTGACAAATAATTTTAGTATTGAGTTTTCAAAAAGACAGCTACTACAAAGCTTATTTCTTTCTCATCTCTTTCTTTTTTTCAGGTGCCGAAACAAAAAGTACCGTGAAGACTTACCAGAGACGAGTGTAATTATTACCTTCCATAATGAAGCACGATCCACACTACTTCGCACAATAGTCAGGTAAGCTTTTGTTGTTGATTGATATCTCTTGCCAGCTTAACCTATACTCTTTGCGTCGAAGCACCAATGCTACCACGAATTGCGACTGTGTTTTTTTTTTTACTACTACTGCATTAGCTCGAGAGCATTTATTGACCTGGCGTGGGTCGGATCCCGTATAGGACCGAGGCCATTTTGATTGAGAAGGATTATGACTCCTTTGAAAATCCGAATAGCGGAGACCGTAAGCTACTCTGGACTGTGTAGGTAACTAAGAAGTAGAGTCATCTCTCGACGAACCAATATCACCTCTACAAGTCTCTCATCTCAACTGTCGTTATCTACCGCACGGAAGCATGGAGAGAGTTGAAAGAAGTCGAAATGATCCTTGAAGTAGTCGACATCAAAGATATCCAGAAGGCTTATGGTCCTTCATGTGATGATTATAGATGGAAATTTACGAAGTTATGGTCATATCTTCAAATAATTTGAGCGAAACAGAAAGGGAGGGGCCTACTCATGATTCATTATCCAGCTGAGTAAGCGCTGGGCTGGCGTTCCTTCTACGCTCAGATGACTAGATAATATTTTTTGGGCATCCTGCTGAGTTCACTAAGACTGATGGATCCCTGTTGATTTGAAAACGACGAAGAAGTATTAAAGGTAGTCTGTAGAACTCATTGGGAATACTAAAAAACCTTTATCCCTGGTGAACGACGTTCTGACAGGACACTGCCCAATTTGAGAGCAAGCAGTGCACATCATCCTCAGATTTTTGCTGAGGTGGAAACGTGCTACTGAGCTCATATTTTTCTGGAGAAAGTACCTTTCTCTAGAGCTTACTCGGTTGTTTGGGAGACCTAACTTGGGCGAGGTCATTTTAATTTGGTTAAAACCAAAATTTGTTCCAGAGTCGCGCAAGCGATGTTATAGAGTTCTCACTAAGAAAAAACCACCCACCCTGTTCCTTCACAAATAAACAAACATTTATCCCACTTCTATTAAACTCATTTAACCTAATTAACTTTAATAATCCTCTTCTTCTTCAGTGTGCTAAATCGAAGTCCTGAACATTTAATACGAGAAATTATTCTAGTCGATGACTTCAGCGATCATCGTAAGTATACCAATTAGTTGAATACACAAACTCCAACATCTTTTAAGCCACTCTAAAAGAAATATCCATTCATTCGTACAAATTTCTAATTAATCTCTTTACTAATTTATTTGCTTGCACACAGCTGAAGATGGTCTGGAGTTGGCCAAAATCGACAAAGTGCGCATCTTGCGCAATAAGAAACGTGAAGGTCTAGTGCGGTCGCGTGTACGTGGTGCCGATGCGGCTGTAGCTGGTGTACTCACCTTCCTCGACAGTCATGTGGAATGTAATGAAAAGTGGCTGGAGCCACTGCTCGAGCGTGTACGCGAAGATCCGACACGTGTCGTGTGTCCAGTTATCGATGTCATTAGCATGGACAACTTTCAATATATTGGCGCATCGGCGGACTTACGTGGCGGTTTTGATTGGAATTTAATATTCAAATGGGAGTATTTGAGTGCAGCAGACCGTGCGACACGTCAAAATGATCCAACCACTGCCATACGTACACCAATGATAGCGGGCGGTCTCTTCGTCATCGACAAGGCTTACTTCAATAAGCTGGGCAAATACGACATGAAAATGGATGTGTGGGGTGGTGAGAATTTAGAGATTTCATTCCGTGTTTGGCAATGTGGCGGCAGTCTGGAGATAATACCATGCAGTCGTGTGGGGCATGTCTTCCGCAAACGACATCCATACACTTTTCCCGGTGGCAGTGGTAATGTGTTTGCGCGTAATACACGACGTGCAGCTGAAGTTTGGATGGACGATTACAAGCAGTACTATTATGCGGCAGTGCCGTTGGCGAAAAACATCGCATATGGCAAGTAAGTGCAAGAGAGGAATGTTTTTTAAGGGGGTAGAGGCGAGGAGTGTTGAATTTTTGTTAGTCAATAATGCTGACGCTGCAGCAAAGTAGTGCAGTGCTCTGCTTCGTATCAGCTTGTTTTCATACATATTTACTACATTGCTTATTTTTCTTCCTTTTATTTCTTCCGGTTTTCATGTTGCTGCTTCTGGCTTCCTCTCTATTGGGACGCCCACTGCATTAACATTTTTGTACTCTTCTGCTACTTCCGCTTGTGCACAGCATCGACGACCGGTTAGCGCTGAAAACGAAGTTACATTGTAAGCCATTTAAATGGTATCTGGAGAATGTCTATCCGGACTTGCAAGTGCCGGAGTCGTTCGAGTTTGGCCAATTTAAGCAAGGACCCACCGAGTGTTTGGATACCATGGGCAATTTAGTGGATGGCACAGTGGGTGAGTAAAGATCGATTTAGGAATACAGACAATTTTAGTAAATTTTGTTTATATATGCAAACAAGAAATAAAATAAAATAAAATAAAATAAAATAAAATAAAATAAAATAAAATAAAATAAAATAAAATAAAATAAAATAAAATAAAATAAAATAAAATAAAATAAAATAAAATAAAATAAAATAAAATAAAATAAAATAAAATAAAATAAAATAAAATAAAATAAAATAAAATAAAATAAAATAAAATAAAATAAAATAAAATAAAATAAAATAAAATAAAATAAAATAAAATAAAATAAAATAAAATAAAATAAAATAAAATAAAATAAAATAAAATAAAATAAAATAAAATAAAATAAAATAAAATAAAATAAAATTAAATAAAATAAAATAAAATAAAATAAAATAAAATAAAATAAAATAAAATAAAATAAAATAAAATAAAATAAAATAAAATAAAATAAAATAAAATAAAATAAAATAAAATAAAATAGAATAAAATAAAATAAAATAAAATAAAATAAAATAAAATAAAAAAAATAAAATAAAATAAAATAAAATAAAACAAAACAAAATAACAGAAAATAAAATAAAATTAAAAAATAAAATAAACTAAAATAAAAAATAAAATAAAATAAAATAAAACAAAACAAAATAACAGAAAATAAAATAAAATTAAAAAATAAAATAAACTAAAATAAAAAATAAAATAAAATTAAAAAATAAAATAAACCAAAATAAAAAATAAAATAAAATGAAATAAAATAAAATAAAATAAAATAAAATAAAATAAAATAAAATAAAATAAAATAAAATAAAATGAAATAAAATAAAATAAAATAAAATAAAATAAAATAAAATAAAATAAAATAAAATAAAATAAAATAAAATAAAATGTTGCCCTAACCTTACCGAATGAAACTGAATGAAAAAAACCCTTGAAAAAATATATATATTGTAGTGATCTGGATGCTATGATCCAACACTTGTAAGTCTGCTCCACAAATTATTTATTAGAAAAGTTAACAATTATTGAGGAACAATTGAAGTCAAATATAAAGATATTGAAGTAAATTTAAAAATGAATTAAATTGAAAATATGCTTAGAATTTCGACGCGCACACGCCTTTCGTCTTCACGTCTTTGCTTGAACTCCTTCTCATGACTCTCTTTTCTTCTTGCTTGGTCATATTATCATGGTTGCCATATCGTCTTGCTATATCGTCGTTGTTGCCAGACCGATCCCACAATATGTACTTACTTAGCAAATATATAAATGGCACCCCTTTGGGAACTTTTGCGAAGAGCTGGGAACGCCCTTGAATACATATACAATAATATCAGAAAGTTTTTAGTTTTCAGTTAGCAGTCCTACATCTCTCCCCCTCCCCCTCCATCCTACCGTCTCCCAGTCTCCCATTTCTCCCTTAAGCGTCTTACACGTGCATCTTCTTTATCTCTCTCTCTCTCTCTTTGTTTTCATATCCGCCCTCTCCCATATCCTTGTCTATGACCTTTCTTCCCATGCTACCTCCATATCTGCTTTTCATGCTCTGCCTTTCTATAGTTTTGTTTCTCCTTGCAATTTTCCTCTCCTTTTTGAAAGTCGTTTTATCTCTCCTTTTTTTAATTTTTTTTTCTGAAATTCCATAGAACCCTGAAATTATCCTCCCAAACTTCTCCACCTCTCTTTGGGAGTCTCAATTTTCTCCACTCTCTTCGCGTACCCTTTATCCCTATATTGCTCTCTCTGTTCATTTGTCTTTAGCTTCGTACCTTTTTCTCTCTCCCTGCTTCACTGTCTGCTTTAAGCTCTCTTCCTTTTTAAGATTGTCCTTGCCGATCTTATTCTCTCCCATGGTATCTCTCATAACCCCTTTAAAAAATAAATTATTGATATTAGTCTCTCTCTTTTTTCGATTTCTTTTTTCATTGTTATTCCCGGTTGCCTTTTCCTTTCATCGTTTCAAATGGCCTTTCTTTCCATAGTTTACTTTCCCTTTTTCCAGTAATTCCCATAAATACTCTAACTACTCATTTTCCTGCTTCAATCTCCTTCTCTCTCTATGTGGACATATTTAGCACTTCTCTCTTTATCTATATTTATTACGCCTACACGATCTCTCTGTCTGATTTTTACCCATAATACATTCATCCCTCCTTACTTTTTCTGCGCTTCTGTTTTTCGTCGATATTATTCTCCCTCTCTTTTTATCCACTTTATTTTTACTTTTTAAAGAACTTTCACTACCTACATATGTTAAATCTACTTTCACACTCTTAGTATTGGCAGCTTCAACTCTCCAGGAGACTTCTTTCTCTGTCTATCACCTGTAACTGTTGATATAATTCTCTCTCTTTGTATCTCTCGCTTCCACCTATTTCAAAAAAAATATCTATTACTAAATATGTCCCCTTTATTTTAATTTTCACTCTTCAACTCTCTCTCTCCCCCCTGCCGATCTCTTAGATATCTATAGGCTGAGTGGATGATCCCTCTATTTCAAAATATTATCGAAAACGCTCTATCTCACAATGTCGCATCTCTGACCGCCATCTTCTCAATCTAGAAAAGGAAATAGAAACTTGAAAGCTTGTGCAACTTTTAGCCTTCACTTAATCTTCAACCCTGGTTTGCTGCACTACACAGGAAGTCCGTCCACTTAGCTACTTTGCTTACTTTCTAATCGCATGTAATTTGAAAAATTTGTAGCTTAAATCAATCACTGAGTACAAATTTAATCCCGTTAGCTCAATTATATACTTCCGCTTACCTGGCAAACTCATTGCGCCATTTTGCTTAGCTCATACCACGTGCTGGGCACTAATTAATTTCACTTCAATGAATCGATGCAGTGTGGGCGCTGGTCCACGGTGTTGGTTCTGGAGGCAATGAACTCTCTGCGGATAAGCACTCACACAAGGCACCATGCACTTTCTAGCCACTGGCATTCACACACACAAGCATATACAATAGGGTGGGGTAAAAACTAAAAAGAATAAAATTAAATAAAAAAAATAATATAAAAAAAAAATTAAATTAAACTAGCTGACCCGGCAGACGTTTTCCTGCCACAAATTTATTTCCCTGTCTGTTTCTCTAACCCGATCCCTATATCTATTTTAAACCATATCCCTATCTCCTTCATATAGGAGAAACCACGCCCCCTTTTTCCTTATCCCCAGTTTTTTTGGAGGTGTCCGGGATTGATCTTATATAACTCCTCACAAAATTTCAGTGGTCTAACCTAAATACTTTTAGAGATATGGACTATGAAGTATTTTATTCATATGGGAGGTGCCACGCCCCCTTTATCGTTATCCCGAGGTTTTTGGGAGGTATTAGGGATCGATCACATATAAACCCTCACCAAATTTCAGTGGTCTAACATAAATACTTGCAGAGATATGGGCTATGAAATGTTTCCTTCGTATGGGAGGTGCCACGCCCCCTTTTTCTTTATCTCCAGTTTTTTTGGAGATGATGGGATTAATCTTATATAACTCCTCAAGAAATTTCAGTGGTATAACCTAAACACTTCCCGAGATATGGACTATGAAGTATTTCATTCGTATGGGAGGTGCCACGCCCCCTTTTTCGTTACCCTAGTTTTTTTTGGAGGTGGTAGGGATCGACCTCATCTAACCTCTAACCACGTTTCAGTGGTCTAACATAAGTACTTCCAGAGATATCGACTATGAAGTATTTCATACGTATGGGGGGTGCCACGCCCCCTTTTTGGTTAACCCCCAGTTTTATGGGTGAGAATGGTGTTGTTATCCTAAAGGTCTGTACCGATTTCCAGGTACCTACCTTAAACCCATTTAGAGATATTCACCTTGAAAAATGTTTGTATGGGAGGTGCCACGCCCCCCTAATATTTTGTTCTGATTTTATAACATGACCTGCGCGTGGTAATAACAAACAAACCCCCTAAAGGAAGTATATGATTTGGTTCAGCCGTTTTCGAGTTTTAGCGTAACGACTGAACACCATTTCATTTTTATATATATAGATTGTATGGGAGGTACCACGCCCCTTTTTCGATAACCCCAAGTTTTATGGGTGAGAATGGTGTTGTTATCCTATAGCTCTATACCAATTTTCATGTTCCTACCTTAAACACTTTTGAAGATATTCACCTAGAAAAATTCAGTTTGTATGGGAGGTGCCACGCCCCCTTTTCCGATTACCCCTTCTTTTATGTGTAAGAAGGCTTTTGATACCATATAGGTCTATACCAATTTTCAGGTCCCTACCTTGAACCCTTTCACAGATATTCTGCTTAAAAATTTAGTTTGCATGGGAGGTACCACGCCCCCTTATTGGATAACCCCCAGTTTTATAGGTGAGAGTGGTGCTGTTATCCTGTAGCTCTGTACCAATTTTCATGTTCCTAACTTAAACACTTTTGAAGATATTCAACTTCAAAAATTCAGTTTGTATGGGAGGTGCCACGCCCCCTTAATATTTTGTTCTGATTTTAAGACATGACCTGCGCGTGGTAATAACAAACAAATCCC
>CAXKVI010000003.1:20205170-20212670 GCA_964058755.1 Campiglossa producta
ACGAGCGCAAGTATGCCATCAACGGAAGTGGAAGTGTTGAAAGGGAAAAGAGTAAGAGGCGGCGGTGGCATGGGCTCTAAATTGGAAGCGGATGTGAATGTGGCGGGAGAACAGCACTAAATGGGGATCTCACACGCAAACGACACTATGAGCATGACTAACTACATACATACATACTATAAGCAACAAACTTACAACTAGTTAGTATAAACTACAACTACATTGCTGCAATAACTCAAAAGTACTCGTAGTGTAAATACAACAACAATAATAGCAGCAACAACAACAACTACCGCCTATTACAGTCAAGTGACAAGAAAAATACTGACGCAATGAGGTTAAATGTTTGTAATCGTGGAAAACGCGCCTTGCCCAACGCACGAACACACACACACACACAAACACACTTTAGTGGACGCTCACACACACCTACACACACTCTCTCTCATAAATGCAAATATCCCTTTACTTGCTCGATGGTTGGCATTAAGAATTAAGTTGAAGAACAGCAAACAAGTGATTAAGTCTCGAATTTTGTGTTACAGAATTTTATATACCCAGTAGTAGTATTTTTTTATATCACGATTTGTAAAAAAATATTGAAAAAAATTATATTTACTTGTCCTATTCCATCATATTATCTCTTCGGTAAGCTTTTAAGATCAACAGAAAGGAGGCCGTCAACCCGATGGAGTAAATTTTACGAAGCCGTTACTAATTTGAAACTTTAAAGTTAAAGTTACTTTGTTGAACACCTTTGCCTAACTTCGGTCACTTCTTTGAAATTATGTGACTTTTTGTCGGTATTGAAGAATGCCAAATTAAAAAACTTTAAGGTTACTGAGATGCCACTTTAAAGTAGTCATGACTTATTTTCTATGAATGTAAACAAAATTGTTTTTTTTTTTTTTTAGGTACGATAAACACCCTTGCGTCGTTATATGGGCTTGGTTACTACGGATATCGTTTTATCAAATTTACGAAGAAGTGAAAATATCACCCCCAGGTCGTCAAGATTAAGACCTGTCGGATTTAGTGTTCTGCAGTAAATATTACTTCAAAGTTCCAAATAACCTTTTTACTTACTTCAAAGTTCCAAATAACCTTTTTACTTACTTCAAGGTTACGAATAACCAGTTTCTTACTTCAAAGTTTAAAATAATCATTTTCGCTTACTTCGAAGCTCCAAATAACCCTTTAATTTACTTCAAAGTTCCAAATAACCAGTTCCACTTACTTCAAAGTTCCAAATCACCCTTTTACTTACTCCAAAGTTCCAAATCACCGTTTTACTTACTTTAAAGTTCTAAATCACCATTTTTACTTACTTCAAAGTTCCAAATAACCAGTTCCACTTACTTCAAAGTTCCAAATCACCCTTTTACTTACTTCAAAGTCCCAAATCACCCTTTTACTCACTTCAAAGTTCCTAATAACCAGTTTCACTTACTTCAAAGTTCCCAAGAACCCGTTTCACTTACTAAATTCCAGCTCTTGTTACGTCCAAGTGGTAGTTTTTTTATTATTCATTGCTCTCGTCATATTCAAAGTACATACTTAAATTTTTTTCAAAACTGGTTATAAAAAAGGACAACTTTGTCATGCAAAACTCCCGTTGATGGTCATTTAGCAAGGAGGAGCTTTTAATGAAGGATAATATAAAAGGGTAATAATTAAGCATAAATGAGTAAACAAAAACAAGACAAAGTGATATTTGAAGAAATGATGGTGACGACAAAGCGAGTCATAAAGGAAAGCGAAAGAAAGTACTGTAAGGTAATATTTAAATGGTAATTACAACAGCTGAAGGACGTAGTACTCGTACTACAAAGATGTGCACTAGAGATGGGTGTGGAGTACCGAGAGGTGAAGAATTTAACTTATTTCTTAAAAGAGATTTATTTTTACATGAGAGATGAACCTTTTTTTTGACGTAAAGGCTGGGAACGAAATTTAAAATTTTGTTTTTGAATTAAAAATAATTTATTTTTGACGCAAGAGATAAAATTAAAATTTTTTCTTTTTTTTTTGTCGTAAGAGAAAAATTTGTATTTTTTGACGTAACAACTAAAATCTTAAAATTTTGTTATCTGACAGATACGTAATTACGTAAAGGATAAAAGTGAAATTATTATTTTTTCCTTTACGTAAGGGATAAAAACGAAACTTTAATTTTTTGACGATAAAAGTGAAATTGAAAGCTTTATTTTTGACGTAAGAGGTAGAAAAGTGAAACTTGGAAATAACTTTTTTTATTTTTTAAGTAAGCGGTAAAAATCAAATTTGCACTTTTGCTTTTACGCAAAACTTTAAGGGAAAATTAAATTTTTTTTTTACGTAAGAGATAAAATTATTTTTTTTTTTACGTAACATAAAATTTAAATTTTTATTCTTGACGTCAGAGATAAATTCGAAATGTTAAAGAAGTCATAGATTAAAGTGAAATTGAAAGCTTTATTTTTGACGTAAGAGGTAAAACAGTGAAATTGAAATTGCTTATTTTTTCACGTAAGAGATAACGTAAAATTTGAACTTTTATTTTTACTTGGAGATAAATTGAAGTTTAGACTTTTATGTTAACATAATAGATAATATCATGTCATCTGTTATTTTCGACGTAAGAGCTAACGTTGCGTTTGAGCTTTTAATTTTGACGTAAGAGACGTAAGGTTTTATTTATTGACGTAAGAGACAAATTTTTAAACATTTTTTTTTGACGTATGAAATCAAACTAAAATTTAAAAATTGTTTGACGTAAGAGAAATAATTTCAATTAAACTTTTATTTTTTATTCAAAAAAATTGTTAAATGATTTACAAAAAAAGTTGAGCCTTTTTACTTAATATTTTGGAAAAACGTGTGTCATGACGATAAGTCTCGGTATTTGAGTTTTGAGTTTAGTAATGAAAGTTATCGGGATTAACTAGTTAGTTCCACACCCACCTCTAGCACACACAGCAACACATTTTTACTAGTTAAATTTACATAAATTACAATAAGTGAGTAATTTTAAGTGAAATATGACAGCCAGAGAGCAAGCGGGCAAAGGGAGAGCGAGAAGTAGGTAGGTAATGCGAAGACTTCTCGAGGTATTTGCCGTAAAGAACAAAGTTGTGTTGATGGTGCTTCGTGTCCTCGGCATGCACTGGTAATGCTATTAACCGTTGCTGCAATTGTTGTTGGTAATTGGCATAATTAAAATTTCATACATTAATTCACTAAGGAGTGGCGCTTTTTTGTTGCACCTATACAAAGAAGAAGAAAATTGTGCTAAATGAAGAGATACTACATAAATGAGAAAAAGAGAAAACATATGAAATTAAGTGAGTGGTGGATCACTTTTCGGGGTGGTATTAAATATTTAGACTGATTAAATTTTTTTTTTATTATTTTAATATCAAACTAATAAAAGAAAACGAGTTTCCTTAGTTAACTTACACTGCGCACTTTTTACATACATTCCATATAGAAAAGAAAGAGAGAAAGAGAGAGAGAGTAAATTCTTGTTTAGTGCATTAGACACTCTTGAGAGTTATATCAGTTACTTCCACTCATAGCTTTTTTTATACAAATCTTGCAAAAAGATTTTAACGACGAAAGATGGGTTTTTTAGAAAAAGATTTTTTAATACAAAATTTTGAGATGGCGCTCAAAAATCACAGTGGGGTATAAAGCAGAGCTCAGCAAAAATGTAAGTGAGCCTGTGTTAGTGAGAGATAAGTGGTTGCTGCAAAAAAAAGCTGGCCTTTTGTTTTTGTTTCGTCGCATGTTGTTGCCTCGCTGCTTGCTAGTGAGCGACTGAGCATAAGAAACGACATCCAGCACAGCAACTCATACATTGATGATGAGACCAAG
Organism: Campiglossa producta; assembly: GCA_964058755.1. NCBI lineage: Eukaryota > Metazoa > Arthropoda > Insecta > Diptera > Tephritidae > Campiglossa > Campiglossa producta. Next base: position 20,209,026 of record CAXKVI010000003.1, read on the forward strand.
CAAAGAGCGTAGATAATATTCTATGTGATTTTGGCTCTCCCTATAAATGTACCGTTGTTTCGGTGACACTGTAAAGTGGAATTTAAGCTCGCTCCCATGAATTGATAGACAACATCCTATCGAATTTTTCTGCACAAAAATTTCAAAATTTGCATTAAATTTTTTTTTCTTTCTTATTTCCTCGAATAACTTCCGCAGCCCTGGTAGTACCATTCAATATTTTTCATCACGTCAATTAACTGAAAAAAAAAATTAAAAAATTTTTGTTCAAAATTTGCCTAAAAAAATATTGTTGCTAAATTAATCTCTCTTTTTAAATTGTTACAAAAAAAAACTAACTTTTTCTTTACAAACTCTAATCGGTCTTCTGAGTATACAACAAAAACAAACGGTTACCAAAATATAAAAAAATACCTAACTTGTAAACAAATGAGAAAAACAAACAAAGATTTATCATTAGATAAGCATTATTTAATTACAAATTATATTTCAAATGTGAATTGTAAATATAAAACAAAACAAACATATAATTATTTAAAAAAAAAAAATAAATGTTATTTATATTGAAAACTAAAAGTGAAAAAATAAAAAAATAGAAAAACATTATTAGGTACATGTAACATTTCAAATGCGACTTGTTTAGTTATGATGAACTACGATTTTAAGTATATAAATTTTAGTTAATAAATTTAATACAGAAATTACAAAAAATTTATAAAAAAATGAATATGATATAAAAAAATAAAAAAAAATATTTAAATTGAAAATCTGCATATGTGTGTTTTTTGCTTGAAAAATGTTGATAAGCTGAAACTGAGGACAGAAATAATACAAAAAAAAATGATGCATGGATAATTAAACAAAACAAAGATAGCATTTACAGCAACAAAAAAATACTCTCATAAAATTCACATTGGTTGGCTTGTTAAACGCATTTCAAAACGAGACGTTTAATTTAATTTACTTTTATTGAATTAAATTTAATTTAGTTTAGCTTTATCTTTAATTTTATTTTATTTTATTTTATTTCATTTTTATTTTATTTTATTTTATTTTATTTTATTTTATTTTATTTTATTTTATTTTTATTTATTTTATTTTATTTTATTTTATTTTATTTTATTTTATTTTATTTTATTTTATTTTATTTTATTTTATTTTATTTTATTTTATTTTATTTTATTTTATTTTATTTTATTTTATTTTATTTTATTTTATTTTATTTCATTTTATTTTATTTTATTTTATTTTATTTCATTTTTTTTACTTTTTTATTTTATTTTATTTTATTTTATTTTATTTTATTTTATTTTATTTTATTTTATTTTATTTTATTTTATTTTATTTTATTTTATTTTATTTTATTTTATTTTATTTTATTTTATTTTATTTTATTTTATTTTATTTTATTTTATTTTATTTTATTTTATTTTATTTTATTTTATTTTATTTTATTTTATTTTATTTTATTTTATTTTATTTTATTTTATTTTATTTTATTTTATTTTATTTTATTTTATTTTATTTTATTTTATTTTATTTTATTTTATTTTATTTTATTTTATTTTATTTTATTTTATTTTATTTTATTTTATTTTATTTTATTTTATTTTATTTTATTTTATTTTATTTTATTTTATTTTATTTTATTTTATTTTATTTTATTTTATTTTATTTTATTTTATTTTATTTTATTTTATTTTATTTTATTTTATTTTATTTTATTTTATTTTATTTTATTTTATTTTATTTCATTTCATTTTATTTTATTTTATTTTATTTTATTTTATTTTATTTTATTTTATTTCATTTTTTTTAATTTTTTATTTTATTTTGTTTTATTTTATTTTATTTTAATTTATTTTATTCTATTTTATTTAATTTTATTTTATTTTATTTTATTTTCTTTTATTTTATTTTATTTTATTTTATTTTATTTTATTTTATTTTATTTTATTTTATTTTATTTTATTTTATTTTATTTTATTTTATTTTATTTTATTTTATTTTATTTTATTTTATTTTATTTTATTTTATTTTATTTTATTTTATTTTATTTTATTTTATTTTATTTTATTTTATTTTATTTTATTTTATTTTATTTTATTTTATTTTATTTTATTTTATTTTATTTTATTTTATTTTATTTTATTTTATTTTATTTTATTTTATTTTAAGTATTTTGTTTTATTTCATTTTAGTTTTTTTTATTTTATTTTATTTTATTTTATTTTATTTTATTTTATTTTATTTTACTTTATTTTGTTTTATTTTATTTTATTTTATTTTATTTTATTTTATTTCATTTTATTTTATTTTATTTTTTTTTTAAGCTATTGCATAGATTTTATAGCAGGCCTTGGCGGTGGGAGTGAAATGAAAAAAATGTTAATGTTAAAAAAGTTCGTAACGGGCTTTTTTCAATGTTAAAAGATTCGGCGTTAGCAACATAACTTGACAAAAATAAGCGTTGCCTTCACTTAGGCGTATGACGTTATACTGATGTTAGCAGCAGGCCGCTTACATAAAATTGGAGCTATACATTACATTACATTAAAATTGGATCTGTAAGCGTTGCCTACATTTAGGCTATACTACTAACAGTGTGACGTTGTACTGATGTTAGCAGCAGGCCCCTTACATAAAATTGGAGCTGTACATTTCATTACATTAAAGTTGGATCTGTAAGCGTTGCCTACATTTAGGATATACTACTAACAGTGTGACGTTGTACTGATGTTAGCAGCAGGCCCCTTACATAAAATTGGAGCTGTATAGGCTATACTGTTAACAGGTTAAGGCTGTACTGCTCTAAAATGATAAATATGCTCATTGAGTTTTCATAAATATTATAATTGCATAAGTTAATAAAAAGTAATATGCAATAGCTTTATCGCGGCAGTCCCCGAGTGCCACACGTCCTTTTTTATTTAATTTTTATTTTTTATTTTTTTTTTTATGAAAATTTTGTGGACTTGGTCAAAGTCGAATAATTTTTATCAAATTATTCTTTTTGAGTTTTTGGCGAAAACAAGTTGAAAAATGCTACATAAAATAACAACTACGATGGCTGCAATTTCGTTCTTATTGAAGGATCGTGTCAGTGTTTGGTGTAATGGTTACACACTGCGGTTTAGAAATTCCTAATCTCCTCTCCTTCGTTCGATGACCAGTTAAGGTGACGATCGAAATTGCAATCATCGTAGTTGGTATTCGCCAGAAACTCAAAAAGAATAATTTGATGGAATAGCCCTATTCATTCATAGTTCATACATACACTCACATACACACTTGCTGAACACGAAATATTCAAATGGATACATTCAATGTTTATATGTTTGTAAGTATAACCACAAAACATTCATTGCTATAATAAATATTCACATTGTGCAAGCTGTAAATTATTTTTACAGCTCAACACATTAAACCATAGATAAGCCAAAAAAATTTCAGCAAAATAAAAATAAAAAAATACAGTATAAGCAAATAACTATAAGTATACAGACATAAAACATATATAAAATGCATTTTTTGCTCAAAATAAACTTTGAAAATATTTAGAAAATTTATTTGTTGAACTTTTATTTTATTTAAAGAGGCAGTAGTAGAATCAGAACAATATGTTCGATAAGCTCACAATCGTTA
>CAXKVI010000003.1:20217670-20225170 GCA_964058755.1 Campiglossa producta
TTGCGCGTGCACGCACTTTAACGCTTCAGCGCTTTGACACTTAACGTTTAACGCTCTGTTAGCCCTTTAACAGATTCTTGAATACATGCATGAAAAAGCACGACGAAGATGTATAGTGAGTCAAAAGCTGAGATGCTGAAGTATGTCGGTAAGTGTGCTTTTTTGTAATTATTTCAAAGTTTTAGTGGGAATTAACTTGATTTTTGAGAAAAAAAGTGCCCAAACTTCAAATCGCCAACTATAGTTCAATTTGTGGCGTTTTACTAAGGTAGACGAGGGAGCTTCTCAGGACAAATTTGGGCCACAATTTTTTTTAGTTATCGATAGAGGACACATCCAATACTCACTTTATTATAGTTAGAAGGTGTAGCAGGCTGTAGTACACAAACTTTTTGTCTATCGAAAGTAGAAAAGGTAGCATTTATTAAGTATAAATTTTGCTGGGAATATATTTATTGTAATATTTAGTTACTCGTTTTTCTCATATTTCTGTATCCTACCCCTTTAAGGATTTGGTAATTAGTTGATCGGTATTTAATTTTCTGTACCAGATACTCAGGATATCCTTTAAAGGACCAGAGATTGTAGTGCCTCGCGAAAAATTTTAACAAAATGTGGATATGTGATTAGTAATTGAAAGGATAATTGAAATATAGGCTAAATTTAACTTTTTTTCAATTATCCTTCGAGGACATGGAAGTAATGTCCTTTAAAATTATTATCTTTCAACGTTTTCAAAATAGTGTGTTTAAAAAAATTGTTTTGTAATAAAAGTTCTTAAAATGTGCCTACAAATATTTAAGGATGCACAGGAGATGGACATATCAAATGAAAGGTGTTCCACATAGCCTGAAAGTAGCGAAAGTTTTATATCGATATCTCAGTCCGTTTCGGAGATATCGACCAAAGAGATTAATACAATTTACCTATTCTTTCATATGAAAAGAATGTTACTCATACGCCGTGTATAACTTAAAAAAAGCACTATAATTGCAAAGTTTTAAGGTGTACTCAATTGTTTTTACACAATATGCTAAAATACTTTTGAAATTCCAATGTTCTCTTCTCGTGAATTTTTTTTATTTAATATGCTGGCAAAGAATCCTGTTATCCTTTTAAAAATTCAAAAGTGGCGATTTGTTACACAGTCCTTTGAATATGAGCCAAAACAGCTATTACACACTTCATAGATCATCACATTGTTTATTAAATAGAGGTTACGTAGTCACTTTCATCAACCCATTTATTCATCTGCTTTCCATCCGTCTCTCCAATCTTATGCCTATCTGTTTGCTTACCTCTGGTTTGCGATACAAACCTTATATTTTTAATACCTTGTTGACTTCATACGAAAAGGAAGGCAACCCTCTTTGAAACACCCTTTTGTGTACACAGCATTAAATCTACTTACATACTCGTGAGGGAACTTTTTCGATTAAATACAAGTTAAAACTGGCAGGTTATGAAAGAAAAAAAACAAGAAGATCTATCTGAAAACAAAAAGACGCTATACGAACTTAACTAAATGATGTCGCCATGTGAAAGCATTTACGACAGATATGCGAATTTAAAGAAATGAAAGACAGAGAGACAGGTAGACAGAGACATACATAAATAAGTTCCTGAAAACCAAAAAACTAGGCATTCAAAAGCGAAGTCTGCTTGAAAAGGGATAAAGTAAGATTTTCTTGAGCTTCGCTTATTCTTTTTTGAATGTTGAAAGCTTTAAAAGAGCGTTCACTCACTAGATTGTATGAATGTATTTTGTGTATGTGGTTGTGTTACATGTTCATTATCCGACACACACACACACACACACACTACTATGTATTCTCACATATGGTAGGCGAATAAAAGTTTAGCTGGTACTACAGAGTAATATTAGGTTTTACCATCACCAACTGCTGTAACCGCACATGGCTGCCACTGGCGGTTTGTGAAGCATCGAATGTATGTAGGTTCCAACGGATGAATATTAGGCTGTCCCAAAAATGTATGAAAATAAATGAGGGTACGAAATTTGATATACATAGAGGTATGCTGCATAGTATCGGTGTGTTTTAGTCTAAATAACATCTGTGCGACGTTTTATTGTTTAGCATTTTTGGTTAAAGTTTTTGCTAGCAGCTTATACTAAGTTCGAAAAAAAGTGCATTAAGGCTTCGACAATTACCTGATTTGAAGATTTGGCTCATATTAAAAAAACTGTGTCAAAAATCTGCAACTTTGAATTTTTTAAAGGATAACAGGATTCTTTGCAAGAATATTAAAAAAAAACGCATTCCAAAGGAAATGACATTGGAATTTCAAAAGCATTTTAGCATATTGCGTAACAATATGTTTTTTAGCAAAAATAATTGAGTAGATCTTGAAACTTTGCAATTATAGTGCACTTTTTATAAGTCCTACACGGCGTATGAGTAACTTGTATATGAAAAGAACAGGTACATATATTGTATTAATTTTTTTTGTCGATATCTTCGAAACGGATTGAGATATTGAAATAAAACTTACACTATTTTCAGGCTCACATGAACACTTTTCATTTGATACCCATATTGTAAAATCAATTTCTGGGATATGTCCTTTTCATCTCCTCTGCATCCTTAAATATTTGCATACACATTTTCATAACTTTTATTACAATACAATTTTTAAACCACCAAGAATTTTCAAAAATTTGAAGGATAATCATTTTAAAGGATATTAGTTTCATGTCCTTAAAGGATAATTTTACAAAAGTTATATTTAGGGGTAATTTTGGCACAGTCCAATGTATATAAACAACATCTTCTAAATATACTCGTATGTAGGTAGACACATACAAAAATATTAAAACGCGAAACTTTCTACCCATTACAGCCACTCAACGGAAATTTGTTAGATATGTGTAAGTTTTTGTTTTTGTTTTAGCGCAAAAATATAATTTGCAAGCACATAGTAACTTGCGCCAAAATGGGCTCCTACCTATCTCACCTTTGGCTCCGTTGCTGAACTTGCTTCAAAGTTAGACCAAATTCTAAGCACTTGTTTTTTCCGCTAGTGCTTTATGTCTTCTTTACTTGTTTTGCACTGAAACTTTTTTCACTAAATCGTTTTCGCTCATGATATATGTATGGCATAAATCTTGCGATGCTTTTCAACGGCATTAGAAATGACAGGCTGTGGCGGGGCGAATGCCGTGTGGTTCTGCTCATGTGCTAAATTTATTGATTTTCTTTTTGTGCTTTTGTTTAGGTGATTTGGTGTTAATATCCAGGTGTTATTCTTTTGAGGTTTATGTCGAAAACATGTTAAAACATGCTACAAACAACACCAATTACGATAATTGCAATTTCGATCTTGTTGAAGGATCTTGTCAAAACGCTTTGTAATGTATTGCATCCCGAAAAATGTCAACAAAATGTGGAAATGTGGTAACTGCCTAATTTGAAAAGGTGTTAATGCGAGCCTGAAAGTAAAGTAAGTTTTATTTCGATCACTCAATCCGTTTTCGGAGATATCAATCCAATCATGGATACAATTTACCTGAACTTTTCTTACATGTATAACTAAATGTTACTCATACGTCGTGTATGACCTATAAAAAGTGCACTATAATTGCAAATTTTCAAGATGTACACATTTATTTTTGCTAGAAAACATTATGTTACCCAATATACCAAAACACGTTTGAAATTCCAATGTCCTTTTCTAGTGATTCGGTTTTTTTTTCAAATATCCTTGTAAATGATCCTGTTGTCCTTCAAAAATTCAAGGGTGGAGATTTCTTACACAAAAAAAACGTATGGTGGCGATATACCATATATATATAGGTTATCATTACAAACTCTAACGATATTTTTGTGGCCGAGCTTCTCTTCCAATTTGTGGTTTCCGGCTTTCAATTTTTTTACAAATTGGTGGAACATACAGTTTTTTAATTTATTTTATTTTATTTTGTTTTGTTTTGTTTTATTTTCTTTTATTTTATTTTATTTTATTTTATTTTATTTTATTTTATTTTATTTTATTTTATTTTATTTTATTTTATTTTATTTTATTTTATTTTATTTTATTTTATTTTATTTTATTTTATTTTATTTTATTTTATTTTATTTTATTTTATTTTATTTTATTTTATTTTATTTTATTTTATTTTATTTTATTTTATTTTATTTTATTTTACTTTATTTTATTTTATTTTATTTTATTTTATTTTATTTTATTTTATTTTATTTTATTTTATTTTATTTTATTTTATTTTATTTTATTTTATTTTATTTTATTTTATTTTATTTTATTTTATTTTATTTTATTTTATTTTATTTTATTTTATTTTATTTTATTTTATTTTATTTTATTTTATTTTATTTTATTTTATTTTATTTTATTTTATTTTATTTTATTTTATTTTATTTTATTTTATTTTGTTTTATTTTGTTTTATTTTATTTTATTTTATTTTATATTATTTAATTTTAGTTTATTTTACTTTATTTTATTTTATTTTATTTTATTTTATTTTATTTTATTTTATTTTATTTTATTTTATTTTATTTTATTTTATTTTATTTTATTTTATTTTATTTTATTTTATTTTATTTTATTTTATTTTATTTTATTTTATTTTATTTTATTTTATTTTATTTTATTTTATTTTATTTTATTTTATTTTATTTTATTTTATTTTATTTTATTTTATTTTATTTTATTTTATTTTATTTTATTTTATTTTATTTTATTTTATTTTATTTTATTTTATTTTATTTTATTTTATTTTATTTTATTTTATTTTATTTTATTTTATTTTATTTTATTTTATTTTATTTTATTTTATTTTATTTTATTTTATTTTATTTTATTTTATTTTATTTTATTTTATTTTATTTTATTTTATTTTATTTTATTTTATTTTATTTTATTTTATTTTATTTTATTTTATTTTATTTTATTTTATTTTATTTTATTTTATTTTATTTTATTTTATTTTATTTTATTTTATTTTATTTTATTTTATTTTATTTTATTTTATTTTATTTTATTTTATTTTATTTTATTTTATTTTATTTTATTTTATTTTATTTTATTTTATTTTATTTTATTTTATTTTATTTTATTTTATTTTATTTTATTTTATTTTATTTTATTTTATTTCATTTCATTTCATTTTATTTTATTTTATTTTCTTTTATTTTCTTTTATTTTCTTTTATTTTAATTTATTTTATTTTATTTCATTTTATTTCATTTTAGTTTACTTCATTTTTTTTTATTTTTTTTATTTTTTTTTTTTTTGTATTATATTATTTTATTTTTTTTTTTATTCTATACCTTTACTCTGCACTTTGTTATATAGAAATCTCTTCCGCTCCATCTTGGAATCTCCAAATTGTTTTTTGCTGGTCAAATAAAGAACACAATGTTTTAGCCGTGCTCTTGGCAACTGTCACTAATATCATTCACATACTTATACCTCTGCACTCTTATATTTGTTCATGTGTTTTTTTTAATTCATTTATTCTCTTGTTGGTTTTAGCTCGAACGTTTAGGACAAAAACAAACGAATTATGTAAATTAATTTTTTAGCTGACAAAGTTGACACCTAGAGAGCTGTTTTTGTGAATTTTTCTGGTAAATAATTTTAGATAATTGCACTGCATTGAAAAAAAAGAAGAAAATACCTACCCATGCCCAGGATTCAATATCACATTGCTATGAAAGAATGATATGAACATTAAAATTCTTGGAAGATATTTTTTTTTGTATGGTCTGAGATTTTCATATGTCGTGTGCTTAGCTGACAGTTTGATGGTTTTATTTGTGCTGAAGTGTAAAAATAGCATCACTTGCCAGTTATCAAATTAATGCTCAGGGGCATTTAAACAAATTTCAATGTGTTCTATAACTCTGAAACTTTGCGTGGTTATTTTTAGGTTACAGCAGTGGGTATCTCATTTTTTTGGTATATTAAATATCCACATATCGTCGCTCGCTTGCCAAAGGCATGAATGTACCCATTTACCAGATTTGAGTAAACAGGCTTACGTGTTTAGCCTCTATTTTCTCTAGTATTTACGAAAATCCTGGGTTTCCAAAGTACAGGGAACCCGCAGAAAAACGAATTTGAAGCAAAATTGCTACGTATACGCCATGGTGCACTATATTCATGCACTACATTCATGTTTCTGGCAAAACAAAAGTTTTAAAAAATATGTATAAAAGTTCAGTGTTTAAACATTTTTTTTTTTTGAGCCAGAAACATGTTTGAAACATTTATGTTTCTGGCCCAACGAAAATTTAAAAAAGAAAAATTCCTTGCCAACTTTTAAAAGATGAATGTGTCGCAACCATATAAATTCACAAAAAAAATTAAATTAAATTAATAAAAAGTGAAATAAAATTTAGAAAAGTAAATCGAAATAAATACAATTAAAAAAATTTAAAATTATTAAAATAAGAGATAATAAAGCATATTTGTAATTTCAATTTAACTGAGCTCTAACATCACAATATGCAATAATCCTATTTCAATCATCTTAAAGAAAATTGTTAAATTCTGCAGAAATCCAGCTTATTCCTTTCAACTTCATTAATAGTTTCATATAACATTATGCTGCTAATTTCACTACTTTACATAAGTACAATTTAACATACTTAGTAACACACCCACAGACATTTTCATAGACATATGAAATATATATCCCTCGTATAGATTGTCATCTAATGATAAAATCCACATCAAATGGTCCAAACTATACTGTCAGCAAATGCCGCTTTTAATTATCTCTATTGATGTCAATACTATTTAAGAGAGATTTCCTTACTTAATTTATGCAAAGTGATCAGTATAAATTGTTACAACGCAAATAGGTCGCATTTGGCGAAGGCTTTGAAGTGATGCTCACACAAGTTGTTTGAATATTGTTTCGATTGCACAAAGTAAAAGTTCATAAAAGCAAAAGCACACCCAGACACACTTCTGTCAATTCAAACAGCTGAGCACAATATGTTTACGGAAACCTTAGTTAGTAACGAAGTACAATTTGTGTTATTTAGATAGTCAATATCCAAGGAGCATGTGTGCTATAAGTGCAAATAGTTGTAGTTGTCAAGCGTGTGTATGTATGGATGGATGTGCAAATACTCTCACACCCATTGTATGTGTGCATGTGTGTCGCATTTGTTGATTATAAAAGCTAACGAACTCATAGCAATTCTATTTATAAACAAAAACACATTTGGACACCCTGTAGAGAGGTTGAGGCAAATAAAATAAAATAAAATAAAATAAAATAAAATAAAATAAAATAAAATAAAATAAAATAAAATAAAATAAAATAAAATAAAATAAAATAAAATAAAATAAAATAAAATAAAATAAAATAAAATAAAATAAAATAAAATAAAATAAAATAAAATAAATAAAATAAAATAAAATAAAATAAAATAAAATAAAATAAAATAAAATAAAATAAAATAAAATAAAATAAAATAAAATAAAATAAAATAAAATAAAATAA
>CAXKVI010000003.1:20230170-20237670 GCA_964058755.1 Campiglossa producta
CTGTTTTTTTAATTGTTACTACTATTTTTGGCTTTTATAAAAAAACTTAATTTTAACTACTATTTTTTAAGTACTATTTTTTTGCCTTTTTTAATAGAACAAAAATATTAAATAAAATTTTGTATATTTCTGCAGTAGTCAAACATGCTTGCTCAATATTAAGTAACTTTAATTAAAGTCATAACCGTTACGTTCAATGAAAAAAGGACATATGACTACATATTTGCCAAATTTTCGTGTGCTTTTGTTCGGCAATATCGCCATTATATTTTATGCCTCTCATTAAAAAGCAAATAGTTCACTTTTTCAATTTTTTTTTCCTTAAATCATTTTTATGCACAGCAAAAAGGCATTAAAACGTGTACACAACTTGGTAGTAGAAAATAAAAAACTAAGCTGATTTTCATATAAAAACTTTGAAGATTTCTCTATATTTTTTTTTTTGTAAAGTATTCTGGTAAGTTAAAGTGGGCTTATTTCGTAAGAATAAAAAAAGAGCAAAAAAGTAGTTTATTTTTATTTTATAAGTACTTAGTGTATGGGATATATTTAGACATTCACATACAAGTTTTAACTTTCTCTCTTCAACAATGAATTGTGGTATACTTAAATATTCACTGGGCAACTTGAGATACAAGATATAATTCTAGTAGTGGAAATGAACAAAAAAAAATTGAAGTTAGCTTCTTAGGCGGCGATATGAAGTTTTGGTCGAGAGTACAATTTGCGAAAATGGCGGATGATGCAACGGAAATTGTGCAACGGAAATTTTGCACCGGAAATAGAAATTGTAGCCGACTTTCATGCGTAGGCGATTTTCAAAACGATGTTTAGCTGTGCAAATCAAATAGGAGGTGAAATTCTAGGATCTAGCTATTATTGCACAACTTGTAATAGTTAAACCGAGCACAATTCCTGGGTGGTGCCACTTAAGGCGGTTTACAGGGTTGCCACCTATCCCCATTTTCTTTTTTAATATAGAGCTAGATATGCCGATAAGGGTATCAAATGAGAGGTAATTTCGACAGTATTCCAAATAAGATAATTTCAAGCAGGGTTGCCACTTAGGGTTGCCACCTAACCGCAATTTATTATTCTTTTCTATATCTCGGGAACTGCTTGACCACTTTGGCTAAAATTTGGTACATAAACAACTTGAATCATTCTAATATTATATACATGGGTGTTGCCACTTGGGGCGGTTTAGAGGGTTGCAACAATAACCCATTTCTTTTTAAATATTGAGCTAGATATGCCAATATGGGTATCAAATGAAAGGTATTTTCGCCCGTATTCCAAATATGATAATTTCACGTAATTTGCCACTGAGGGTTGCCACCTTACCGCAATTTATTAGTTTTTTCGTATATCACGGGAACTGCTAGACCGATTTAGATACAATTTGGCATATAGACAATTTGATTAATTCTTATATTATGTACATGGGTGTTGCCACTTAGAGGGGTTTACAGGGTTGCCACCTATCCCCATTTTCTTTTTAATATAGGGCTAGATATGCCAATATGGGCGTCAAAGGAGAGGTATTTTTAACCGTATTCCAACTAAGATAATTTCAATCAGGAAAGTCACTTAGGGTTGCCACCTTACCACAATTTATTTATTTTTTCGTATATCTCGGGAACTGTTGGACCTATTTAGATACAATTAGGCATATAGACAATTTGATTAATTCTAAGATTATATACATGGGTGTTGCCACTTGCAGCGGTTTACAGGGTTGCAACCTATCCAATTTTTTTTTAAATATAGACTAGATATGCCAATATGGGTATCAAATGAAAGGTATTTTCGGCCGTATTCCAAATATGACAATTTCACGCAAAGTTGCCACTTAGGGTTAAGATATTGTCGAATTCATCACTTCCCTGGTTCACTTCCCGGAAGAAATAAATTGTGAATCTAAGCCATTCTCGAATACACCTTTTTCATATTTCGTTATTTCTGAATTTAAGAAGTTAACTTCTTTCACGTGTACTGGCGGTTCACGCGGTTTTTTTTTATTTTAACTCTTAAAATATCAACCCCCAAGGGTTAATCTTCAAGTGTTAGCTGGCAAAAAAGGTTGCCTACTTGAAATCGCAAAGGTAAGTTATTTTTTATGTTTTTAAGTTCAAGTCTCATCATTTATTTATTTACACAAAAGTATCACCTTTTTGGCATATTCCTTTGAGCAACAATAATCAAATTAAATAGCTTGGAGCTCACATATCTTTCTTTCAAATAGTACAAATTCGCATAAATAAATAATGTGACGCAGCCACTCACAAAAGCGTCCATCTGTGACCAAAAGTTAAGCGTCGAAATTGAATTTGCTTGTTAAAGGTGTTACATGTGACCACTATATGTTAGCAAAGCGTGATATCTGATTACGAAATAAATAAAGGAAATACAACATAAATAATGAGGTAGCTTTGTGTCAATCAGAAAATCAAGGAAAATAGTAAATAGAATTTTGAGTGCACGAATGCCTAAGAGGCAGCTTGGGGACTGACATTTGTGTGTGTATACACGTATACACGTGTGATTATTTATGTAATCACCTGATCATTCAATGAAAGCAACTAGGCAAGCAAACTAGTCTTACGTTATTTATGAATATCAGGCTAAAAAGAGAAAAAAAACATAAATTTAGTAAATTTAAAAGAATAGTAGTAGTTTTTTAAAGAAAAAAATTGTATTTAGTTAAAATACCATTTTTTCATAAAATCAAAAATAGTAGTAAATTTTAGTAGTAAATTTTTTTTTTAAATAGTAGTTAAATAAAAAATTAGAGATAATATAGGGCTATATATATATAGAGATGAAGTTTTTTTTAATTGAAAAAAGTAGTAACATAGTAATTTTCTCATAAAATCAAAAATAGTAGTAAATTTAAAGGAATGGTAGTAGTTTTTTAAATAAAAAATTTGTATTTAGTTGAAATTCCACTTTTTCATAAAATCAAAAATAGTAGTATATTTAAAAAGTCAAAAATAGTAGTAAAAAATTCAAAAACTAGTAATAAAAATTTGTAATTTATGTAAAAAAGCCATACACATTTATCAGCAAAAAAAGTAGTATCTCTAGATAGAGCTGAGGATTTTTTTTTGTAATTGAAAAAATAGTAACAGTTGAAACAAGAAGTGAAAATTCAAATTTTTATGTTTTTTAATTAAAAAAGTATTAACAGTAAAAACAAGAAGTAGTGAAAATTCAAATTTTGTGTCACTTTTTTATAAAATCAAAAAAGTAGTAAATTTAAAATAATAGTAGTAGATTTTTTTTTAAGAAAAAAGTTGTATTTAGTTAAAATTTCATTCTTTTATAAAATCAAAAATAGTAGTATATTTCAAAGAAAAGTAGTAAATATTAAAAAGTCAAAAATAGTAGTAAAAAATTAAAAAATAGAAATAAAAATTTGTAATTGATGTAAAAAAGTCATACACATTTATCAGCAAAAAAAGTAGTATCTCTAAATAGAGCTGAAGTTTTTTCTTTTTTTAATTAAAAAAGTAGTAACAGTATAAAAAGAGGTAGTGAAAATTTAATTTTTATTAGTAAAAATTTTATTTTTATTATAAAGCCAAAAAGATCACAAAGCTAATAGCTTTATTTAAAATAATTTTTTTAAGTAAAAATAGTATATCTAGTAAAACTCTTGATTTGACTATCAATCAATGCCCTAAAAGTAATCCTTTGTTAAAGCAAATTTTAAAAATTTGGATTTTTGTTTTTTTAATACAATAATATTAGTTAACAACACTGTTTTAATAAAGTCAAAAATAGTAGTAAAAATTTGAATTTAATTATAAGAGCCAAAATATTAGTTATGATCTCTTTTTTTAAGTAAAAAAATGTGCAAAGTTATTTATATCTATGCCCACACATGCGTTAACAAAAAAATGTTACGTATACGTCATGGCATTTTTATGAATTTTCGTCATTAAATCAAGAGGGGCAAATATGGGCAAAATTTGTTTTCAGGGATTGATAGAAAACACTTCAAATTTTCATTTTATTATAGTTAGAAGGGGTAGCACGTTGTCGAAGATTGTCTATCGAAAGTAAAAAAAGTAGTATTTATAAAATCTAAAAAGTAGATATTCATAAAAATTATTTTTTTTTTCGCGTCTGAACCACTATGTCTAGATAAACGATGCTGAAAAGCGAAATAAATGTATGTTTGTGTGAATCCTTACAAAAACACGCTTAACCAACTAAAATACCGCAACGGCCAAAACAGTGATTTCTTTTGTTTATGACCACAAACCACTAACCGAGTTGGTTGACCACTCAAGTAAATACGTACATACGAACGTACACTTGTACCTACATATAAGCAAACTATGGCTAAAAAAAAAGGAAGCACAAAACAAATTGCTGAAAAAATAGAATTAGAGCAACAAACGTTTTTCGGGCATGAATATTTGTACAGCAACAAAAACCGCAGTGATGGTGACTAACTGGACAAGAAGACACAAGCTTAAGGGAAAATCAAATCATGTATGTATGTACTACAAACATATGACAAAAAACTATCAACGAACAAAAGCATCAACGCGCTTAAAAAATGAAAGATTGATGCTGATGGTTGAAGCTCTGCGAAAACGCACTGCAGTCAGAAGTGACGCCAAAGAAAAAAATGACGAAATTTAAACGTGTCAACATGGCGTATGACTGATGGATTTTGACTTGAAAAGGCAAGCGCGGTTGCTCGCGCTACGACAAGTTCGTCATATAGTCAACAGAAATGCGCTTACAAAACTGCAATGAAAAACATGGTCGACGAGTGATGGAATCGCGCTCTACATGCAATACCTTTGTGGCTTTTTAGTTTTATTATAGCGCTTTTTAATGGTCTAAGCTGTTATGAATTGAAGGGGAGTGAGAGAGGGAATCGTATTTGTTCATGTGAGTTTAGGGATTTAGTGGTGTGACATTTTAAAGTGAGTGCAAACGTTGAATCGACACACACAAACACACTCACATAAAGGCAAGTGTGAAAAATGGCTTTAAATGAATTGCTTTAATGAAGGTAAATTAAAAAATGTTGCGTATACGCAGTGCTGTACCCACTTTAGTGACATATTCATCATCATTCATTGCGACTTAACAGCTCAGGTGATGACAGTCATAAGTTTTTAGCGAAAACTCATTAAAATTATATTAATCTGAGTTTGTGGTAAAGCAAAATAAAATAAAATAAAATAAAATAAAATAAAATAAAATAAAATAAAATAAAATAAAATAAAATAAAATAAAATAAAATAAAATAAAATAAAATAAAATAAAATAAAATAAAATAAAATAAAATAAAATAAAATAAAATAAAATAAAATAAAATAAAATAAAATAAAATAAAATAAAATAAAATAAAATAAAATAAAATAAAATAAAATAAAATAAAATAAAATAAAATAAAATAAAATAAAATAAAATAAAATAAAATAAAATAAAATAAAATAAAATAAAATAAAATAAAATAAAATAAAATAAAATAAAATAAAATAAAATAAAATAAAATAAAATAAAATAAAATAAAATAAAATAAAATAAAATAAAATAAAATAAAATAAAATAAAATAAAATAAAATAAAATAAAATAAAATAAAATAAAATAAAATAAAATAAAATAAAATAAAATAAAATAAAATAAAGTAAAATAAAATAAAATAAAATAAAATAAAATAAAATAAAATAAAATAAAATAAAATAAAATTGAATTAAATTAAATTAAATTAAAATAAGTAAAATTAAAAAAAAAAATAACATAAAAAAAATAAAATAAAATAAAATAAAATTTAAAAAAATTAAATAAAATTAAAAAAAAATAAAATTAAAAAAAAAATAAAACAAAAAATAAAATAAAAGAAATTAAAAAAAAATTAAATTTTAAAAAATAAAATAAAATAAAATGAAATAAAAAAATTTAATTAAATAAAAAAATAAATTCATATAAAAAAAAATTAATAAAACTAAATTAAAATAATAGAATAAAATAAAATAATAAAATATAAAAAAAAAATAAATAAAATAAAACAAAACAAAATAAGCCAATTAAAAAATAAAATAAAGCAAAATAAGATAAAACAAATTTATATAAATTCAAATAAAAATCAATCAAAATTAGATAAAAATAAATTAAATAAAAACAAAATAAGACAAAAATTAAATTAAAAAAAAATTAAATTAAATTTTTTAAAATACAAATAAACCATCAGCAGAGGGCATAATAAGATATACCACATTCACTCAATCTCTCAATCAAATTCACTAAAAGTTCTGCTTGTCAAAAACTCTGCAGCATCTTGTTTCCTTTTTCTCTGGTTTTACTTAACATCCAAGTAATGCATTGCCAAAAGCTATTCCAAATGCCAAACAAGTTCATCAAACACCTTGAACAAAAAAAAATTAAATTGCGGCAAAAACACTTAAGTACGAAGAGGAAAACAAGTTACAAAAACAAAATATGACAGATGAAAAGCAAAAATTTCAAATGCCTGCAGTCAAATGCAATGCCACAAACCATTCGAATGAGAAGGAAAAAAAAGTCTGTCAAGACAAAAATTAAAGTAAGAAAAAACAAGCTGCAACTAGGAATCTTCCAAACAAGAACGAAAATGAAATGAAACAGAAAATGTTCAAAAAAAAGTGACAGTCAAGCCAAAAGTGGTATAGAAGTTCGTTGCTACTGCAATGGAAGGCGCAGTAAAAACGGAAGCAAGTAAACTCACTTGCACTTGGTGAGGTATTTATATACTTCTGTAATGCATGCTTATGTTTACATGTACATATGTACATATATTAGGGTGTACCTTATATGTGGAGAAAACTTAATTAAATAGAGTAAAATTTATTTCAATTAAGTTAAACAAAATACAATAAAACAAAATATGTAAAAAAATAATAAAATTAAAATTAAGAAAATTGATTTTGGTTATGGCTATGCTAATAGTTAAGATAATGGTTATATTAATGGTTATGGTAATGGTTATGGTAGTGGTTATGGTAATAGTTGTGGTAATGGTTATGGTAATGGTTATGCTAATGGTTATGGTAATGGTTATTGTAATGGTTATGGTAATGGTTATGGTAATAGTTGTGGTAATGGTTATGGTAATGCGTATGGTAATGGTTATGGTAATAATTATGGTAATGGTGATGGCAATGGTTATGGTAATAGTTATGGGAATTGTTATGTAATGGGTATGATAATGGTTATTGTAGTGGTTATGGTAATGGTTATGGTAATGGATATGCTAATGTTTATGGTAATAGTTATGGTAATGGTTATGGTAACGGTTATGGTAATGGTTATGGTAATGGTTGTATAATGGGTATGGTAATGGTTATGGTAGTGGTTATGGTAATGGTTATGGTAATGGATATGCTAATGTTTATGGTAATAGTTATGGTAATGGTTATGGTAACGGTTATGGTAATGGTTATGGTAATGGTTATATAATGGGTATGGTAATGGTTATGGTAGTGGTTATGGTA